>JAOTQK010000023.1:9201645-9232073 GCA_025642025.1 Rhododendron ferrugineum
CAACCCAACTAAGAAGAAGCGAACCTGACAGACACATCTTTTTCCTTTTGGGAGGGTACTCCGAGTAGTGGGTACCTTGTAGGACCTCGACCTGCCTACTCAGCAAGCCATCTCCCAAGGACCCAGGTATGGGTGTCGGGTTACAAGGTGGGGCATTTCATGCATAATATATGGTGCATGTCCAACTAAATACGTAATACATAGAACCCAAATCCTTATCCGAGTGTTGGGCAATTGAGTCCAACACTGGTACTTCAAAATTTAGACGAGTCCTAGCAGAGACTGCAGGCATACAAAGAAAGAAACACAGAGTCTTTGGCAATCATCACCTGTTCAACTTTTTTGGCATCCTCACATCCAGTTCCAGCCATGACCAATTTGATGGAATCAGCATGGATAACGTTTTTCCCAGCTCCCCCCTTTGACTTTGTCACAGCAGCTTTTGCTTTGCAGGATATTGCTGAAAGATCAGCATCAGCCTTTAACATAACTAGATCTTATCAGAGTTATATTGCAAATTAGATGTTCAACATTGCTCATAGATAGTATAATAGTGATGAAGGATCGAGAAAGTAAACAGGAAATTAACAATAAGCAATAAAGAAACCTTGATAATAATTGGCCTAGCTGGTCCATTGCTAGTGTCTTCCTTTAACCGCACACTGTTATAATGTTCCCCATCATGATAAGATCTGCAAAACGAATAAGCAAGTTAACCTGCACAACCAAGATATTTAAATTCTACCTCAAAACTCTAAGATAGAAACTAAGAAAGCAATAAAACATAATCTACACAGTCATGAATACATAAGAGAATTTCAAGTTCATATATTCATACACAGAGATGCATGAAAGAACAAAAAAAGGATAGTTGCAAGCAAGCTTCAGACTACCAAACTGTCATTGTTGTTCTCTTCACCAAGAGAGTACATAGGGTGTTTGACTATGGATCACTTTAATCACCAGAAACTGCAACTCTGAATAGGTGGATAGGAGCAAACAGTGTCGGTCAATCAGCTATTTAATCACTGCCATGCGACGTGAGAGTTGTAAGCCCAAAAATTTCTCTATTGAAAAGTGCAAGATAGACGGAATATTTCTGCTTTGGGGATGGTGGATTATGACCACATACAGAAGTTATAGATAGGTTAAGAGGAGTACTAGAATTTTAACCATAGAACTTCCAAATAGAACAAATACTACTGTTCGTAACAAAAGATAACCCTGACAAATTGGATGGGCATGGGAGTCTGGAAGATGGGTTGCAAATGCATATTCCCCAATGTAAGGTTGGGTTTTCTATGGAAGTTATATTCTATCTTGACCAAAACTACCAAAAGACAGGCAGCTTAGATCACAGGCACTGATCCACCGATAGGAGCTCCTTTCCCATTTCTCCCTCAAGATTCATCCAAAGAAGTTATACAACCATGTCGTCCACAGAAGCCAGCAGCCTTGGGCCTGACACGTATATTGATTTGAACAAAGGATCTTAACAATAACACTCAGTGTAGGAAGAAAGAACATAAGAAACAAACAAACACATTCTTGGAGTATACTAGTGTAGTGATGTTAGAACTTAGAAGAACCCAGAAACCCAAAATTCATCGATAAGTAAGCTACATTAAACAACCATTGTTCAATCAAATGGATTCTGCTATAGCAACCATCTTTCATCAGTCGTCTTTAAATAAGACCAACACTAAACAGAATAGCAACCAATTTACTAAAGAAAAAAGATTTACCTAATGTCCTCAATTATTATATTTACCTTAGGCTCCGTTTGTTCCAATGCAAACTATTTTTACCTGCGAAACTAGTTTTTAGTTCTTATTTTAGTTCATTTGTTTGATAATTTTATTTTTGATGTTTGGTTGTTACTTTTGAAGAAATGCAACGGCAAAGGATGGATCCTGGGAATTTTTGGACCGACGACTGCCCCTGAAATCGGGTACCATCAGCAGAAACTCATGGGGAGCTTAAAGCGCATGTCCCAAACATTTTAGTGAGCAATGATCTAAAGAATGCCCCTGTAAAATTACTTACTGACTTATCCTCGGTAAGGTGAGTTTACTCACGGAAGAATTTTTTTGCAGAAAATGATTTTAGCCAATTTTATGTAACCACACACAACAATTCAAGATAATACATGCAAGGAAAAAACTATTTTAGCCAATTTCAGAAAACAATATCTAACAAAAAAAAAACTTGCAACCAAACATAGCCTTAATGCCTATCTTCTAATGAAAAAAATTCATTGAATACTTCGCGTACTTACAAATGGACCATCCGAGCTTCATGGCTATCGAAATTTCGTATGTACCAACGAGGTGACATATTCTGTAATCAAAGCAAACAAAAAGGACCAATCAATACAGAATCTCAACAGTGTAGCAGTATTACGCTACCCAAAGATACAAGACTACATCAACCAGAAGGAAGTTTGACATTTTAAAATTGAGATAACCCAAGGATAAAGGTAAATGAACAAGCTTTATCAACACCGTGAATGTAGTAAAAACGAATGCACCATAAAGACAAGGAGGAGGGAAACAAATCTTACTCGATGTATGCAAATATTAGTACGAGTAACAAGAGAAGCAGCTTGCAATTCCATATTTCCAGCCCATGTGCCATCCTTTTCCATGGACTGGCAGTACTCATCAAACGATACATCATCTTCTATAAAGGGCTCAAACATTTCGCGATTGTTCTGTTAAACATAGCTCCACTATAAGATTCACTTAATCTTTAATTTTTGAAATGTAAAAGTACAAGTTAGAAAGTGAAAGAATAATAGCTCCACTATAGCATGCAAAGGAATTATATGAAAGCAACTACAAGTTAGAAAGTGAACAGGTCCATCGCAAGCTAAGCATCCAAGAGAACTGAAGAATCTGAGGCCAATAAACAATCGCATTAGTAGTGAGTTCATCCAAGTTCTTTGGGGAAAAAAAGGGTTTCATGGACCAGACGAGCCCACTGCAAATTTTCACAGGTCCAAAAACTACAAGATGAACCATTTGAAACTTCATATATCATTTCTCTTTACACAAATCAAAAAACCACAAAAAGTTAAAAGACTTTTTAACCAAATAAGAATTCAAAACAGCAGTATTGTAAATCTCTTTTTTTCCAAGACGTTAAATTTCTAGAAACAATGAAAAGAAGATACATACAACAAAGAAAACTTCCTAACTTCAAATAGGCCTGGACCAATTTTCACAACATGACTAAGTAATAATAAAATTCCTCAATAAAATGAGAACTTCTTCAAGAATGCCATTTTGTGCCATGTATCATGAGCTACGAGTTTGACTACAGTCTTGCTCGTGACTCTCATCAGTGGGGGTGACACAAAGGCTAACGCATTGTGCAAGCAATGGTGTTGTTGGCTTACTAGCGGTGGCAACTCTCTCTCTCTCCCTCCCCCTCCCTCCCTCATTCACACACACATGCATAGAGGATTCTCCTGAATCAGTTTTTTTCTTCTTCTGAACCTTTTTCATGGCTGCAAACGGAGAGAGACAACATGAAATCTCGCAGTCCCCTCACTATATACAACAGGAAATCTCGCAGCCTGATTTCAAAAAAGATCTCCGTTTCATTTTGAGCTAACACCTACTAAAGACACTTGAAACCATATTGAATACGGATGTCTTCGAGTCGTGTCTTTAGGCACAAGCATGCGCTAGTGCTATATTAAGGGGGGAGTGGTGTGCACTACCAGCCTCCCAAGTGTCTATCTTGGACACCAAGTGTGCTGCTCCAGGGCAACTTGGGGGTGGACTTTGGGCATGGAGCCCCATGGACGGTACGGCTTGACATGTGTTGTCGTACTGTGCAGTCATCTAGGGATGGAGGCTTTGGACACATACACGCTATACCTCACATGTCATCCCTTGGGTTATTGTCCTAGGCCGAATGGGCTATCGAGGCATCGTCTTTAGACCTCACGTGCCAAACTATAGCCACTGGCTTGCGTTCGTCCATGCTTGTGGGCATCAGTGGCTTAAGGCATACGACAAGGAGGCAACGTTGCCCTTGTGGGCAAACGAATGACGCCTGAAGTCGTGCTACACATTGGGCGCAATGCGCTTGGCTAGTGGAAAGGTGTAATGCTACTTCTGGGCTACAAGTTTACATGTTGCCATATTCGTATGGCACCCTGGTGTAACGCTATAGGCGCACAATGGCCTTTTACAGGCAAATGACACACGGGCTGTCACGAGGACTATACCGTGAGTGCGTAAGTGACCCTTGATGCTAAGCAGGGCAGGAGAAGACCTAGCGACTGAACGGATGCGCATAATGACTCGATACGCCTTGGAAGCTTGTTGGCTAAGTCGGGCGCCTATGCTAGCACACGATCGTGAAAATTGTGCGCTTCGTGGCACTGGTGCACAACACAAGTGTTATGACAAGCATGACATGCTTGATTGTGAGCAACACTTCTGGGTGACATTGCTGTGCACAGTTGTGTGGTTTGGAAGCCTTGATGGCAGAGGACTTCAGTAGGGCGAGTGCCATGCCTGTGAGCAAGCTTAGTGCTAGGACACAGCTGTTGCCGTGGAGCGCCTTGGGAGACATCAAGTCTTCAGTTGGCATCCCTGCAGGACTTCCTTACTGGAGTTGTTCTTGCGCATTGGGCCCTAAAATGTGAGACAAGTGGACATCCAACACTCAGATGGTCGAATTAGGCGGGTTTGGACTTGGTGGAGTCACAAACGCCCCACAGGAAAACGTTCTACTTGGACAAAAAGAGTCGCCACCGTGACTTATGCCTTTCATAGCTCAGTGACAAGCACATGTCATGCCGTGCCATGCCCAGTGAAAACTGACAAGTACATCCCATGACATACCTTACCTAGCCCGGTGACATGCAATGTCGTGCATAAAAGCCATTTGCCAATACTCATTCAAAATAGTTGATGATATCTGGAGCCATAAACTGGATAAAGACATAAAAATCGAGATAATATACACAAAACGGGTGGTCCAATACTCAACCTCACATTCTCATGCTTGGAAGCCCAAGCATTCTGCCAATGCACCAGAAATGGCCCATAAATAACTCTAATTTTTCTTTAACTTCACCACAATCCCTCAACAACAAAGAATAGTGGATAAAAGCAGTTGGCCTGTTTCTTAATTTCAACATAACGGTTTATCGCCTCCCTCCCCAAAAAAGAAAACTCCAACCTCTCATTTTACAAATTGGATGCAACACACAAAGCTTCAAACGTACATCCTAGAGTAGGTGTTGGAATTTGATGTTCATCACAGTCCACTTTCTGACTCCCAACATACTCAAAATCTTTATCACAGCAATCAGAATCGTATATTCCATCGATTCGATTCACCTTCCAAACGGTTAGAATCTGGTGCAGGACAAGTGTACGGCTGGATAGCCAAGAAGGAAACACTTCTACGACTAGCAGACTACATATTATTAAATGCATCCAGAATGGTGGACAGCCATCTTACTTCATAAATCCTCGGTAAGTTTAAGATTAAACACCTTCATATCGATATGCTCATATGCAATTAACTGATACTTTTCATAGATGCCATGCCAACAGATAGTAGTGAATAAGATTCCCTTTTAGCACTATAAAATAGGCAGTGTATGTACCAAAATGAATTGTACCACCATACTCCGGTACC
The DNA here is from genome assembly GCA_025642025.1 of Rhododendron ferrugineum. Classification (NCBI taxonomy): domain Eukaryota; kingdom Viridiplantae; phylum Streptophyta; class Magnoliopsida; order Ericales; family Ericaceae; genus Rhododendron; species Rhododendron ferrugineum. Next base: position 9,207,313 of record JAOTQK010000023.1, read on the forward strand.
TTTGATGCTCCTCCTCATTGCCTTCGACCTGATCTGCAAACGCTCTGCGAAACAACAAGAATGGCCAACATGAACCATGAGATACATTCTCAACAAAGATATTTAATAAACCCGAAAACAGGCATGCAGCCACCAAACCTAGTGGCAGAACACATGGTAATTACAGAACATTCATAGTATATATTTCAATTAACAAGCAATATGAGGCCATCCATTAAGCACAGACCTGAAGAAACAATTACCATCTGCTGTAACTTGAATAATCTTTAAACCTAATGCATCAAGCTGCGCATGAAACTCAGAAATGTCAACCTGCTTCCCCCCATGCTTCTTGATCTGTCCAGCAAAAAAATGGTTCATTGTTAATGATATAGATGCTTTAAAACTTTCTTAAAAATAAGCAAGATCGGGGGTTTAGATTTTTCATCTAGAGTCCTAGACTACTTAGAAAAGGCATGCGTAGTTCACTAGGCGAAGGACAAGATAACTCCTATTTGCCATACTAGCTATACAATACCCCTAAAACAAATGATCAAGGAGTTAAAAGGATATCATTTAAAGCACATCTAGAAAGTGTTTACTAAGGCAAAATCCGCAACAATATGCATGGTCCTACTGGTAGTCAATGCACATGCAATACTCAAAACAATCACTTACTGAAGCAGCAAGAATCAACCATGCAAACAAAGGAACCCACTATTTCTCTATCCATTTACTACAGTTCTGTTTACTCTGTTTGTGATACGTAGTAGAAGAGGAGATAGTACTGTGGGACTAACCAATTTGGAAGTTTCTCTTTAGCTCCCTTTCCCACCATTCCTGACTTGAGATGGACTAGAATAAAGGATGCCCTTTCTGCATATATCTTTGATCCTCAACTTCAGACCTAGGGTGCTTCACCTAGTCTCTATAACTTCAGGCAATGGCCCTTCTTTCTATTGGACCTAACTGCTAACCACTAACTTCTGGGTCGACTAAGCCCTTAACACGATTAGTACTGCCTTCTTGAATGTTTGTGTGTGGGCATAGATAACAAGTGCACATACACAAGTAGGTGGTTACTCGTTAGGGCAAAAGGTGGATTAATGCGTGAGCTTCTCTAGCTCTTATTACAGTCAAGTGCCAACCATATAAAGCAAATGCCTTACGAAGGTGACACTCACTTCTTCCATAAAAGAAAATTTTAAATTTTAAATACAAACACACATGGATGAGTCTGAATAATCTCATCTGGAAATAAGTTGTTTTAGAACATCCTCATCTCCTATAGCCTCACCTATCTTTATAAACCATTTATACATTGGATAGAAACTTAAACGCACACATGTGTAGGACCAGTTACCTAATACTTCAAGTGATTGATTGCACCAATGAAGTGCAAATGCATTTACACTTCAAAGATTCGGACTTTACGCATGTAACCCCATCGAATCTGGAAAATTATAAGGTACACTTCCAAGTAGATGTGAGTCATGTGACATTGCCTATGTGGTACTCCAGCCAATGAGTTACTACAGCACACCCAAAATACGGGTCAGACATTGTCTCTCAACAGAGGTAGTTGTTGACGTCACAACCGCAAAATTTGCTGCAATACAATCAGTTTGAAGTAACACGTAAAAATGCCACATGGTACTCCACTACCCGTCAACTATAGATGATGCAGTTTTGGCCAAGTGGGGAATGAGAAAAGCAATAAGTGCTTGTCTTCCACAGGTCGCATGTTCGAATCCCAAGGAGGCCAGACATTCCACACCTTGGGGTCACAGGAGGGTTTGTGCAGTCGTTATATTCATGGCCCCCGTATTGGTCGATGTGCGCACAAACTGGCCCGGACACAAATAAAAAGATTACACACATATATGGGGCAATAACTTATTGAAAGGAACCTACTTGCACAAATTCAAAATCAGAACAGTCAGAGGTACTGATAAAAAAAACTTTCATGCCTTGATAGGAGAATCTGTCGACCACCCACAAATAACACCAACTAACACCAACTAACACTATTCACAACTCACCCAAAAGAAAACACCAACTAACAATGAACCTATGAGCATACACATGAACTCTTGATTATGCATATACGTATCGAAGTAGGTTTATGATATAGGATTGGGGAGGGAATCGGAGGGACTCACGTGGGATTGTTTGTTGGGTTTGTGCTTTTGATGCTTTGCTTTAACCATCGTTGTTCCTCCTCCTCGAAAGAAAGATCCTTGGATTGCTTCAATTACTGTGTTGGAGTGGACGAGGGGATAAGGTGGGGACAGCGAAGGGAGAAGAGGAGAACTCTGGGTTCGCTTGCTGTCTCCGACACGGTTCGCGACGGCGTGACTCTGGCCGGTTCCTTCGGTTTTACTGTTGCGAAATATAAGGGCGGACTGCGGAGAAGTTTTTGAGTGCCGGGCGGGTACACACCCGTGGTACCCGTGGGCGATCCCCGCCGTCCAAATATATTTTTGGCGGTCCGGATTTTAAAGAGGGAAAAAGAGGAAGGAGAGTGGTGGGGTGATGCGAGGGCGTGAATAAATCCGAACCATCCAAAAATACGTTTAAACAGTTGAGATTGTCAACGGATACTGCCATTCCAAATACTATATTTTTTACGGCCCGGATTTTAAAGAGGGAAAAGGAGGAGGGAGAGTGGTGGGGTGACGGGAGGGAGGGAATAAATCCGAACCATCCAAAAACACGTTAAACGGTTGAGATCGTCAACAAATACCGCCATGGACCCGCTCGGCTCCCAAAAATTTCTACATAGGGCGTGTTTGGAACTGGAGGAAAATAAAACTTTCAGATAGTGAAGAGGAAGATAATTTCAGTTTGGGTATTTGTGGATTTCTCTTGGGCCCACAATAGTGATTGAAATTGTGTATTTAGGATGTGTTTTCTCTCCGAGTCCATAATAATGATCGAAATCGTGCACTTTTTAGAAATCATATCAAACGATATTCGATCAATGTAATTTTTGGCTTGATCAATGTTCTCAATGAGCTTTAAAAAGTGAACGATTCTGATCATTATTGTGAGCCCAGGAAGAGAACACATCGTAAAGACACAATTTCAATCACTATTATGGGCCCAAGAGAAATCCACAAATACCCAAACTGAAAATAATACTTTCCATATTGAGAATCCATCATGAAAAATCGTATCATTTTTCAAATTAAAAAATCAACTACTTTCGTGTATAATTTTTTGAATTTTTTGCGCCAAATTAAAATACTAATCGAGATCTTTAATACTATGCAAAAAAATTTGAAAAATTATGCACGAAAGTAGTTAATTTTTTGATTTGAAAAGAGGTAAGAGAGAGAAAGTGGGACTGTCATTGTGAAACGGAGGTAGTAGTAAAATTTCCTCTACACTATCTCAAAGTTTTATTTTGTCATACCACGCACACGCAGGTGGAAAGATTCAAACTCTTGACCTCATAGTGAGATGCAAGAGTCATAGCCGACTGATCAATTATCCCAGTTAGTTTGGTTATTCTTCTTCAACTACCGGATTCTTTCTTGAATTTATAGTTGCGATTGTAATTAGTTTGTCGATACGTGGGTATTTTTCTAGATTTTTGTAGGGCCCGAAGTGGGTTCCACATAAGATATAATAGTGTAATGTGTAGAAAGGTGTGTACCTACTGTTTGTTGAACTTTGTAATTGTCCAATACATTACATTTTGTTGGGAAAATGTATGTATATTAATTTGTTGAAAAATTATATGTATTACAATTATATATTTATTTTGATGATTGTCGAAATTCAGATTAATTATTTTGATGATGTTTTTATTTATTGCCAAGTCATTTTTGGACTAATTTTCTCAACCTTATAAAATTGTTTTAAGTCTCTTGAATTCGAAGTTTAATATCTATAAAGACTTAGTAAGCTCAATACATGCTTTAACGAAATTATTAAGATGAATTTTTGAGCTACAGATTGACGAACCGACTGACATGCCGGCTGTCTGAACAGAAGAGGTTGTCAACCGGACTTCACTGGATGACAGACTGGTTGAGAGAGCGGACAACCTTCTGGTCTATCGGCCGGACGACCGGTAGTATATTTCTGCAGAATTCTGCAGATCGGTAAAATCACAACGGCTATATTTTTCCTAAATTAGCTCCAACGCCACCAATATCTTATTAACGGCTAGTAGGTGGATGGATCACTATATAAGGATTGAAGAACTAATTGATGAGTACCAAGTCAAGCACAATTAATCCATATCATTTCAAGAGCAAATTCTCCAAAGATCAAAGCCTACAAATCTCCTTGTTCTTCCTCTTTCATATTCTTCTTGAGAGAAATTGTGTACAAGTCGTAAGTGATAATCTTTCATACTTTCTCCACAAATTTGTAAATCCCAAGTGAGTGATTAAGAGAGATCACTTGTAAACTTAGAAGACCAAAATCTGATAGGATTTTGGGTGTTTGTTTTTTGAGAGGTTTTTCGGAGAAAAACTCTTACGGTTGTGCTAGCTCCTCGGGAAAGCTAGAGGCATACGGTTTTTGTAAGCACCCGCAAGACTTACAAGTTATAATCTTTTGAAGATTAGTTGAACCTTCAAGTAATTGCTTGAGGAGAAGTGAAGTAGGCCGGACCGTGGACAAATCCAGACCGAACCTCTATAAACGGGTTCTATCTCTCTAACTCTCATTCTATATTTGATTGCACACTTATTGTTTGCATATATTGTTAGAGATAATTTTTATTGGTGATTTTTATTAGCAATCCTATTCACCCCCCCTAGGTTGCATTATTTGGGTAACACATTTTCTTCATGATATGATATTACTAATGGGCTTGCTATTGTCAATCTACTGGCCTGACGATAAATACACTAGAAAACAAAGAAAACACGTATTTCTGTACACTTTTTACACCGTTTAACACACATTCATACAAAGATAAATTAACAAAATCTCGGCAGCCGCCTCTCTTAGGGTTTTGAGAGCTCTAAGGAGATTTTGAGAAGCCACAGCCGCCTTGCTTTTCTGCCTGGGGGGGAGGCGTCCCTCTCCCTCCTCCCCCGGGGCTCCTCCTCCTCCATCCGCTCTCCTCTTTCTTCCCCCTCTTTTCTATAGTTTTTTTCTTTTATTTTTCTCCTCCCTCATATCTGACCCTCTATGTTCGGCGGGTTCCGCTGTCACCGGAGTCGTTTGTCCGCATGTAATCCGTAGCCGGAGCCCTTGTGGCAGAAGTGGTGGAGGCAGTGAGAGTTGCGATCCGTTCGGCGGTTTTTGGGCGGCTGGATTTAGAGCAAGATTTGGAGGAGTTTTGTCTCTTCATGTGGGAGTTTTAATTGTCTCTCCTTGTGAGAGTAATAAAATTCGCCTTTGGACGATTTGTTTATTGTTCGGGCTCAAGAAGATTAATATGCATCATTTGGTGGTTTACTAGAAATTCATTAGTGTGCTCATTTCTGGTCGAAGTTCATCTGATCGTCTGGATTCTTGTTGTCTCTTTTTTTCGGTTAGCAATGTATCTCTTTTTGATACTGCTATAGGATATATGAATTTTCCACTCAGCAGAAGGTGCGTTAGGCCATGCCTGGGCTGGGGATGAAAGACATCAATCGCCTCGTTCTTTCTCGTTTTGTATCAATTAGATGATTAGTTTGGCTTTGTCCAAGTTATCTGTAATGAATTTCATTGTGTAAGTGCCGTTGGGCTTTATCAATATAATACCTCTCACTTTTGTAAAAAAATAATAATAATACACATTCATACACTTACTATTGTCAACCCATTGGGCTAATTTTAGAATTTTCCTATTACTAATAGACTGTGTCTTACTTTTTCCTCTTGTCAAACGTCAGAGAATCTCTAATCCTTACCCATTTTCCTACTCATTTTGAGTTTCACCGTTTTCCTTACCCAATTTTGGGAAGACCCAAACATATACCATTTTTCTCAACACCTCTTTTCACTCTTTAATATTTACCAATGTGCCATTTTAATTCACATGTTGGAGGGAAAGCCTAAAAAATACAGATTTGGGATAAAAAAAAAGGGTTATAGCATTGGAGAAAGCATACCCAAATAGAGCTTTTAACCCAAAATCTTACTCAAATATGGGTTGCAAAAAATATGTAAGGGTTGGAGATGCTCTTAGAAGAATGTATACTGTTCAAATCTCTGCTCAACCCATTAACAAGGATATCAACTTTCTCTCCGTAGCAATTGAATTCACAAGTTTTCTGCGCTTAAATACAACTGTTGAACTAAGTATCCTGGTGCAGTCCAGATTATGTCTTACTGAATTAGTAGATTCAACACGGACGCTTTTTTATTTTATATACATTTTTATACGTGCATGGATAGTGTACTTAGGGGGCATTTCTGCTAACCAAAATGTTATAGACAACAATTTTTTTGATTTTGTTCTTATTCAATTTTGTTCTTATTTTTTAGTTTTGCGCCAATTTTTTTTTTTATGTATTATTGGTTTGTCTCGACAAAAACAATCAAAAAACTAATCAATTATGACTTTCACACAAGTACTTTTGGAAGTATCCAAGGAAAACCAAAAAGTTGACTTTTGGAATTTTTCTTAGATATTTTTCAAAATACTTGAGTTAAAGTCAAACTATTTTCTTTTTCGATTTCTCTCGTCGAAACGAATCAAAAGTACGGAGTACATAGAAGTTTGGCTCAAAACTAGGGGAAAAAAAGGGAGGAAAATTGAAGAAAGACAAAACCGAAAGCGGAAACGCATAGTTTATATATGAAGGGAAGAAAAAAGTTGATAAACGCAAACATTCATTTCTCTTAACATTTTCCTTTCCCGCAGTCAAAGTCTCCATAGTTTGGTGTCCTGTTTGGAAAGGTTCAGATTTTTTGGTTGTTGTAAGTTTAAAAGTGGATCAGCTTCAAACCAAAGTAAACAAATTGAAAAACAAATTAAGATGTTAATACTACTAGATGGGAAAGACTCGAAAGAGCAACAAATTAACGTCTAATCGAAAGTCAGATCTTCGTTTATTAGAAGTAAGAACCTTCTCTAAGCATAATCAGTGATGAATTAACTAACTGGTTGGTGGGCTGACCGCAGGGATTTAAAATTAAATCTATTATTTTTCCCTGATAAAATTGTAAACTATTCATGGTAATTGGTAAAATTAATTTGTCTCTTCAAAAGATAAAATCGTTAACCGTAGATGTAATAGTATTTTTATTGGAATCTGGTGAATTCATCCTAACCTCTTATGGTCATTTCGAGAGTTATTCTTCCCATACCTTATCTCTCCCCTTGGTCTCTCCACCCACCTTCACGAATCACGATTCACGAGTGTGATTGATGGCTCCGGCTCCGGCATTTGATTTCATATGGCTTTTTGTTTTTTGTTGTTTCTTGTATTTCCGGACCAGTAGTGTCCTTTGTTGTAGTTGTACTATTTTTCGTTTTAATATAACTGGGATCATCTCGCTCGTCAAAAAAAAAAAAATTTACATGGCTAACAATTCTAATGAATTGCAGTGAATTCATCCTAACCTCTTATAATAATGCATGGCTAAAATGTCCCCCTTGTCATGATAGCAATATTCAAAGATTAGTAGCATAGCCTCTTTTAATTTGAATAATTTTGATTTTTGCTCTAATGAAAATGTCAAAGTTATTTTACATTCTTATTTAAAATTTTATCGATTCCTTTTACACAAGATAAGTAATTTTTTTTTGTTTTAGTTACCAAGTAAAAGAGATGTATTGAGCGGATTTGATCATTTGTGTGTGAGACTCCGAAGTGCGTCTCACACAACGCAATGTGCAAATGATTTACCCCAAACGATGTACCCATGGAAGGCTCTTCATTTTATATGACCTTACACTCGATGCTACTCCAATATTTAAGTGGATTCCCACATGTTGAAGGGTGAGATATTCTCGTTATGTAGTTGCAATGAATTTTTATAATTAGGCATCCGAGCCAACTTAACTCCTCAACTAATTTTGGGTCCTAAAGTTAACGATAGGGCAAACTTACAGTGACTCCAAGATTTGGAATGTTTGGCCCTCGTGAAATTCGAACTTAACTAGTAAGCATGCCCTTCAATTGCTTTTTTATACCCATTGTCAAACTCAGGTTGTAGTTGCAATGATTCTTTATTAGGCCATTTTCAAGGCACCGACGCGTGTCAAATTGGTTTTGAAGCAAGCATGGTCCTAAAGCTAACGAAGGGGTTTGGTAGTTGATTGCTACTGCCGAAAGCGCCCATTGAAACTTGAAAGTGATTTTGAGAAATGTAATTATCACCACCCACTATGCCAAATTTCCACACCAAAATCCAAGTAAACGAGGATGCATAAAAATAAAAGAGTCCGAATCTATGGGTGCACCATTTGCACACCGCGTTGTGTGGGATCCGTCTTGAAGTTTCACACAAATGATCAAAACTGCTCAATTTGTTTAAAATATTTTTTTAAGAATGCCTGTAAAAAAATCAACTCAGTCGGATTTCGGTAAGAGTTTGATTCGACTCTTTTGCTCAATTTCTTGTCGAGGAATTGAGCAAATAAATGATTAAGCTCTTACTAATATCCAACTGAGTTGATTTGTTATAAGGTTTCTTAAAATTGAGCGGCTCCAATTATTTGTGTGGAATCTAGAGATGAATCCCACACACCGCGGTATGCAATTGGTGTACACCAAATGATAGTTTTGTTGTAAAATGGAACGTGGCACACGATACTTTTGAGAATGAGGGACCTCATGCGAAATTATTTACCTTTCGTATAAATTCAATCTTAGTCCTAAATATAACATCCATTTAAGGTTTCATCCCTTGACATGGTTTAAGTTTTCATCCAATAATTGTATGAATATCTTATCGTACCCTTATTATTTAATTTCTGCATAATTATGAATATACGGTACATATATAGAAATAAATATTTTTAAACCCTTAATTAATTTTAGGGATTTGGTTGTATCCTTCAATCCATTATTTAGTTATTTGTATAGAGGAAGAGGGGTGTAGAGCCACCATGATGGCAACAATAGGGTTTGTTAGAGGTGGTAGTGGAGATGGAAAAAAGAGAAGGCACACACAACAATGGCGGAGGTACAGAACTGTGCTATCGCAAGAAACACAGCTGCAACGAGGCCGCCGCTGTCGGAACTTGGAAACACCGCGAGGCCTCCTCCGCAAACAACCTGCCTCCATTGATCTATAGCTCCAAGCAAACCTGCAAAAAAGACTTCGCCCCAATCCTTGCAGCCCCAAGTACTCACTGTTTTCTCCCTCAGCCTCAGAAGTGTGCACCAAACCGACAGCACTAGCAGTGTTCAAATTGTTTATACATTTTCTCCAAAAAAAATTTGCCATAAATTTGCCATGTATTTAGAAATTTGATAACTTTCTGACAGTTTTATTCTAGTTCATTGCATAGGGGTGGATTTTTCATAAATTATAATAAATATGTACTAACAAATATGAAATTTGTTTGATTTGCAATTAGTCAATTTAAATCTCACAAATTGTCTTGATCGAGATCAAAATAAGAAGTGTTGGAAAATATTTTCAACTTATTTATGAAATATTTGTCATATTTTATGATAAATTCATCATAATTGTATTTTATTTTTTTGCAAAGATATCATGATTTGGGTTGAAAAATTCAATGTCGTTACGGTAAATTATAGTCCGTAATGATGGAATGAAGTTTCAACTGATTTATGATAAATTTGTCATATTATTATTATAACAATTATTATTGTTGTTGTTGTTTATCATATTTGCGATGAATGATACTTTTATTGTGTTGATCAGTAGGAGATCGAGTATAGCAGAAGCATGCGATTTTAATGTGTTTTTTTATTTATTTATTTATAAATTGTGAGTGACATCTCGCTGGTCGAATTTAACCAAATCATCATGATTAGCATCATAATTGTGATTAAAGATAAAGTTTAGAAAGATACCAAGAGTACCAAAACAAGGCACTAACGTTTATGGAAGATACAAGCTAAGAGACTGTCTTGTCTCACAAGCATTTGTGAAAAAATGCAACAAATTATCAAAGCACCAACTACAATATTTAAACAAAGAGTACATCAATGACTTTTGTTGTAAAGTGAGATATCATAGAAAATGATATACTACTTAACACCACGGATCCAGTGAGGGATCCTTTACTAGCCTACCATGCGGACCTCCCATTTTCCGAGCAAATTTCGATGATCCGAGCCGCTCAAAGTGTGCAGAAAGTAATTTTAAGGGTACCGGCGAGAAATCAGCAAAAAAAATGACCGGGAAGGGCTTGATTTGAGCAGTTTTTTTATTGAACCGTTCAATAAAAACTGCTCCGATCAAGCCCTTCCCGGTCTTATTTTTTTCCGATTTCTCGCGAGTACCATTAAAATCACGTTTTAATTACTTTGAGCGGCTCGGATCATCAAAATTTGCTTGGAAAATGTGAGGTCCGCATCGTAGCACCGTGCGGGATCCTTTATGGGATCCCGACTCTACTACTTAAATCCTAGCGGTTGTCACTCCTCTACCAGCTAAATTATAAAAGTGGTCCATGGATGAGTTAATGGGATTCTTCCGAGTTCCAAGTGCACAACTTTATAATTTAATTTATATTAAAAAAGTATTATACCGAGAATAATTGGTTGTATCTTAATGCGTAGGGGAAAGCCTATAAGTTTGTACCAAGAATGTGTTAGAGCATTTTCAACCCATGACTTGAATTGAAATAAAAAAATGAAAAGATAAAATTTTTACTTTTAAGGCCCGTTGCACTAAGAGAAACAATGAATACTTATTATTTGAATTTAAAACGATGTATTTTGAGAGAATAATCTGTCTTAAAACAGAAAATAAGTACTTAAAAAATAAAAATCTTAACCGAACGGGACCTAAAATGCCCCACATTTTATCTTCCCTACTGATGAAGTTCTTTATTTTTTTTTGGGAATTGATTTTGTCACTTTCTTCCTTGTTAATGTCACTCTCCTTCTTTCACAAAATAAATTATTAATAAAGACATAAAGATGAGTGACAATAAAAATAATAAAAAAAGGTGATAAACTTTCTTTTTAATTTTTTATTTTGGCAGGATCCTCTCCATCCTTTTTGTTCATTCCTCCCCATAAAGTCAAAATCACTCAACGTCTTGTCATTTTCCCCAATTATATACTCCTAGTTCAATTATATACTCCTGCCACAGAATAATTTCTTTACCGAGCTTTCAATTTACGGAGCTTTAATCGCGCATATCTAAAGTGTTTTTGGATGATCTAGATTGGAAATCAATTTAAACTAATCAAAATTGAAAAGCAATATAAACTATTAATTATGCGAATGAACGGACGAGATTGTGCAAAGATAGAAAAAACTTTTTCACGGCTCTCTCCTCCTGCTATAGTGGTACCAGTAGTAGAAAGTTGCACAGCCTGTACGTTTTCGTTGACGGTTACAGATACCGATACCATACACAGGAATCTTGAGTAGTAAACAAAGTTGACTCACGCAGACGCCCGCTCTTCCACTCCATTCCTACGCGCCAGATCTACCCCGACATTTCCCTCAACTCCCGCCCTCTCTCTCTCTCTCTCTCTCTCTCTCTCATCACTACTTTACCCTTTCCGCACTACTTCACCTACTCAAGTACACACATTCTACATACCTTCATCAGTACCTCAACTCCCGCCCTCTCTCTCTCTCTCTCTCATCACTACTTTACTCGCATTCTCCCCACCAGTTCCAGTTCCAGTTCCAGTTCCAGTGCGAGGTCGTCTTCACCTAGTACATTTCTCCGAAGGTGCTTGTCTCCGAATGTCTTTCGCATTTGAATGCTTGTAATGTCGTTTATCCAAATTGAATTTTTTATCTGATTTTGTGTTTCAGAGTTGAAGTTTTCTGTGCATTGAAGGCTTGGTACTAAGCGAAAAGGTGAGAATGCAGTGACAGCTTTCTCAGTCTGTTTTCTTCTGATGAATTCTGGATTTCAAATTTGGTTAGATTAGCATCGCCAATCCTTACCCATTTTATTTTATTGTCCATCTCCAATGTCATACCACCCATTTGCCTTATACCCATTTCATCACCAGGGGAGACTCAAACCCATACTCATTTTTCTCAAATCTTCTTTTCACTCTCATTAATTACAAGTGTGCTACTCTTACAAGTGTAATTCGGGTAAAAATATGGGTTTAGCATTGGAGATGCCTTACACAAACCAAGCTTTTGACCCAAATTTGGGTGAAAAAAATGGTCAGGGCTAGTAATGCTCACCCTCTCTTTTATTTTTGTTGGTTTATTTATTCTAGTGAGAAGATTTTGTTGACTTTGGTAAACTGAACTGAAATTTCACGACCTTCAGTTGCTTGAAATCTGGATTATGTTGTCTCCACATTGTTGTACATTATTCCTTCCGGAGCTTTTCCCGTTCTCAAATAGACCTGCTGCAGAGAAGCCTATGCAGTTGAATCTCGGTCGACAATAAATGGTTTAGATTTTAATAAGTTTTTTTCCCGTCTCTTCCCAGGAAGATTCTTTCATCAAATCTGAACCATTTAAAACACTTTTTGAGGGTTGAGATAGCTCTTTGCAGTCCAACCTCAAGACTGAGAGCAGCATGATCCTTCTCAAATATGTGAGGGAGTACATCCTGTTAGGCGACAACTACTCTCCAGATGGACTGAACCAAACAGTTAGGCTCATGTTAGTGATCCGAGCCGTTCGCCTTGCGAGCTCAAATTTGTAGATCATCCAAGAGAAAATTAGCTTAACTGGACCTCAGTGTCATATAGCTGCTTAACTGGACATCAGTAGCCATATGGCCCATATCATGAACTCACATTAAGGTGGTACTCAGTGATATATCTTCAACTCTATTGGTTAATGAATGTCTACTCGGAGGGCCATGTTAGATGTCGGTTTAGAGTATAAAAATGGAACCGGTGATGGGACTCGGTCCAGTCCAATGAGCTGGATCCTTTTACTATACTTGTAGAACTATAGGGGAAATCTTCTGTCCGCTCCCTACGTACTGTAAGGAAGTCATGAGGTTAAATGAGATTTTGTGGTGAATGATACGAAATGGTGTACAATGAGAAAAGTTTTAGTCACAAGAATTTTGTGATTATATTGGCATTTTTGTGAATAATCGTGGTCTGTTGTTTTGAAAGTTTGCTGTGAGAAAAGTTATGAGGTCTTTGGAAACATTTATCATGATTTTTTGCTGTGTTATTTATGAGCCATCATGGTGAGTGGCATTCAATATGCACGCCTAAAGGTGTATGTACTGTAGAGTCTCTAAATTGGCAATCAAAGCTGGGCCTTTGATGCCTTCAGTTCTTCAAATTTATTGGGATAACACATTTGGTGACTATAGTGTTATCTCCATTTTTGGATCCCTCTTAACTCTTTTTTAAGTCTGGAGGTTTTGAGAAGGCAAGTCCTGCATAGCTTCCATTCCTCTTTGCCTTCCCACTTCATCATTGTTGAGCTTTCCTTCACGTGGAATTTCTATACATCTTCCCAGCTTTTATGAGGGGCTTTTTTCACCTTCATACAATTATTGTTCCTTCAGACTCAAGTCACAGTTATATTGTGCATACCGATGCTATGGACTATCAATGAAGGAAGCACGGTAATTGCAGATAAATAAATTGAATTGGGTCTCTAGGCCTGCCCTCTCTGATGCCATTCGGCTTTGATTTGGGGGGCATGGTTTCGCAGCAACACAGGTATAGGGGGGCCACTGTTTCAGTGGTATTTTGAGAGCAGCCACTTTGTGCATATTGCCAAAGGTTAGGTCTGTCTCCAATCCTCTCCCGCCCATACCCCCAATGATTGGGGACTACATGGGTTCTGTTGTTGTTGTAGGCTCAAGTCACAGTTATCATTGTCCTATGCAGTGTGCTAAAACATTAGTCCCTTATGTTTTAACAGAAAGTACATCCCTTCAACTGCTGTTCAGTTCTTTGCTTAACTTCTGCTGTGCCATCTTGAGTTCAACCGCCCTATTCCTTCATATTTCATGGGCCACAATTTATACCTTGTTAAACTGCAGTATTTTGTCCATAAAATTTCAGCCATTCTCTATTCATCTACTCTACATTTTGCACCCTAGAGCTTACGTATATTCCTTGAACATGAGATCTAACTATAATGTTGTCCCTGAATTTGGTTGGCTCCTCTGTTATTTGTTATTCCAAGCATACATTACATTGAGTACAAAAGGTCCTCGTTATTAGTAGGGTGGCGGCTTGTGATATTTCAAGAATGTGGTTTGTCTCTTGTGACCTTATGTTCTTGATATAATTATAAACTCAATATTAGGAACAAGCAAGATCCATAACCCATCTTAGCTTTAGTGCAATTCATCATATAATTTTCCACTCATAATTTTGCTACCAACTCTTGCATATGTTGACCATGAGGTTTAAATTTCAAATTGTTAGTTGAATTAAAGTAGGTTGTGGCTTCCATGTGAGTGCAGATGGCTATTTTAAGTGAATGCTGCAAACTATTTATTATGTTACCGGATGTTTAGTTGAATCAAGGAAAACCTGTCTTGTACGGACATGTTGAAGAGGTGCCAAATGTAGGCATAAATTCTAGTGGACGCATAACAGCTATGAATTACAATTACAAACCTACTATTCTGAAAAATTATGCTCCCACTATGAAGTTGTTATTTTCCAGTAACACTATGTAGTGGGCAATGGACTGCCTCTGGAAAATTGCCTTGAGATACCAAAAGAACCTTTTTTATTAGAAATTTGAGGAAACAATAGCTGTCATAGGGATTTTTCTGTTTTCTTCTTGGGTTTAACCCTTCTCTCTCCAGTCTCCAGGTTACACCAGGCCACCCGATCTATTTCTGGGGGCAAGACCCCTACAAGTGTGCAATAACACCATAGGGTAAGGAGAGTTGAGCCCCATATGTCTGGCTGCTGATTCATTGTTTAGCAAGTAGAAGTGTAGAACTAAGAAACTAACCAGTTACACCACGCAGTGGATTTTATAAACATATTTGGTTAGCTATTCATGTAAGACAACATCATCTGATATTAAGATCTTTATAGGAGCTTTAAGCTGTATATGAGTCTTTGCAGTTTGGGGAGTACACTTTAGCATGTTGCCGTTGCACTTCTTATGCGGACTGGGGTCAGAGTGAAGGGAAATGGCATGAGAGAGAAATAGGGTCAAGACCACAGTTCAAATAAAATAAGTTCCTTGATGGGTTTCAGTGGAGGGATTAATCTCATCCCACAAATCCTATTGGTTAGATACTTGATTAAGTCAAGGTCACCTTTTGGTTTCAGCAAAATTTTGCCATATAAACTTCCTCTTGTGACATTTTCGGTCATTTTAGAATCTAAATTGAAGGTGAGCTTGTTCCTTTTCATAGATTACTCACCTAGAGTTCTCTTTTGTGTTGGATAAAAAGACTTGAGGACATGACAGATCACAAGACATGGCTTTGGAAGAAAAGATCGACTGAGAAGACTCTAGTTGCTGCTGATAAAGCGAATGCTTCTCAGAGAATAAATGAAGAAGAGGTACATGAAGCATTGATTTTGTCAATCTTTAACACTGTATTTTTTTTTTATAATTGTTTGTGTGTTGAATGCAGTGTCTTGCTCACTTGTATGCATTCTAGTCAATTTGTTTGAAAGTTAGATTTTAAGCTTTAACTTTTTGTCCTGCTATTGAGGAAAGGCTTACCTGTCCAGTTGAGGACAAATAGAAGAGGTGAAGGTTATCATGAAGATATCGGAATTAAGCAGATGAACTGGCGAAAATGTTGTATTGTCAGAGTGGTTTTATAGTAGTTCTTGTGACTCTGTCATGAAACAATTCTTTTTCTTTCATCAGATAACTGGGATGCTTAAATATGAACTTGGAATATTCTGTCCCAAGCCTACAATGAAAAGAGCTAGATTTTTCTTCAGTTTGGTGCTACTCCTGGCAGTTAGGATCCTTCGTTTGCCAAGTGGAACCAAAGGCTGAAAAGTTTAGTGACTTATACCTCTCAGATCATCCACTCAATTAATAGAACTGAAGAGATGTGGTGATGTAACATCGATCATCCACTCAGCCTTCTTGTAGACAGCTTTATCGGTGTATTGCTGGCATAACAGCAATAATAAACCAATTCAAAATTTTATATTTCGCCGCACCATCTGAAAGGGAAGTCTGACGACTGCAAATTCAAAAGCTTTGTTTTCCAAGTGATCATAGTACTAGTGACAGTAATATACAGTTAAACCTGTTCACATTAGACCAACCTGCTATAACTTGGTGATTTTGAATGGTCAGGCAATTCCCTTAAAGGAAAAAGGCCCTCTAAGATGCACCTTTCCATAGTTTGTTATATCAAGCTCCAATCAGAGTAATTAGAATCACACTTAATTACGAATGAGGCAATTTGATTCAATTCGAATCAGCATACACACAATATGAACTTGCATGCAAGTCGCAACTGATTACGAACCGGTGACTGAATCGAGGAGTCGTCCACTGGATTGAGAAATTGGTATACTGTAATATTCGCCATCGATACATAAAGATGTAGATCCAACTGGGCTAGGATATTTCGGAGCCAGTAATAAAAAAAAAAAGGGAGACATAGCCAAAAATCCCTCATATTTACATTTTTTGAGCCGATGGACAAGCACCTTTTGCAATCAAATATACGGACAAATGTGCTCTATGAAAGTGCCTAAAACCCTAGGGTACCTTATATGTGAAAGTGCCTAAAATCCTAGGGTACCCTATGAAAGTGTCTAAATCACTAAAACCCTATAATAGGAAAGTGCACTCTAATACCCTATGAAAGTGCCTAAACATGTTTTGGCCTTACGGCTAAAAAACTCAAAAAGTTGAAGGACGTCCACTGAAAATTATTTTGCTGGCGTCCTTCTTCTAAAGGAAAACTATTTTACCGTCCTTATGGCTAATTTTCCCTAAAAAAAAGTCAAAATTGTTGATTTTTGCACCTTATTTTTCCTGCTTTTTTGGGCTGAGTGTGGGCTCAAAAACTTGATGAAATCTGCTAGCTTTGTTTTATGCGGTTCTGGGTAAACCAAACATACCTAGTCTTCAACATCTTAGTGATCGTTCTATTGTTTACCTTGTTCGGCGAAGAGGCAGAGCTTCATCAACTTCTTCTACTATTCATTCCTTGTTTGGCAAGCTATATCTAGGTTGAAAAGGCAAAATTCATCAGAATCTTATAGAGCACTATTACTACTTTTGACATGGGTAACAGCAAGAGCAACTGAACTCATTGTATTAACATTTTGTCTACTTTTTGTTGCTATTTAATTCTTGCAAGTTCCTATTAGACCATGCGATCATCAATTCATCATTGAGATATGCTTTCTACTGATTTGGGCCTAAAGTTCGCATTTTTCATTTTTACACATAAAATTATTCTGCAATGTAATTTAGAAATCATGACTGAATCTGATGATCCATGATTCAATTGGATCTGCGATTCGGGAAACTCTTCGATTCTCAATTTGATTGACAATTTTCCAACTATACTCCTTAGGTAGATATACTCAAATAAAATACAAAGGCAAGGTAGAAGTTTTGGCATTGGGGATCCTGATTAACATCAAATGGACTGTTCGTTATTGCTATCATGCCATCTAGGCTTACTCTTTTGAAACTTGTAGTCCTTCAAAGTATCGCCGTCCAAACAGTGAGAGCCTATCAAATTTTCAAGGAAACCATTAACCTAACTTTTTTTCATGAGAAACAACTGCATTAATGGTTTGGATAACCTAATTGGCACATGATGAATGACTAAGTTGACCACAAATTTAGTTTCCACCGAGGAGTTCTATTTGTGTAATTGAGGCGTTGCTAATATTGTGCTTTAAATACAGATACAGATACAGATACTTCAGACCGATAAAGCAGAGTTGGAGAGAGATCTTAAAATTCTAAATGAAAAGCTTTGCTTTGCCCACTCTGACTGCAATGCTAAAGATGAGCTTGTGGAAAAACATTCAAAAATGGCACAGGAAGCCCTTGCAGGTAAATTATCAGATGTTTAGATTGTATATATCAAAAGAAATATTATATCTAAATTTTGTTACTGATAAAAAAAATATGTATCTAATCATCCTGGACATGTTGCGTGTTTTTTTTTTATTTTTTATTAAGGTACACCAACCTTCATGTGTATGTGCTTCTTTCAAAATCTATGTAGTTTGAGCGGCTAAATGTTCCTTCTATAACTTTTAGGCTGGGAAAAGGCAGAATCAGAAGCAATGTCATTGAAGCAAGAATTAGATGATGTGAAACGGCAAAGAGTGGCTGGTGAAGAAAGGATAACTCAGTTGGATATGGCCCTGAAGGAATGTATGCAGCAGTTACGTTTCGTTCGAGACGAACAGGAGCAAAGGATTCATGATGCTGTGGTGAAGACATCAGGGGAGTTTGAAAAAGCAAGGATTGTTCTAGAGGAAAAATTAGCTGACACTGACAGAAAGCTCTCCAAATTAGGTGTGGAGAATACTCAACTCAGCAAGGCTCTTTTGGCCAAGGAAAAGTTGATTCAAGATGTAAATGAACAAAGAACTCGAGTGGAGGTAGATTTTAAGGCCTTAATGATTAGGCTAGAATCCACAGAGAAAGAGAACACTTCTCTAAAATATGAGGTTCGAGTACTTGAGAAGGAGCTTGAGATTCGAAGTGAGGAAAGAGAATTCAATCGTCGAACAGCTGATGTAGCACACAAACAACATTTAGAGAGTGTGAAGAAAATTTCAAAACTAGAATCAGAATGTCAGAGGCTACGTGTCCTTGTCCGTAAGCGGTTGCCAGGTCCCGCTGCTCTGGCAAAAATGAAGAACGAAGTTGAAATACTGGGAAGGGATCGAATTGAAACAAGGAGGAGAAACTCAAATCCTTCTCTCTCTGGTTCACTTGACTTAGCTATGGACAATTTTCCTGATACACCCAGCAAAAGGCTCAACTATTTGGTTGAGAAATTGTATGCCCTGGAAGAAGAAAACAAGAGTCTTAAAGAAACTCTAAATAACAAGACAAGTCAGATAGATATGGAATCAGAAAGAAGCATGCACTTACCATATGAACTCTCTGTGGCATCAATGTCTGATATGGGCAGTGATGACAAGGTTAGTTGTGGAGAATCTTTGGCTTCTGCTTTGATTTCAGATTTGGAGCATTTCAAAAATGGGAAAAGAATGGGTACGCTGTTGCAAAAAACTGTTGGAGCTTCAGACATAAATCTGATGGATGACTTTGCTGAGATGGAAAAATTGGCAGTAGTATCCTTGGATAAGCCATTTGGAAGTCCTCTTCTTGCTTCAATTGAAGGAAGTGAAATTGTTGATACCTTGGAGAATCGGTCAGTTTCAGTACACTCTGATGTTAGTGGCTACGGCTGTTGGAAACATCCGGATAAATCGCCTCTGATGGATTCAGCTCTTGAAATAATTGGTGATGGGACCTCATTCGAAAAGAAGAAACACCATAAAGTCCAGTCAAATCTGAATAAATCAATGCGCAAAATAATTGAACTTGTTGAAGGTATCAGTTTACCATCCCTTGATTATGGCGCCTTTGAAAAGGGTGGTAGTTATTTCGCAAACAAGGATTCAGAAACAACTTCTGGCTATATGGTTCGTGTTTTCCAATGGAAAACTTCTGAACTTAGAGCCGTTTTACAGCAATTCATTCGGAGCTGTAACGATTTTTTAATTGGAGAAGCAGATTTTGAAAAATTTGCCGAGGAATTGACCTTGTGTTTGGACTGGGTTATAAACCACTGTTTTTCCCTTCAAGATGTTTCAAGCATGAGGGAGAAAATCAAGAAGCACTTTGATTGGGATGAATCACATAGTGAGAGTGAGGTTGAAGTTGGAACTCCTAGTCAATGTTCAGAAGCTGATAAATTACGGGCTCTGAAAGAAAAGTTGTTGCATTTGCCTCGGAATGACTGCAAAGTTGAAGATACTCAACGTAATGCGAGACTAGAGGACAAAAAACTGGAAGACAAGTTGCCAAATATGGAATATGCAAACCAGGACTTGGAAGGGAGACTGCAGTCAGAGTTTGGCAAGAGTGAGTCATTGATGATCCAACTTCAAGAATCAGATAAAACTAGAAAAGGCTTGCAAAGAGACTTAGAAACTTTAAAGGGGTCGAACGGAATGATTGAGAATCAAATTGACCATCATAAGTCGGTAAATGCAGACCTTGATACGCAGCTCAAGGACGCAAGAGCTGAATTGAATAAGGCCCACCAAAGGTTTGCATCCCCAGAAACAGAAGTGGAGAATAAGAGTGACTGTCGTGAAGAATTGGAGGCCACATGCGTTGACCTACAGTTTCAGCCCGAACGGTACATTTTATTAGTACACCTTTTGTTTCATGGAATGATCATCGTATTATACCTAGATGTCAGGTATCTAAAATATTTTATTTTCAGTGTCAAAAATACTGAAACGCCGGGTGATACTGCTCAAGAAGAAAAGCAACTTCGAAGTGTAAGTTCCTATCATCTTATCCATCTGACTTATTTATAGGTCAAAGTGCACCTGCCTCAATGGTCTGCTTTCAGTCATATTATACGAACCAAACTCTAAATTTTTCGAATGAAGCTATGCTATGCAACCAACTGACCAAGGTCTTAGCAATTATTAATTTTTTTATTTTGCCAATATTGTATACATCAGCAGGGGGTTAGTAGGGGAAGTTAGTGAGTTAGTCCACGGGGGGTTCAGAGGCTATCCATAGCCCTGACCCTGAACCCACGAACCGCCCACAACGGGGCTCGAACCCTAGTCTCCCACAAGGGAGAGCCAGGAGTTACCAACTAGGCTACAAGCCCATTGGTATATGGTGATAAAACTGATGATAAATGAGGCATTACATGTAGATTCGTTGCTACTTCCATATAACTTTCACATGGACATTTTAGTAGATGCGAAGCATATTTTTCTTTCTGAAACCAAACTAGTTTATCTTTCTTCAGTGGTTATGTATATAAGTTAAGAAGCACAGCTACTGATACGGGACAGATACGACACGACGTGGACATGCGGATACATCATTTCTTCAAAAAGACATGGACACGTTGTCGATACGTTGAATAAGCAACATATTCCTGTAATATTGATGTATCTCATGAATTCATAATCCAATAAGCCGGGATTTTTATTTTTTATTTTGCCAAAATAAGCCTTAGTATATTGTGTTTCTTAGGCTTTGGCTATGCATGTGGGCTTATTACCTTGCCCACGTATCTGGGCCACATCATGAGGCCATGATCACGTAGCACCGATTGTTCTTGAGGGAGGGTGACACGGAGCTGAAGTGGCGATTTATGCGGTGGAGATGGACACATGTTAGAAGTTTCTTGTAGCCATGTTTTTTCTTTATTGGCAGCTTATGCCGTTGAGAATCCAGTAAGCTCTTATAATCGTCAAAGGTAACTGATGGTGGATGTGAAAGACATTCTGATTAGAAAAGGAACATGAAATATAAATTTCCCATTCTGCGATATTTTTCTCCTATGGTATCGTTTAGGATCATTACAGACTACCTCAGAACAAACTTACCGATGGTATTTTATTTCAACATATTTGCATCAGACCTCCATCAAATATCTCTTTATTTGCCCCAAAAAAAAAACATATTTGCATCAGTTGTGTTATTGTTTCAAGATTACTTTTATGCTTCTAACTGAACAAAAAAATTATTAATTTGCCTTGTAGGAGTGGGAAATCACAGCAGCTTCTGAAAAGTTGGCAGAGTGCCAAGAAACCATCCTTAACTTGGGGAAGCAGCTTAAGGCGTTGGCTGCACCGAAAGACTCTGCCCTTTTGGACAACTTCGTCTCCAACCCCTCTGACAGCTTTTCCACCACCACCCCCAAGAAGAGCATCAACCAACGTTCATCTCTGCTGGATAAAATGCTTGCCGAGGACAATGCTCGCAACACGATGGAAGTTTTTTCCATTTCTGGCCTTAAAACTCCCCCAGCTGTTCTACATGGCAATTCCGGTTCTTCCCTTCACCCCCATGGAAAGGAGGATCCTCCTGAAAGGTTTCTTTACAGAATCGGAAGCAAATGTAATGGCAATGAAGATGAACACGGTTCTCTGGCTATCACGCCTGTCAAGAAACAAGGAGGTGGATGGCTGTTCAAAAAGCTATTATGGAGAAGAAATAAAGGTAAAAACAAGAAATTGAGCCTTCCTTTTGCTTGTTAAAAGCAGGGGTAAAAGCGACAATACGACTGGCACGTGGGATTCAGTTGTGTGATTGGCACGATTGATTGGTTGACTGATTTCTTCTTGTTTGGAGTGGACAGAAATGTGATTCGGTATTTTTAAGTCTTCAAGAGAGGGTCAGAATGAAAATTTCATTGATTTTGGCTATTACTGTTGTGTATGTAAATAAAACCAGAAGGAGCGGGGATTTCTTTTCTTTTCTTTTCCTTTAAATGAAATGTTTCCACTTGTGGCAATGGCACCACATATATGCCCTCTTACAAGATTCAATATCATGATGGACAGTCTGGTTTTGATCACATCATTCAAGAATGTACTAAATTTTCCTTTTTAACGATACTGTCCATGGCAAGAAATATCTGTGCCTGCTCGATTTTCAAGTGAGACAAAAGAGGTAATTATGGAGCGTGGAGCCTGATTGTATTGTACGCGAAGTGATGCGCAACCCTAAGGCCCGATTGTATTGTACACGAAGTGATGCACAACCCTAAGGCGCGGGGAGTTGTAGGGGCTTTCAATTTCCATTTTCTGCATTCCTATCCCTTATTTCTTGTGTTAAAGTACCACAAATGTCTATAAGAAGAGTAGCAGCAACTATTTTGTCGGCAGAAGAAAGGTGATTGAGCATTCTATAGATGTCTAGATCTAGTTGACAAAAACAGGCTCTACAATCTAACTCTATTCCGTTCAAAATAAAAATAAAAATAAAAATCTAACTCTATTGTTCCGATGAAAATAAAATTGAACTATATTCCATAAAAATATTTTTTCTTTTATCTTGTTTATTTAAATGTTCTTAAATACAGCATATATTTCAACCGTCATTTTTTTAATGACAATGTTCGGCTTGTCACATTTTTTAAGATGTCGTAATTTTTTAGCCATCGCATTCTTTAAGTGGTCATATTTCAATTATTGTTCTTCCAATTCATTAATAGTGGTGAGGAACTATAGAAATGGCAAAATCCCCCAAACGAGTCTATTGAGTTTCTCCAATTTTTTTGAAAGGTGGTATGGCAAGCTTTGGAGCTTGATAGGTTGGCTAATCTTCTATTCCCTCAGTCCCTAAATAAATGTCCATGTTACTATTCCGAACATTTTAAAAAATCATTTATGTATTCCAAAGTATATTATTTTTTATATGCAATATGAATCTTGTTTGATAGATCTGAATTGGTTCTATTATACAAAATTTTGAAAATTATGAAAAATGGTATAAATTAAAAGATATAACTAATTTAAAAAGGTTTGGGAAAAGTGAAACTGGACATTTATTTAGGGATTAAGGGAGTACTAAAGTGGATTTTTTTTGTTTTGTTTTGGTGTTGCCTCTGGCTAGTTGATTCTTCAAAATTGTGGAAAGCATAAACGAAGTCAAAGCCCTCTCAATCAAACAGTGGGATTAATGGACGTCTTTGGCTCAACCTTCTTGGTTCTACGAAAAATAGCTTGGAGATCTCCTGTCCGAGGTTACGCAACAAGAAGCGATTAGCTAGCTTAGTGGCATTAAGTCTTTCCTCCCATCTGCATTACAACATTTAAACAACGAGAAAAAAAAAATATTGTCGTGAAATTATTATGAATGGACCCTTTTAAAGCTAGAAACATTGCTAATTAAGAGTTCTGTTTGAAGAGGAGCCTGGAGCTAATCAGATATAGCAAATTGATGAATGACTGCCCCATCATGGAGGTTGGCAGTGAAATCCAGGCCACTCCAAGAGTTTCCTTCCTTCCAGGCAGAGGCCCAATCCACATGAAGGCCAGTTTTTTTTGTCATATGGTATACGTACATCAGCGGGGTTAGAGGAGTGTTAGTATGTTAGTCAACGGAGGGTTCAGAGGCTATCCACAGTCCTGAACCCCAAGCCTGCTCCTCGTGAGACTCGAACCCAAGCCATCCACGTGAAGGCCAGTTAACCAACCTCTTTTGGTTAACCTCCATGTGAAGAAAAATTCCATAGTCTATTTAGGGCAATGCGAAAGGATTGAAGAATATCTGGAGAGTGGGAGTATGGTTGGGTAGCTTTTACTTTTCTGGAGTGAAATGGATGGTTGAGTTTTATTGATTTTACTATTTCGTCTTAAGAGGTTAATCACGTTACAGTAAAATCTGATGTAAAACTTGATTACGACAAAAACGGAAATCACTTTTGTGACACGACTTCAAAAAAAAAAAAAAAAAACTGGTCACATCAAAAGCTTTCTTTCCTTTTAGATATTAGAAATAGGTAGATTAGATTTCTTTGGTCCTTTCATCACTTTTACCCATGTTCTTTTTGCATGGGTCAGCCAAGGCAGGTCGGTCCCCAAACATGATTCCCAATTTTTTTTTCCAGAGTTCCAAAGAGATGAAGAAGTAGATACTAGCAAAACCCAATAATTCAAAAACTTAGGCCACCTACGCCCTTCCCCCCCAATTCTTTCCATTTTTTTCCATTTATTAATCTCTCTCTCTCTCTCTCTCTCTCTCTCTCTCTCTCTCTCTCTCTCTCTATATATATATATATATATATCTATATA
>JAOTQK010000023.1:9232173-9245872 GCA_025642025.1 Rhododendron ferrugineum
CTCTCTCTCTCTCTCTCTCTCTCTCTCTCTCTCTCTCTCTCTCTATATATATATATATATATATATATATATACACAACTGGCACGTACTCCATAAATTTATATATCCTCAATCATCAGATCCTCGTAAACCCGCCGACCGAAACCAAAAATCCCCAAAAGACCGCTTCCCCGTTCGCGCAGCGTGAATCTAGGGTTTCGATTTCGACTCCCCTCGGGGATCCTCTCTCCCGCCCTCTCTCTCTCGTCACCGGCGCATGTGTCCGATCCCTCGCCGGGCCTCCATTACGAGCCAGGCACAGCTCCGCCGTCTTCGCCGCCGGCAATGTCGTCGTCGAAGGCCTCGCCGTCCGCCGCCTGCTCCAGATCGGAGCAGCCTCCCGTTGACCACGCGGTATCTTCGTTTTCCTTTCTACGTTTCTGATTCGTTTAAGATTGTTGTCATTGAAAGCAACAGCATTCCAATGTATGACGTGTTTACGGGGTTTCTGTGGGCGAGTTGTTTTGTATGGTGGGCGAGTTGTTTTGTATGATGGACGAGCTTTTGAAGACTAATTGGTGGTTAGTGTTTTGTGAGAAAATTTGTGTTGCAATTCGCTTAACGAGTTGATTTTTGGAAGTGTCGGGTGGTGCATTGTACTTTTTTTTTTTGATAACTCACGTGTCCGGACCAGTTGAGGTGCGACCAATCCCACTGCCAACTTGCGGGCTTTCCAATTAAAGCCAGAGCAAGTCTCTATATAGACTTGCCCCAAAAGTGTTCGAACTTGAGACCTTAGGAGGAGGGATCAAACCCCTAAGTCCCAAGCCTTGACCACTAAGCCAACCCCTTGGGGTTGGTGCTGCATTGTATTTGAAGGAGCCGGTTGATGTTTTATTGTGACGTATTGCTTTATCGGAGTGTGAATGATGGAAGGTGTTGGATGCCTTCCTAGGGAGATGATTTTTTGGTAATTGGCTTCGTATGTCATCAATTGCGAAGATGACTCGCTGTGATCTTACTGGAATGTTGGGAATACGGCCATATGCTTTGGGAAAAACCCAAGCCAACTAGGAAATTCTGCAATGTAGCTCTTTTTTTAACAGAATTTATGTCTTATAATGCAATGGAAAATTAGGCTCATGCAGTTAGGCGGGCGGATCCAAGATCCCTACAGTTTGAATAGTGATAATTTGGGGGTGCAAATTCTTATTTCGGAAGTATCTTTTAAGTTGTTGGCGTAATAGAACAATTTTTAAACTGCATCTAGTGGAAACTAAATGGTTTTAAACAAGTATTCTTTGTTGAGGTGAGCATTTTTTTGTATAGTCATTAATACTCTTTTATTGGACTAGGATGCCATATAGTTGTTTTGTTTACCTTTCATGCTTGTATCTTGGTTTATTTTCGACTCGGCGATCAACAGGAACATTTGAATTGTTATAGTTGGGAAGAGAACGATAACGAGAATAGGAGTCTTAAATTTGAATAATGTAGTAGTAGAAGTATGAGTATTTTGGTGTTTAGTGAACCTTTTTTAGTTTTGGGTCAATGTACATGGGATTAACCATTCGTTGAAACATCTCTTGATGAGAGGAATTAGAAAAGTAAAACATGAATTGAAGTAGAGAAAGGTTTCGGACATAAGAAAATAATACCTGAAAACTTTCTTTTTTGTTAGTTATTTTTGCCTTTAGTGAATTTTTTTCAGCTTTTGGTCATGATTCTTATCTTTCAAATACAACTTGTTAAGACCATTGATTAATCCAGAAGAATTTGACGCGAATTTGTCATCAAATTGAGAAAAGACAAAAAATAAGTCAGTTCCAGTAATTTTGGTCATAGAAATCGGAGTTCCGGCAATGGAACAATGAGGAAAACCAATAACATCTCTACCAGTTGAAATGCTAGGAGTGAGGGGAAGGCCTAAATTTTTATGCGATTCTATGCTATATAAATTTGTAAAGATTCACTGATTATATAGCCCTTGACATGGTAGATGTCATTTTCAAGAAAGATAGCGTAGAAATGGAGAAAAAAGATTCAAGTGCCACCTCAATTGATTGGAACACAAGCTTAGTTTGCTTTGTTTTAGTTGTAGTTGGAACTTGTTAGATCATGCGATCCTGTTTGAGTTTCATCTCGTCCATATCTTTTCCTAATCAGTCTTTTTACCATACGTTTAATTGGAATCAAGTTTAGAGAGTTGAGGGAATGTTCTCCATCTCTCCCCCTAGCCCACTCCACTCTCCAACAATCATTATCTCTCTCTGTCTCTTGCAAAGTAGCTATGTTCTAATCAAAAGGCGTCAGAAGGAGCGCAAGCTGTACAAAAGCAATATCACATATAGAAGATTCATTCAGACATGCTTTCTTCCTCTTCCATTTGCAAGCAAGGCGCCATCGTCAACAATCAGATTGACTTTGACATCACTCAATGACCCCCACAAACCTTCAATTGCAAGTATCACAATTCTTTTTTAGCCACCTCAGAATATGGAAGCAAATGTCTTATTAACTCCTCTTTGCAGCACATGCAATATGTATTGGCAAGTCTATAGCCTCTCCTCAACAAATTGTTTGTAAGGAGAATCGAGTCCAATGCAGCAGTCAATGCAAAAAAAGAGCTGCCTCGGTGGAAGCACCTGTCTTCCAATTGGACTTCCAAGGAAAGAAAATCCTCAAGCCTCCCGCAGTAATGAGCGGTGGTAACATGTTGATACAATCCAATTCTACAGAAATAGCTGGAATTGTGTTTTTATCTGAGAAATAAGTTTATTTTTTGCTTTTAGGGTTCAAGTCTACAGATTAGATTGAGTTGTGTTATTGCTAACCAACAACCAAGATGTAAGACACCTTAAGTGGCTATGGCTCCATGATTCTCTTCTCCTTTTACCTCCTTTTCTTCTCCCCTTGGACTTCTAGGGTCCCCCCTTATCTCTATTCTTCTTGTAGATTCAAAGTCCCCTTGATGTTCTGTGGTTTATGCTCCTTCTTGTCACTTGTTATCCCTCAACCTTCTATCCAATTTTCTCAATATAGACATATTTAATGAAATACATTCACTGTGGTATATTTCATTATTGTATGAGTTTTCAGGTTACATCATATGTGACAGCGGAAATTTCCTTCCTACGTTTCCATTTCAACCTGTATACCATGTCTATTTTTTTAGACAAACTCATTCCCATTTCCCATAAAGAAGCTCAAGGAACTCCACCAAAGCCTCCCAATCCTGCAATGTTTTATAAAAAATACCACCCAGACCACTTTATGCATGGATGACTAGGAATACTCCTTGACTAAAGCATTTTTATTCTCTGGAATGTTGTACAGATCCGAAAAAGCTACCGAAAGAGGGACATCCTTTCCCCAAATATCATGCCAATTCCAAATTTTACTGCCATCTCTCTCTCTCTCTCTCTCTGGTGCGTGTATTCCGCTTTGTTGCCTTCTTAGAGAATCATTTTGTTCCGTTTATATTCCAATCTTGACTATCATTTTTCCTTTCCTTTCATGTTGGACGTCCATTTGTCCTATTACTTTTTTTGGCCCCAGTCGAAGGCACAAGATTTAATTTGGTTTGGCATGGTTTATATATATTTTAGGCATGACTCTTCTTCACGTGTCTTGTTTTAAGGCACCATCCAACTCTATTTCTTTCTTTTTGATGTATGCTTTCATTGCCAACTGCAACTACCTTAGGTTATTGATTACCTCTCTTTTCTTTCATTTCATTTCCTTGTCCCTTTTCAGTTTCTGGTCCATTTGTATATCCAACTCCATTTACTACTTTCCACCTTTCCTTCTATGTACTCCTACAGAGTGGAAATTTTCGAGTGCAACAGAAACTTGGCTAAAATAATAGTGTCAAATAGACAATAAGTTTTCATTTTAGTTTCACTTTAGTAAAACACAGTAGATAGTAATATGGGAGCTTAGAGTCCATTCCACTTATTGTTACAGCCCTTACGAGTTACGGGGTGGCTTGCTGCAAGGGGTGGGTTGTGGACATGCTACAGTCTATTACATGGACTCGGGTATGGGTGCTGGACGCGGGTATGCTTTTAAGAGTTAGTTTCATCTATCTTTATCTCAATTGCATGGGGAGACGCCAAAACATTTAAACTCCTCAGTATCTCTTTTATTGTCTTGGAGCAAGTGTTTTTACACATGGCCTATGGGCATTTCATGAATAATGTAGGAGTTCCATGGAGAGTCCATGGTAAATTAAAATTACAAAATACGCTTGCAGATGAATTTCCGACGACGTATATTGGACACGGATCCCCTACTTATGTGAGTGTCATGTGTCCGACATGGGTATCCTATACGTTTAGTAGGATCCATGTAAATCCCCATCTCTTCTGTTTCATTAATTTCGGCCATATACTGGATTATGTGTAATTCATAATCTCAAGTAGGATAACCAGTGTTGATTTTGTTTTTCAGATGGCGGGGATGCAAGTAATGAACCCAGCTCCTAATGAACTTTTATCAGTTATTGATTCTTTAAAGAAACAAGTTGCTGCTGACCGTTGTCTTTTTATAGAGGTGCGCCCTTGCCTGTGAGTCTGTGACTATTTTATCTGTTTATCCACTTTACATATAAATCCTACTTACATTATATTTCCATGGATTTTTATCTTTTGCCTCCAGAAAAGAATGGAAGAAAATAGGCTAAAGTTGGTTGATGTCAGTACCCATCTTTTTAAGTTATCACTGGAAAGAAGAAATGACAAGGTAATCGGCATTGATAAGAGCATAGACCTACTGACAAAGAGGCAGAAAGACGCAATTGATATGCAAAATGGCATTGACATAACTAACGGGGATATGGATAGTAGTAGCTCACAAGAAGATTGCCATGCGTCTTCAGCAATTTTGCTAGGATCTAGTATAGCAGTCAAGAATGCTGTTCGCCCTATCAAGCTCACAGAAGTTAAAAGACTACCACCTTATACTACTTGGATTTTCTTGGATAGGTATGTTAAGATTGCCAGGCATATCAAAGTATATTTTAGTGCCGTTCTTGTCTGTGCTTCCATGGGTCATCAAACGGACATGTGTTTTCTTTTGCTGCTTGCAGTTTGTCTCCTTTAAGAACTTTAATGAACACGATTTTTGAATTTTTAGACCTCATGCACATCAGCCATTTATAATTATTTAAAATTGTGAAATAGCTTTATATTCATTATTGCTAATTACCCTTTGTTTTATTGTTATATATAATGTGTAGTTATCAATTCTGCAGATAATTTTGTAACCATCAATTCTCCAAGAAGTGTTCAGTAACCATTAGTGACAACATCATAGTGATAGTTTGTGTTCATTAAAACTCTGCCCCCCAATACCCATTGGTTGACTGGTTGGTATCTCCTGGCCCTATACATAGGGAGGTCAGAGTTTTGAGCTCCCTTGGACACAGTATTGTGGTGGGGTGTTTGGGACCCCACTCCCCTGTTCAGCGGCTGGTATGGTTCTCATGTTGGGCCTTTGTGAACTTAGCCAGTGAGAAAGTGCAGAGAAACTAGTCCACAAAGCTCTTAATTCCAATTGCGAGGAGTTGACATCAGAAATTCTTGCACACATCATGTGAAGGAATCATCTGGTATATCTTAGAGGTTCATGTCTTTTCCTGTAGCATTGTCCTATTTGTCCTTGAAAGTTCTCTGTTGTTATTTTACCTATTATTGTTTTGAAGTTCAAAAGTCTGCTCATTGGACCCATTGGCCATTCATTACATTATTATGTGTTGTGGAGATTTTGGCCTCAATTTTGAGAGTTTCAGTGTTGTATGTAGATCTTTGTCCATCTGAATCTCACACCTGCCTTCTAAGCCCCTTTAATGGGACCAAGACCTTAAAGTTGCTAGTGTCTTTCATACCATTTTTAGTTATGTTTTCTATGATAAGAGAAAAAGGGAAAAGAAAGAAAACCAATCATACTTATGTCTGGTAGGATCATTCACAACCAATTTGTAGATTTGGTCATGACGACGTTTCTACCATGGTCATGATGGCAGCTTGTAACTTGTTGACTTATGACTGATTTGTATGCAGGAATCAAAGAATGACAGAGGATCAATCTGTAGTTGGTCGAAGGAGGATATATTATGATCAGAATGGGGGTGAAGCTCTAATTTGCAGCGATAGCGAGGAAGAAATAATCGAGGAAGAAGAAAAGAAAGAATTTGTGGACTCTGAAGATTATATTCTTCGGTTAGTATAATTGAATGTCCAATGCGGTTCATAATCTCCAATCGGGGTTCTTTTATGCATCTAACTTTCTGCGGAAATAAGATTTAGGCAATGGCTTCTCACTAACACGGACAGACAGTCTGTGTTCATGCTTTCTATTGGTTCAGCACTAATCATTCATCAATGGGCGAACAAATCTCCATGTGCGAGTTCACAGGGCTCTCATTTGTAGTAGGGCTGGGAGATAGGTTACACCAAGCTTTACCCCAACCTACTATGTTATTTTTTGTACTGCTTTTCATGTCTTTATGTAAGCATTTGCTCCTTTTATGATTGTTTGCTCCTCTCTGAGACTCTACTTTCTTTTGCTGGTAGTGCAATTATCTTTTCTTTTCCCCTCCCTCTTTCTCTCTCAAAAAAAGTTCATAAAGTTTTATGCTTCGTTGGATGAAAAGGTGACACGGAATTTCATCTCCAAACAGATATGTGATAAGAACAGCGTTAAAGTTTACTTAGAAATTTAAGGGCAGAACTACACAATAGATTAGAGTTTTTCTAGTTATAATTGAAGAAATGCGAATACCTTTCCCCTGAAAGCGTCTCAATGTTCTCATAGTATTACAGCGATGAGATGTGTTTCCCAGCTACCATTTATTTTCTCTTGCTATTTTTCTGGCAGATTTTACTAAGCACTCAACTTTCAACATATTTCAGCAGAAAATCTAGTTTTGACTTTGTTGGAATTTGGAATTAATTTTTGTTGTTATTTGTTCTTATACCTTGGATGGACAATTTGTATTTATGCATATTCTTGCAGATTTTACCCCTTGTATCGTTTGGTTTTCTTTCTAGAATGACCATAAATGAAGTTGGTTTATCGGATACTGCATTGGATGCACTAGCTCAGTGCTTTTCCAGAAAACCTTGCGAAATCAAGGTATGTATATGCAGTTCATATGGGACAATTGCGTTGGTCTTAGTTTGTTCTCTGTTGAATAAAGTGCTTTTGCTTTTCAGTGGTAAAACTGGTCATAGTGAAAACTCTGGTCCAGCTGTTTCCCATTTGTTTTGTGCTGGCTTTACAGAGATATGAATCATCACCAAACATCTTATACAGGAGAGATACGAAGTTCTTAGTAAGGGAGAAATTTCTGTAGAGGACCACTGGAATTCATTTCTTGATAAAGATCTTGATGCAGCTCTGGATTCTTTTGACAATTTGTTTTGTCGCCGATGTCTTGTAAGCAAAGCTGCAGGTTTTGTTGGTTTCTATGTTGTTTTGTGTCATCCTCTGACTACCTCTTTACTCTTTGCATTTTCTATTTGCAGGTCTTTGATTGCCGATTGCATGGATGTTCCCAGGATCTCGTCTTTCAGGTAACTTGGTTATGTATGTTAGGTTATGCAGTCAGTATAAAATCATTGTTATCTGCTACTTTCAGAATGTTGTCTGCCTATTTGTCAGGATTGTAATTTGTTCAGTGTTGTATCAATTGTCAGGCTGAGAATACACTTCCTGGGAGCTGTGCAGATGACGAAAATGTACCATGTGGCCCACTTTGCTATAAACTGGTACATTTTATAATTGTTTTCTTCAAACAGTGACAGTCAGTTCTGGATTGTTCGAGTGAAGTAGAATACATTTAGGTGTAGTTGTCAAATAATCAAGCGAAATTGTCTAGCGCGGGTCAAATCGCGAATCTTAAAGTTTCAGTTACTGTTCTCAGAGTATACAGCCAAAAAGAAAAATAAACATGTGTACATAGATATAGACATTGACAATGACAATGACTACAAATGGGAAAAAAATTGTTCTGAATGATGATCAAGTAATCTAGTAGCTATAAGCTTGCTTATCTAACAAGAGGTTCGGATCTGAGGCGTTGAGCACCTTCGTTATGTACAATCCTATATACCCTAATCGATTATGTAATGATGTATGAACTAGAGGGAACGAAAATTCAAAAGACAGATTTAAGAGAAATTGCATTCATATAAGATATAATACTAGACAAGATTCACAACTTTTTGTATAATACTAGTTTAGAAAATGTAAATAATTAAAAAACATATGTTGAGTCCATCTAGTTTTACTCATGTCAATATGTCATGTTCGAATATGTTTATATCACCAATAGCAATTCATGATTTATTAGTACAAGTTTTATTTTACAATTACACCTCTTTAAATTGTTTTAAGAAAAACTAAGAAACAATGGTAGACAAACGTCACAAACCTGATCTGGATCATTCGTAGACTATAACCACCAAATGATCTAGAATATGCATGATCATTTTTACACCAAACACTCTAGCCTCTAGGAAGCAATATTATTGCTTTTTTCCAAGATAGAAAAGAGGTAAAAAGTATCCGAAATCGTCAGATCTAACAGTTTCGAAAATAACACAAAGCATTAGTTATAAATGGACTCTTGAATCCTGTGGAGCACGGGTACGCGGTACGGTACTGGTACGGGTATGGGAAACGGCAAAACCCCAAAAAAGTAGGGTACGGGTACGGCGAATATATATATATATATATATATATATAATTTTTTTACTATTTTTTATTGCATAACAATATATTAGTGTATTAGTATATAACAGCTCAATTAGCAGGCAGCAGCTCAAGGGGAGAGAGAGAGAGAGAGAGACCAGACGAGAGGGAGGGAGGGAGAGAGATAGACTAGACGAGAGAGAGGGGGATCGAGAGAGAGAGAGAGAGAGAGAGAGAGAGAGGGATCGAAAACTTACAGTACGGATCCTGGCGAGAAGGAATGATGGAAGACGGAGACAGAGAGAGACCGACGACGGAAGATCGATCG
The DNA here is from genome assembly GCA_025642025.1 of Rhododendron ferrugineum. Taxonomy (NCBI): domain Eukaryota; kingdom Viridiplantae; phylum Streptophyta; class Magnoliopsida; order Ericales; family Ericaceae; genus Rhododendron; species Rhododendron ferrugineum. Next base: position 9,241,178 of record JAOTQK010000023.1, read on the forward strand.
TGTTTTAGCCTTTTAGGGTTTCATCTTTCATCTTCGTCTTTGTCTCTTATGGAGTATGCCGATTAGAAGCCCTTAAAACTGGTAAGTATATTAGTATATAACAGTCACCCCCTTGATTTTCCAAAATTACAGATTTAACCCGTTAAAATTTTATTTTGGGCTAAAACGTACCCGCGAAGTACCCAAGCCGTACCCTTGCCGTACCGACGCCGTACCCAAAGATACCAAAAGTACCCGGTATGATTTTGCCGTACCGGGTACGTTTTTTGCCGTACAAGGTATGCCTACGGCAACATTTCCGGAGTACCCGTGCTTCATTGCTTGAATCACAAGATTCATCATAGATGCTATTCCTAAGTTGATTCACTTATAGATTCATATTGACTTTGTATGAATCGTGAACTGGATAATGAAACATACTGTAGGTTGGTGCTACGACCTTCCAAGTTATCTTCCAATTTCTTGGTGTTGCTTCTCATCTCATTCCTTTTTAGATGTGATGCCATAGCATTTTTCAGAATTGCTGCTATCGTTTGGGCAACAACATCCGTATCATAGGATTGCTTTGATAGATATAGAATGCAATCTATCTTTGAAGAATGGGTGAGCAAACCAATCAAGTATCTGCAAATTCACCTTTTTCAGGTTCTAAATTCAGGATGCAATGCTATTATAACTTCTCCCATGCGAACCAATTCTCAAGAAAAACCAGTCCCTTCCTCTGATGGGACTGGGGCTCCGATCTCTGGGATAAAATCTCTGGGTCCATCTGTACGAAGGAGGGAAAAATCATGTCAAAGTGAAAGTGCTTCATCAAATGCAAAAAACATGTCAGAAAGCAGTGACTCAGAGGCCAGACCTGTACAGGATTTTAACTCTACTCGCCCTCCGTCGCTATCCAAGTCGAAGCTTGGAGGCAAATTTTGTATTCATAAAAGGAATAGCAACTGAGTTGCTGAACTTGTTTTACTTTGCATGCAGAAAAGGCAGAAGAAAATGGTGGCTTCTGACTCTGATACTCTTGGGTCGAGAGATATGAAGCTTCGATCTACTTCTCGTAAGGAAAATGAAGATGCTAGTTCTTCACAGAAACTGAAGTCTTCAAGTGCTGGAAAGGCTTGTAGGAAGGACTCAACAATAGTTGACGGTCAAAAAAATGTGCAGCGAGAGGTTCCTTATGGTTCATCAAATGAGATTATTAGTAACCGACCAGCTTGTCGTGATGACACCTTGCGGAAAGAAGAGTTAGTGGGCGAAAATATTTGTAAACAAGTAACCAGTGACAGGAAATCATGGAAACCTATGGAGAAAGCCCTTTATGAAAAAGGTGTTGAGATATTTGGAAGGAAGAGGTTAGTTACTTGAATTTTTGTTGTGTTCGATTGGGTTAGCTATTTTTAGCGTGCTTTTAGAGAATTTGAAAATATACATGAGTTCTCACGTTACTTGGAGAATTGTTTTAGTAGCCTTGGCCCTTGTGTACTATTGGGCTTAGCAAAATATATCTGCATGCAGAGGTCAGCTTATGAGATGAATTTTAAGTTTTTTTGTTTCCCCAAAATTTCTTTTGGCAGTGACTGAATTCAATTACCTTAGGCTTCTATAAGCTCTTGAACTTGTGCTGTGGCTTCATTTCCAGTAATCAAAGTTATCAAACAATTAATTACATGGTATTTTTTTTTTGTTAGCCATGACTAAGTCAATAAGCTTGCTGTCATTATAGTTGTCAGCAGGATTAGGTCAATGGTGGTATTCCTATAGTGTAAGCAGGTGTAGAGCATAATTTTATTATCAACAAAAGATGTACCTTGAAGCTTAAGACATAAACTCAGGTAAACAAAAACACAGCCCGTATGAGCCCTTCCACGTAGTTCCATTTTCTGCCTTTCTTTATTGAACCACTTGGTTTGCTCATCACAATCTGAGCTATGGCTACATTTGAATTGGAAACTCCACAATTTATCTTTTGATCTGTCTGATTGGATTCCCAAACATTTTGAGATCTTTTTGAAGTTCTTACAATCAATTGATTCCCTAGTGACGTTCTTTATCGGTCATTGCAGCTGTTTAATTGCTAGGAACCTTATGAATGGAATGAAGACTTGTTCAGAAGTATTCCAATACATGAATTACTCTGAGAATGGAATATTCTCCCGAGCAGGTGATGGTGCAGATTCTCTGCTTGACGGCTTCTCCAAGGTTGATTGTAATGACACTACGGTGAGTTTTGTCCGTATGTGTTTTGGCATTCCATTAATCCTTAACCGAAGATAATATCTTGCTTTTCTTGGGGTGAAATGTTCACCAGAGTAATAAAGTTAGAAGAAGATCAAGGTTTTTACGGAGGAGAGGTAAAGTTCGTCGGTTAAAGTACTCATGGAAGTCTGCTGGGTACCACTCAATGAGAAAGCGGATTTCAGAGAGGAAAGATCTTCCTTGCCGGCAATACAATCCATGTGGGTGTCAATCTTCCTGTGGGAAGGAGTGTCCTTGCCTTGTAAATGAGACCTGCTGTGAAAAATACTGCGGGTAAGTCGTCGTTTTTCTTTATTGGAGAAATAAGCATTGGGTTTTCTTTATGTTTATTCTTCATTCACGTGGGCTACGGCGTGGCTTTTATTTGTATGTGTTTTTCATCATCGACACAACTGACAAGTCTTGCTGCTTTAAAAAGCTATTTTTCCTTTCTATTTTAGATGCCCAAAGACTTGTAAAAATCGCTTCAGAGGCTGTCATTGTGCCAAAAGCCAGTGTCGGAGTCGTCAATGTCCATGCTTTGCCGCAGGCCGAGAATGTGATCCAGATGTTTGCAGGAATTGCTGGGTCAGGTGAGTATATGACTATTGATCTGGATCTTTTCGGTTTGCTAGTATCTAGATGTTTGTGAAAACTTTCTTTGGAGGCTTTAGAAGCTTATTTATGATGATAAATTGAACCTATTCAATTTGAAGAAAATGCTTGGCATTGTACTTAAAGGAGGATTAGGATTGAAAATAAATATTTCCTTTACGTGTGGGAAAGGTACTGTTGAGATTCAATTTACAGCTTAGAGGAAATTTTTTGAATTAAAGGATCTATTCAAGGCTAGGATGAGGTTAGATATAAAGATGCCCAACATATACTCCACTTTTGATGCATGGGCCAACTTTTTTTTATCTGATTCGATCGGTTTTCATGCATCATGCATGCAGTGGCGGACCCAGGAATTTGACAAAGCGGGGGCACAAATTTTCTTTGTAACGCCTTAATATGTGAGTTACAGTTAAACACATTCACACCAAAATAATTTTAGCATTCATGATAATGTAATAATTTAAAAGTATATATGCATTTTAATAACAAGCAATTTGGGCAAATTTGCGCACCTCGATTATATGTGTTAAAACAAAATTATCACATGTTCATCATCTATTTTCCTAGTATTAACTCTACAAGTACAAGTTTCGGGGACCAAAAATGTACAAATACAATGTGCGGGTTCATATTGAGTATTACACAAATGATTGGAGACGTTGAGGAGTGGGGAAAACCTTGGTTGTGAAAGAGTTTAAGTGGATGGGGGAAACCTTAGTTGTGAAAGAGTTTTAGTGGATTTTGAAAAAAGAATAAAAAAAAAAACCACCGAGTGGCAGGGGAGTTTTAGTGGATTTTGAAAGAAAAACTAGTGGATTTTGAAAGAAAAACAAAAGAAAAACCACCGAGTGGCAGGGAGGGGGAGTCGAACTCTCGCTCAATGCTCCTTATAGCTAGTTGCTTACCATTGCACCAAACTACAACTTTTTGTACATATAAGCACATAAAATATATATATACACAAAATTCCCGGAATTTTTTTTTTAAAAAAAAGGCGGGGGGGCACGTGACCCCCCGTGCCCTATGGTGGGTCCGCCCCTGCATGCATGGGTAACTGCCAAGATGCTGCTGAGTCAGATCATCATTTTTAAGGTTGAGAATCTGAGATAGAGCAATAAAAATTTTGAATTCAGAGTTAATATAAAGAAGAAGACAAGGGTTCTGGGCATGGTTGTAGTCTGTCTCTTCTTCATGACAATGTTGGCTCTAATGTGTAAGACGAGAAATTGTAGCTTGAATCTTACATATTCTTGGTAGCGGAATCAATTTTGCTTTTGTGGAATATCCTCTTAACTTTAGCACGAATAACAAAATATTCAGTACCATTTTATTTTGGGGAATTTTCCTTAACATCTCACTTACTGGAATTAGATGAGATGTTTAAACAAAATGGAAAAACATCAATTGTACAGTTACGTGTGCCCAGTTTTGTTCAAATTAGTATAGTTAAGTTCTTGTTTATGAGAACAAAAACGTTCTGACATGTCGTATTATCATGCATGCACCCACACGTGTACTTATGAAGTAGCAGTTATTGACCCCGTCAATGATTTCCCATTGGTCGATTGAAGAATGTAGAAGTTGACCTGGGTTCCGCCTTGCTCCTTACCAAGCCCGCTTCAGCTCTTCCCTTGCATCCATCTTTATCGCATCACTTAGTGGTGTGGTGGAGTGCAGAGCAAGTTTCTGAAACTGTTTCTGAAACAAAAATACTAAGAGCAGGGACACTTTGCAGGGATCCGTGCAGGGACAATCGCGTTTGGTTACATTCCGGATCCCAAAAAAATCTAGAAAAATATCAATAAATTTTTGAATATTATTTTATAGGGTCCTGTAAAAAAT
>JAOTQK010000023.1:9253997-9278118 GCA_025642025.1 Rhododendron ferrugineum
GAACATGTATTCTCTATTGTTGGTGTGTACATATATCATCAACATGTGGTGTTTCGATATATGTTTATTGCATTTTTCGAAATGTAAAAGAGAGTATAAAAAGCTAAAGACAAGAGATGAGGGCAAAATGGGAAATAATCTCCACTTTTGGCTGACCTCACCAATTTCCGTCATCTTTAGTGACAGTTGACTAACGGTTGGGGGTATGTGCAGCCGACAACTAAACCAGAGGGGAGGTAAGTGCAATTTCTAAAACCTGGGGGAGGTGTTTGTAATTGTCAGAAACCTCAGGGGAGGTAAGTGAAATTTACCCAAACTAAAAGGTTGTTAAGGTTAGCAACATTTGCTAAAAAAATAGTTCACATATGAATAACCAAACTTAGCAACCTCTTAGTAACTCATCAAATTTTGGCCATTGGATAATCAAAATTAGCAACCTTTTGCCAATAAAAAAAATTAGTTGTCCCCATATTTCTTCATTTAAGTACACCATTATTACATAAAAACCTTCTCTCTTTTCCATTCAATATGTTTCTAAGAAAAATACTTTTAAAAATAGTTTTTATTTTTTCGCAAAAACTTTTTTTTTCAAAAACTGTTCTTTTTAAAAAAAAACTTTTTTTTTCAAAAACTATTTTTTGAACTTTTTCCGGGAAACTTTTTTTTTTAAATCAAAGTTTTCAAAAAAATTATTTTCTCTTTTTCTTACAACCTGTTTTTATTAGTTTCAAAACTATTTTAAAAAAATTATTTTCTATGTCACAATTTTTAGATTTTTATAAGTTGAAAAGGTGATGTGGTAAGTTTTGGTTATTCAATTTTGATTATACCATTTGTAAACTTTTACATTGCTAACCTTAACAACTCCTTAACTGAATAACTAAAAGATGATGTGACAACTTTTAGTTATTGACTTTTGGTTATTCCACTGCGGATGCTCTTAGCAATCATTTAAGAACGCTGCTAACCACACAGATATATTCATAAGAACTATGATCTTTACACAACGCCATGATCTTTCCACTGGTGAATGGTCATCTCTCTCTCTCGGTCTCGGAATTTGCTTCTTAATAGATTACCAAACTTCTCACACGGCTATATGACCAAAGAACAGGTCTCCAACGTGAGTTCAAAAAACAACCAAAGGAAGAGCAGAGAGAAAACTCGCCCAAAAGCCCTATTAATCGAGTTGGTAAGGTGAGGTCTCTCTCTCTATTAATCAAGTTGGTAAGGCGAGGTCTCTCTCTCTGTGTGTGTAAGCTCTTGTAAAAAAATCTTTTCTCCAGTCGTGGGGATGGTAGATATGTTGGCAATGGGCAAAAACATAAACGTAAAGAAGGTAATCCTACATTGGACATATTATCATTTAAGAACTATGAATTTAGCAATCATCTAACTTTTCATTCAGATTCCTGAATCATGAAAAGTTAGATGAATTAAGCTAATTTTTTGCAGAGACCTTTGAAAAAATGTTTGAACGATTTGGATCGTTTGTGTGGAATACTTAGTGGGCCCCAAAACAAAATCTATACACAATCTGTGCACTATTTGTCTATGTAGACAGACTTAGTGATCATTTAAAGTGTTTTGCAAACAAACTAGAAAATACTCAAAAAAATTCAATTCACAATGCAAGTCGGCAAAAGTCTCATCAATCTGAATTAATCAGAATTGGATTGTGCGAATCCCTTTAAATTTACAAGTTGATAAGAGTAGTTATTGCTCATAACCATTTGAATAGAACAAACAAAGAAATAAAGTGATTAGTTGATATTAAGGACAAAAAATTAATGGTGTACTTAATTGTTCTAATGGTTAGGTTTGAACTTTGGATGGAGGGATAAAAGATAAACAAAGAAATATGGAAATGCCAATAAAGACGAAGTTGTACAAAAAAAGAGGGTTAACATGAAGTTTTTTTTTTTTTTTTGCCAAACGGAAATAATCATGAAGATTATTTTGTTGGGATGCTTGCAGTGATGCCGTCTCGCCCTGAGTCCCTTTAACCTTTGTATTTTTATTCAAGATCAATAAAAAAAATCTGTTACAAAAATAGTAAAGATTATCTTGCCGACTCATCAAAAGAGTTGTCAATTTTGTAGTGTAGTTATGGTTTGATTTACTCATCTTCGGAAATTTCAAAATCCTCATCAGATTACAAGCACCCTACGATATCTTTCTACCCTCCACCATATTCCCTCCGTTCCTAAATGAGAGTCCATTTTACTATTTCGGACATTTCAAAAAATTGATTATATTTTTTAATTTATAATGCTAAAAATATCCAATATGAATTTTATTTGATAGATCTTAATTAATTTTATTAGACAAAATTTTTAAAATCATAAAAAATATTATAAATTGAAAGATATAAATAAGATAAAACTAACAGAAAAAAGTGAAAGTAGACTCTCATTTAGAAACGGAGGGAGTATTCAATTGGTAGCTGATCGATCATACATTTTTACTAGGTTAACGGTACAAAGCATTATGCTGCGACAAATGGAATGACATCCAAAATTCAACTCCAACAAATTTAATGACAACAAGAAGATGGCGGCTAATAATTCATCGATTAAACTAAAATAACGGAAAACTACCTTATCGTTGGTAATAAATTGCAAGTTCCATTATAACATACCGACAGTTTAATCACCACAATCTATCGTAAATTGACAACAAGAAGATGGCGGCTAGTAATTCATCGATTAAACAAAAGTAACGGTAAACTACCTTACCGTTGGTAAAAAATTGCAAGTTCCATTATAACATACCGACAAAGTTAATATCCATAATCTACTGCATAATGACAACAAGAAGACGACATCTAACAATTCATCGGTTAAACTAGAGTAACGGTAAACTACCTTACCGTTGAGTAATAAATTGCAAGTTCCATTATAACATACCGACAAAGTTAATAACCATAATCTACCGCATATTGACAACAAAAAGACAACGTACGGCTAATAATTCATCGGTTAAACTAAACTAACGATAAACTACCTTACCTTTGGGTAATAAATTACAGTTTCCATTATAACATATCGACAAGGTTAATAACCATAATCTACTGCATATTGACAACAAGAAAGACGACAGCTAATAATTCATCGGTTAACTAAACTAACGGTAAACAACCTTACCGTTGCGTAATGAATTGCAAGTTCCCTTATAACAGACCGACAAAGTTAACAAGTATAATCTACCTCATATTAGAGAAAAAAGACAATACTAGATCAATCTTCTTATCCATTTCACAAACGATAGAAGTCGCTAATAAAGAATGACATCGTTGACATGCTATGTTTACAGTTCGATAATAATACACGCACAATTGTAACAACCGTACTCAACCCCACATTAGAAGAAAAAACTTGAATCATGCAAGTATCAATCATTTTCACTATTGTAGACAACATGTGGAAACATCAATCTGAGGTAACCTAAATTAAATTGCGGGAATTGCAAAGGCTCATAGGAGTAATTTGCTTACAAATTTTGAATAGAGTCAATTAAAGAAAAAAAGTGATTAGTTGGTATGAAGACAAAAGGATTAATGAAAGTAATTAGGCGTACCGTGGTTAAGTTCAAACTCTGTGTGCGAGGGAGTAGAAAACAAGAAGGGAAAGGCAATGAAGACGAAGTTGGACAGAGGAAAACCCACCTGGAAGCCTTTAACGGCTTTCCCTATCCGTAGAGAGAGAGAGAGAGAGAGAGAGAGAGGAGTGGGGCGAGTTGAGATTTTGTTTTTTGATTTAGAAGCAGACACGAGGATGTCCTCGCTGGCTCACCTTACAATTGGTTCTTACCAAAGGATTTGTCTGTTTTGGAGAGTAATTATGGTCTCAGCAATCCCCCTTTGGAAAACCCTCGTCAGATTACGAGCAATGAATGTGTATATATACCCTACCCCGCTCCTTCATTTTCCCTGCCCAGAACCCTCTATTCTTTGCTCATTTGGTTCAACCACTAGAGGGTTAGAGAGAGATTCTGGAGTTACAGCTTTCTCCGTATCTGTAATCCCTGCAGTTCTGTCGCTGTGGTATAATCTCTGCTACCCATTTGCTCATTTTGATTCTACGTTAATCTAGTGTTCATTTGGATGTGGTTATTTGTTTCTTTTAATCTACATCTGTTATAAAATGGATTCTAAAACTGTGGTTTTAACTGGCAGTCTCATAAAAAAAAATGAATGAAATTTTCTTTTTTGGCAATCTCATAAAAAAAATGGCTGGATTCTAGTATTCATTTGGATGTGGTTATTTGTTTATCTTAATCTTCATCTGTTATGCATGAGATCGTTGGTGGGCAATGTGGATCAGGTTTTGTGCTTATTTTCAAGTAATTTTTTTACATTTCGCGTGTTCGATGTTTGATTTTCAATCCCATTTGTTTTAAGATGCTTCTTCTACTTTTAGATCAGTTAAAAACTTGTGTTTGTGATTATATCGTTACTGATTTTTCTTTACTTGTAGCCTTGCAGGCATGGGATTTTTGGTGGACAACCTAGAATAGGTTTTGTGCTTATTCTCCAACGATTGTTTGTAATTTTTTTGTGGGTTTGATGTTTGATTTTCTAACCCATTTGTTTTAAGATGCCTCTCCTACATTTAAATAAGTATTTGACTACTTGCATTTGTGATTTTCTCTTTACTCCTTTTCTTCCTTTTCCCTCATTCTTATTCCTGAATAGGTGGTTCATTTTAATCAGTCTTTCCTAAAAAATCTAGATGATTGCTTTTGTAAGGTGTTGAGCTATATCAGCAATGTCATGGTTATGAACTGATTGAAGCATGAATTGTGGATTATTTCTTTGTCTCTCGTAGAGTAAAAAAGTTCATGGGAGCTTTTCTTGTTAAAACTCATATCAACTATCATATGTGGAACGATTGATTGTTAAAATCCGTAAAAGTAAAGAAGCTGCCTTTTTTCCCTCACTCTTCCTAAACTCACTGCAAACTTCCGGCAGGGGGCCTTTGCCCCCACCCCTCTCTCTTGACTTAGTTTTTGTCCATGCATGAGTCAATCTTTAAACTTAATCTTGTTTACGTGTCAATCTTTAAGCTTAATCTTGTTTACGTAAATGAACTTGATTTGGAAATTGATTATCGATTTGATCGGCCAGGCTTAGAGCTGCATCTTAAAAACATTAAGGGGATTGAGGTAATTTTTTGATCTACTGACCCCTTATTCAAAATGTGCTTAGCCATTCTCGCGTTTCCGTTCAATGAACTATGTTTGGGTGTGTGACGTATGCCAAAGCATTCTAAAATGTTATTTTTGTAAGCTTTCTTATGGTTTTCCTATGTTGTCTACTTTTTCTGATTCATTGGTTTCGAGGATGTAGTAACATTTATTTTGGATATCCAAAGGATTAACGATATAGGCATTGTTATCTTTATTGCTCTTTTTATCATATGATCCATATTTATCGATGCGTAGATTTAGATCTTTAACCTAACGTGGGGTTCTTTTTTTAAAATATCTGTGTGTGTGTGTTTGTGTGTTTTCAACATCAAGTTTCCTTTTGTCTGTTGTGAAGCCTTTTTCCATTTCTTCCAATTCATTTTCTTACTCTGCACGTATAAATATTTTATGAGTTTTTTTTCCATTTTTTCCTTTGAGAACTCCCTTAATCAGTAAAGTTTAAGGGTAAACTTATGTTAAGGTTGTCAAACAAACAATTACGTACTCGATAAATATCAAGTGGCAAAATTTAGTGACTTTCTATTTGTTGATATATACAAATTTTGGCCATAGATTTTTAGTGAACCAAGGATGATTTTAGTTGGCCTTGCATGCAGAAGGTCCATTTTCCTGTAAATTTTATGTTGATCTTTGAGGTTAGATCATTGAACATAATGAGGAAGGCTCCGAAGGCACCACTAGTCCATGAAATCTAAGTTGCATGAATTAGTCCATAATTGGAATTGTAGATGTGAACCTTTGCATGCATCAAGCAATAACTACTAAACTACCTTATGGGCACGTTTGGTTGACAGGTTTATTGTAAAGAGATATATAATTCTCACTGGATAGGCGAACATACAATCCCACCGGATTAATACTTCGTGGGATTATATATCTTAGGGACATTTAATTCGGTTCTCACACATTTTTACCAAACTCCGAACATGTGATCCCCTTGGATATATAGTCTCATTTGACGCTGATATCCATTCAAACAAATGGGCCCTGTATTTACAATTTACCAAAGAGTGAGTGGTCTAGATTAAAAGTTCAAAAATGGCGAAATCAATGTTGTACAATTCAAAATCAAGATTTGGCCAAAGCAGATTCATACGAAAAGGTCAAATTAGTTAACTATAAGAAACAAGATGATTACGAGGTATATTCATCAACAAATCGTGAAATTGAGTATAGATATAATGTTTTGTCTTATTCATCTATTGATTATGAAAATAAGTGGGACCCATATATGTATGGATCACCATTCGAAATGACTAAGAATCTAAAACTTTATTAATTACTCCTATGTTTTATTATATACTATACGGAGTATTCATAGGGCTTCATGCCCATTGATGCATGATATAGGACAACTTTAAAATTTGTTATTGTAAAATCCATGGTGAACTAAGTAGCCTCCTACGTAGTTATTTAGTTTTTTGTGTCTGCACTTTATCGTTTCCCTTATTGCTGTTTGCGGTATGCTTTCCCTTTCTTTTCTTTTCTTTTTTTTTTTTTTTGCGTTTTTCCTGTTATTTATTTGCCCAACAGCTTCATGAATGCTTTGACCATTCAGTTTGCAATAAATAGAATTTGTGCTTTACCCATGCAAGTATAAACGATTGGGCTGTTTGGGTTAGCATTTGCTCTTGTATTTGTGGATATTGTGCATTTAGGTGAGCTTCATGTTAGTGTGAGTGATATTGCGCATTTACTTCTTTATGATGTTCCCCTCAAAATTCCCAATTTGTCTTATGGTTCTTTTCCTCTCAATTTTTTGAGTCCTTCCAGGAAGATCTTGATGTCGTAACTTAGGAATGTCCCACTTGATTCTCAGGAGTACAAATCAACTTTTCTTTCAAGATCTACGTCACATCTCCTAGAGTCCTATTTTTGAAAGCTGTATAACTATGGTTCTTTAAGGTGTTTCATGGGTGTCTTTTGCAGGAGTAATTTCGTGGTTCAGTTTGTTTGTATGCTCTTATTGCTGTTCTTTCCCCGTTACTGTCAGTTTGGTTGAAAAAATCACCGGGGCATTTTATCCTATGGTACTTCATTTTATTCTTCTTCGGCTGCTACTTCTCTCAAACCTCTTCTAATTCTTTCTTAGAAAAAGCACCATTGTGATTAAGAAAACTCACTACTAGACTCTTGGATTACATTATGTGTTTCTTGGTTTGTTCTTTTTGAGGGCTGTGCAAAATTTGAATCTCAAACATATGCGTGTCGATGGAAGTAGTCAAGCAAAACTGTTTTATCATGCTCTTTAGGGTTAACTTATTACTCTTCCACTGACTTATATATTGGATCCTTCAGTATGGCTTCCTTATCAGACAACTTGACATTCGGATACGTAATCTGCATTAACTGAGGAGATCTAATGTTAAAGGTTCTTCATAGTATTCAAAATTTTGTCATTTCCACGATTTGTAGTAGAATTCTCTCCCTTTTTTTTTTTGCTTTTCTCTCCTTTTGTAGACTCGATTTGTTCATTTTCTTTTTACCTATGTTAAGTGACGTATGATGTATCTTAGAGCTTGTCCCACAGTGGTTAATGGTTAGTCTCTCCACTCATGGCCAATTGGTTTTGAGTTGGATCCTTTAACACTGTCCATTGTATATTTTATGGTAATCAAAAGATTTGCCAGAAATGCATTTTTGATTAGTATGCTTGTGCATTGCTAAACACGTTACATCCTAAACTTATCTAGATTCATTTTTATGGTGGTGTCTTGGTTCCAGTACTGCAGCAAAGGCTCGTGAAACCTAATTGTACTTCATTGGAAGTACATAATTGCCGTCATGGAAGATCAGAGGAGCTCCTCCGATTCTATTTCTTCTTTTAACCATGGTTCTGATGTCACTAACCAAGGTTTGATACAACAAAATATAGAGTCTGTGAATACTGAGCATGGATGGTTGCCTTTCCCAGTCTCCAATGTTGGAGCCAGTCCGATCTTGGGCGAAACGCATCCAGAGCAGAATAATCATATGACCACAAGTAGTGGTCTGGTTACGCTTGGGTCATCAACTTTGCAAAGTGCGACTTCCGATGCTGTCACAGATAATCTTGACCTGAATTTAGCATATGATGATAGCGATGTGGATGCTGACCAGGAAATAGGTGTGGATCATGTGAATCAAACTTCAAGTTCGGAACGAAATGCAGAACTTCTGCGGAGAAACATCCGTCGGAGAATGAATCCGGCAAATGAGCAAGATTTTTTTAATTCAAGCTTGTCTTCTGCTTCACCTGATGACAGTTCCCAACTGTTTCAGCCTTCTTATTGGAATTGGGTGACTAGTCCAAGCTCTACCAGTAATGCAGTTGGCTCTCTTTTCGTTGCTACAAGTGGAGGTTATGCATTTCGGCGACAAGAGAACTCCCAGTACATCCCCAGAAGTGCCTCTTTGCAGAGTATGCTTGTTTCTGGAACTGAGAGGGGGAATTCGAGCCACCAACATCTAATGACTTCAAGAGTTGTCCCCAGGAATTATAATTCTCAGAATGGCGCATCAGGTACCCAGTGGCGGCTCCAAGATTTTTTGGTCAGGATAGTCATAATTTCATAAAACACTTACATATATAATAACTATCTTTTTTTTTTTTTTTTGTAAATAATAGTTCTAATATGATGGTAGTAACGGTTTGTCAAAACAAATCTGCATATCCATGAAATTTGACGATCAGTGTCACGAGTTTTCGTGTTTTGAAATCATTTATAGTAGCTTTTAATTTATCATAGCTTATAGAAAAAACACTATATACTATTTATGAAATATTTTTCCAATGAAGGAAACCAAGCAATTAATTCAGCCATTGATCTCCTAATCAGTTACGCGCTTTACTATTACTTGTTTTATTATTGAAAAGCTTCTTCTATTTTTGGCAGTTGGGATAGGTTATGTCTACTTGGCCAAGGAAATCATTATAAAACGGGTTAAGCTACAAAAAAATTATGTAATTGATGGATAAGTTGGTAATGATTTTATTCAGTACATTATATGTTTCTTAGGGCTAATCTTTACTGTTATTCTTGATTTATCTTGTTTGACTGGATTTATCAGTGTTGTCTCTCTCTCTCTCTCTCTCTCTCTCTCTCTCTTTTGAAGATGAGTGTTGTCTATATTTGTACTTATCTTTATTTTGTAAGAGCATACTCAAAGGATTCTCACATTTTTTCGAAATCGAATGAATTAGTTGTCTTCAGTGTTAGTGTGGATGCCTTTAGCTCCCCCCTACATGTGCATTTCTAGGGTTCCCTTGATGCGGATTCCAGCTTTATCTTTTTTATAGTTTGGTTTCTCGGGTTCTTTAGGAGCGGAATCCTCAGGTTTCTCTTTATCATTGTTCTTTTTATATCGTCCTGCATCAGTTATTGTTAATAGTCAATTGGTGTTAGTAATGAAGTGAGTTAAGATATCGATCGAACGCATACAAGTGCTTATTGTTATTTTTAGTGCAGTCAAAGTGTCCGTTCAACACACAAATTAGTATACAATTTTTTTTGCTATTTTTTTCCTTCCTGTTTTAGTTTATTCATTTGACTACCCTGGTGCAGCCGCCCCTGCAGGTACTCAGCTATCTCATCCCCTGGTGTTTCCTCAGCAAAATGTAACTAGAAGTTTTCCAAGTAGCTTTACTAATGTCGTCCATCCGTCCTCTGTGATGAGATTTGCTGGTATTGATTCTGGAGGCCAGGTTGGATACCAGATGCCACAGCCTTCAACTGCTGCCACTGCCATGATGAACATTATTCAATCTCGATTTGGTAATGCAACGGCATTTCAGGCTAATGATGTGGTGCCTCGTAGTTTGCCTCCATCACAGGCTGTCATTGATGCCCAGTCGAGAGCTAGACTGCGAAGAACGGTACTGGAAACTTTAATGGTTCCCTTCATTCCTTTTTTAGCCAAGTTCCCCATAGATCATATCCATATTGTTGTTGTGTTGTTTAAACTTCTGGAGTTCTGTCGATGCATCTCACAAACCATGGTTTTACTTTCAGTTCATGTACTTGCGTATGAAACCGTTTGCGTTATATATAGTACTAGCATTTAACACCTTACTGAAAGCGTCGAATAGGAAATCCTACCCTTGTCCTTTACTCCTATGCCTATGGTGGGGTTCATCAGGGTGTCCATGTTGTTTCTCATCTCTGTCACGATCATCCCTCCCCTCAGAATCAAACCTAGAGGAGCAGCAAGTCATTTTAGGACTCAAACAAATGGGGATCCTCAATAAGGATGCCTTTGGTTTAGAAAGAGAACTTCTATTGATTTGATAGAGCCCAATAGGGAATAAGGCAAAAAATAAAAAGGTATGAGAGCAAAAGTGGACTTAGTGAGGTGTCTTACAAGCTAAAAGACAGTTGGGCCTAATTCAAAAGGTGTTTTTCTTAGATCTTAAAGGGTAACATACGACTTAAGCAGCCAAACAACAGTAACCTTCTCCTTTCCACGCTCTCCCAAGTCCCAAGGAACACACAAATATTAATTAAACCACAGAAAAAGACATACGTCCTAAACTCAAATCAACAAGCTTTTGTCCCAAACCTCAGTTTTAGTTTAAGGTAATCATCTCCTTCCTTATATTGGGCCTTCCTCTATTTCTTTTGCCATCCTCTGTGCGTGTCAAATGACTCAAACCAGTACTCCTTATAGGCACATTAACTGGCCTATGGTGCAAGTGTCCATACCATGCCAGACAGTTTCCCATGATCTATTTTCTCTTGTCACATCACCAGTCCCCATTCTCCTTTGGGCTACCTTTTATCTGTGAGTGTATTTTTCCCTTAACCATCCAATATTCAGCGCCATATTCGAATCATGTCTTATTTTTGTTGTATGAAAATTTCCCTGCAACTTGATGGCATAAGAGAATGGAAAGGGTCTCTCTTAGGTATATTGATTAGGAACTAGCGGTTATCTAGATAGGTATGTGGCTTTGGCAGCGGGATGAATTAAAAACTGTAAGGTTAGGACAGGAATCAAGATTTCCATATAAACTATTTCAGTTACGGCGTCTATGGAAACGTCAAAGAAGACAAAAACTTAGCTGTATTATTTAATGGCCTATCAAAACCAAAAGAAGGGTCCTTACAAAGATGTTGTTAAGAAGGGAAGAAAAGGGATATGAGGTGCTTTTAATGATGCTGTTGAGGACATGGATGTGTATCAGTGTCCTGTTCTATAACTGAAAAGGGTTATACATTGATTATGTAGACTTTTGCTTTTACGTGTAATCTTACTTGATATATGCAATAGAGTGCCTAAGACATGCTTGGTAAGTGCCAAACTTTTAGTCGATGGAAATGCCCTAGAAGTAGGTCTATGGTTCTGAATGGAAGGAATCACAAAGAGATATTCAGACTCTCAAGACATGTCTTCAGAGCTGCTTGTGCTTGCAATGAGTGTGATCAAAATTGCAAGTAAATTTTCAAGTGCACATGTATTATGTTATTTGGTTTGTTGAGCACTTATTTGAAGTGGAGATAGTAATACATGTTTATTTGCTTCACAGCTTCAGTAATATCCTTATCGGTTTCCTTCTAATAATTGCAACCACTCCCCAATTTGGAGCTCTAAAATAATTTATTCATTTCGTAAACAGGTTCGCCAAGCCTTCGAGATTCTACAAGCGGCTGGTGCCTTCGATCATTACGAGGTTTAACCTTCGCTATGTTATTTTATACTTGGATTATCAAGTCTATGCTTGCTTTGGGATAGGGATCATAGAACTTGGTTGAGATGTGCATGTGCTTTTTTCCAAAATAATTGTCTTTTTGGTGCTAATTTCTGCTATTACAGGGGAGCAACGATTGGTAACATTATTTAAAACCATTGTATATCTTTACTTCTTTACCAAATAGAATAATCTTTGACTTGCATTCGGAGTGTTGTGCCAGGGTGGGATGATACACGGCCCCTCGTTTTTTGAAGAAGAACCTGATGTCCATGACAATTTGCGCCTGGACGTCGACAACATGTCCTATGAGGTAACGCTTCAGTTTCAGATGTAAATGTTTTTATGGTGTTCTTTTTCCATTTTTTTTGGCATCTGACCCTTATTATTGGAAATTGCCTCCTAAAATGACACTTTTGGCTTAGGACTTGTTGGCTTTGGAAGATCATATTGGACATGTCGGCACTGGCTTGACTGAAGAAACTGTTTTGGGGGCTCTAAGGCGGGTTACTTATCAGTCGACGAGATTAGGAACTCCAGTGGAAGAAATTTGTGTTATCTGTCAGGTAAACAACTCTTAAATCTACGCTTAGTAGCCTAGTTCATCATCTTTCTCACCCCTAGCCGACCAGGGGAGGGAAGAAACTACTGGTATGTTAGTAATGTAGATATACTAGATAATAAATATGAATCCCTCTCCTCAAATAATTAAAGTTTTTAGAGGAGTCATTGGTCAACAATTAACATGGTATTCGAGCAAACAACTGGGCATGTATTCAAATTCGATTTCCAGTTCGATAAGCTGTAGTACTACTTCACTGTTTTGTTGCTATTAAAAAACTCGTCTATATTTTTCATTCAATTGTTTGATAAGATTTTAGAAATCTTGTTTGGAAGAATAATGTTAGATTGTGATTTGTGTGAAAAAATTTCAACTATTTTCAGACATCAGACATGCATCATTTTCAAAGAAAATGGAACTAAGGGAGTACTTGCATCTGTTTGGCCCATGTTACAGAGGAGAATTTGGGTGCACGTGTGAGGACTGTGTTGATTATATATTTATTTTAGTGCAGTATTTGCTATCCTAACCATTCTATAAGCTCGTATGGATATGGATGTTTATTACATACGGTTACGGGGAGTTAATAGGGCTATAGATATGGATGTCTATTACTTGTGTTTACGCGGAGCTAATAATGGCTATAGAATGGTTAGCAATAGGTACCAATAGCAAATACTGCACTAAACTAATATCCACCACATTGTGTGTGAAGTTCTAATTACACCCCTTTAGCTGACCTCTACTCTTACCTTCCAAAAAAAATCATTTTCAGTGCGATAATGAGAAAAGTGTAGAAAGTAAAAATAATTGTATACGCAATCACCTGTCCTGTCGTATGTGGCAGCCACGTCTCTCAAATGGACTGCTTTCACCGATTGCAAAGTTGTATGCAGTGTTTTTCACACCACTGCCCACTGGTATTCCAGGCTTCTTATTGAACTATATGGTTCCTTATTCATTTCCACGAATTGCAGGAGAACTTAGCAGATGGCGAGGAACTTGGGGACCTCGATTGCAGGCACAAATATCACTTCGATTGCGTGAGGCAGTGGCTTGTTTACAAGAATACTTGCCCAATCTGCAAAACTACTGCGCTGGCTGTATGAGCAATATCATGTCTCAGGGGCACCCTCTTCCCCCAAATCAGATATCATTTGCAAATTGGTTGACCTCTCTAAACTTGTCTTTTTCACATGACGTCAAAACTCCTTTCTTTTTCTTCTCTTTCTCTCACAGCACATTTCAGCAATAGCAGGTTTTGGATTCCTAAGTTGAGACCTACCCCAGGGTTTTTGGTCTCGATAGTTTTCAGACAATTGTATTTCCAATTTGACAGCTAGCTTTGTTGTTGTGGTTTTTTCGCAAGTGCCGCTTTGGTCGGTGAACTCCTGGTCAGTTCGTGCTAAAATAAACAGTTGTTTTAGACTTGATCTTTGTTGCTATTTCTGGTTTAGTGTTTGATTGCTGTTTGAAAGGCTACATTTTGATGCTATTTGCTGCTAGCGGTCTTTACCGTCTGGGAAGTTGGTTAAGATCGTATGCAAATTATTTCTAAAATTATCTGTTGCTAGCGGCCTTTTTGCTAGTTCCTTCATGTGTTTCCAGTTGCCGAAACAATTATGCAAACCGGTTGCTTTATTCGCACAATACATACGTGCTAGATGTTTTTGGTTCATGTAGTAGCGTTCCATGTCTTGGATTTTAAGTTTCCTGTTTCTTCTGAAAGTAACATATATAGCCTTCCTAGGCCTGGTTAATTGGTATGATTTTCAGTTCTTCGGTTACTTTCGCTTTCTTCTTTTTTCTAACGAAACAAGATTCTAGTAATATTGTTGTTGTATTTACTACTTCAAAAACAATTTTGGAGTACAAAACAAGATTCTGGGTTGTTTTCAGAAAACAGTTTTGGAACAAGTTTCCAATATCCGTTTTGTTTTCTATTTTCTAGAGAGAGAAAAAAAAACATGTTGTAAGGAAACCGCATGTTTAGTTTTTGAATTTAAATAGAATACATATAAAACCCAAGACATCGTTGTTTGGTTTTGTTGCTAGAGTTCATACAGAGAATGTTTGTGTTTAAACATGGGGTTGCTCGGTGATCAAAGTCTGAGACCCGGAAATTTACTAACTCTTAAAACCTACCTCAAGTTCGAAATCTTGTTGGTGCTATTAACTCATATTGGGCAGTTCATATAAGTATTTTTTTTTGGACTAGACGATAGAATATTCGAATGTTAGTATATGTTCCATTTGTTCATAGGAGTCGAGCCTTAAATCTCATGCTCTATATGTAAATGAGAGCTACACGACCATTGAACAAAACCCCCAAGGTTAGTCCATACGGGATTTGTCCGTGTTAAATGAGCCTTTGAGCAATGGATGAAAGAATTGGTCCTCTGGAAATTAGTTGAGGTGCGCTTAAGCGGTCTGAACGCATTACTAATCCGGAATGCCTTTAGCTGCTTCTTCGAAGGTTTCATTCTCCCTTGTAATGAAAGCGGCTTGTCCATGAAATTAGTGGTGTTTAGTAGAGGTAGTAGAAACGTTGCAACAACAAATTTACTCTCAGATTGAGGATAGATCGAGGAGCTACGGAAAATGATTGCCTGATTCAACCGTGCACGTCTGTCTCCTTGCTGAATAAAATGGGCATTACGAATCCAAATCCAAATCCAAACAGAGAACGGAGGTTTCACTTTTATGTGTGATCGAGTCATATATAGGAATACTTGCTTTCATCGTTCCAACCCATCTCAAACGAGTTTTCATTAACTAAAAGGGGATCATTGAACGCGCGTATGAGGGTACCCACATGGATTTTCACCTCCCACCTTGTTGGCCTACCTTCAAGAATCGAATCGCACCTCCAGAATGGGAGCAAAGTACCCCCGGCCAGTAAAAACAACGGTGTAATGGAAATCGATCTTTAGTCGTCGGAATTTATAACGCGCTCAAGCTTGAGGGTTTTTTTTTCTCGAAAAAGAGCAAGTCAAGAACTTCGTTAAATAAATAAATAAATAAATATACTACGTACTACTCCCTCCGTCCCAAAATATTTGTCCGGTCCGCAAAACGGAGTGTTAAAAATAATATAATTTTCGACTATTTTGAAAGAAATTGTAGTAAGCATGTTGGGGCCGACCTTTTTGAAAATAAATTATTCATTAGGATGACATGATTGAGATTTTCTATTCTAGTCTTAAATTTGAAGGAATATTATTCAACTTAACAGGGTTTTGCAATGTAATTGGATTTATTTAAAGCTCTGTCCGTAATACTATAAGTTAACTAAAAAAATAATAATAAAATAGTTATGGTCACGAAATAAGAATGTGAAATTAACACATTTAGACTATCGTCAACAGAGATTGAGAGAGAACGCAAAGTATAATACTTAAACCACTAGATTTAACATTTGGGTGGGGTGTTCGTTGACATTTGGATTGGCTGTTCATTAACATTTGAGTTGGGTGTTCATTGACATTTTGGTTGGGTGTTCAAAGTAAGACTAGCACAAAAATTTTACATGTATTCTAAACAAAAATAATAATTTTGGGTGTTCAATTGACCATGGAAGCTTGTGAGTGGAGCCGCCTCTGCTTCGTTTTGCGGACCAAACAAATATTTTGAGACGAAGAGAGTACTAGTTTACGGGATAAAGCAAAACAAACAACACAAATAAAAAGAGCTACATATAGGATTAGATAAATCTGCCCTAGCCCTATGCGCACAATGTAGAGTGTTGAAGTATCATTGACAAAGCAGTACTCTTCTACAGTGCACGTCTGCAAAATCATCCTCCTATCCTACCAAAAACGTCATCCTGGAACTCAACGTGTACGACTGTACGTGTGCGAGGATTTAACTCAGAACAAGCTTGATAGCACCACACATATTCACATGAAAGGTGGGTCCTGCACACGCGAGAAGTGTTTAGTGCGATTTTAGAATTATTGTAACTCATCGCTTGAGATAATGGAAATACAAACCTCACCTAGTGGACAATATTTAATGTGCAAAAAGTGAACAATGGATAAAATGCGCAAAAAGAGCATTGATAATTAAAGGTGCATAAGTATTCGAAAAATTGTATTGATATCTATAGAAAGTAATCATGTCAAACATATTCCGTCGAATTTTCTAGCTGTTATATCACGACAAGAAAGTAATTCTACAAACGTAAAGGGGGAATCTGTAATTTTTAGAAATTTTGAGGGTGATTTTAATAATTTACCCGGAACGAAAACAAATAACCCATTTGTCCATATTTCCAAAATAGTATCTCTTCTCTTGCAACCCTATCCAAATAAGAATAAATATCTCGATTTTTAGAAGTAAATCCTACTTCCAAGGTCTTTGGAAGTAAGATTTTCGAAAGTATATAATACAGATTTACACAAATATCTAAGGTATACTTTTACTTTAGAATAAAGAAATTTAAATCCGATTGATCATTGTTTGAATTAGATAAGAACAATAATCTAATTGGATTTTTCTATTCAAAAAATAATAATAATAAACCTTTCTTTGTCTCTTTCATTTTTTTTTCTTCAATCAAAACAAACAAATAGTCGAAAAGAAGATTCCTCACTTCTTTACTTTCATGCAAAACCGTGCATGAGACTTTCATCTCACACGGCTCCTAAGTAATAAAAGAAAGAAGAATTCATCTTCTTTCATTTTTGATTTAATTACCTTCCTCGCGTATGTAACACAACTTTAAAACACAAGTACAAGCACAACTGTATCCAGGGCTGTTGATACATTTGACGACTTTCAGACACAGTTGTGTAATTGTGTTTTAAAATTGTGTCCGTCACATTGCTAAAAAAAGAGGGTTATTTCACTTTCACAGGCTCCCAAGCCACACCAGAGTCCATCTCGATAATCAAAATCGTTCATCTTGTAAAGCATGTGGAGACAATAGATCATGTCAGTTCGGATATTAAATGGAACCTGATTCAAAGGCATTTAGCAGAAGGAAAATGGGTTTCAACGTGTTCGACGCACTGGATCAAAACGAAGTTATTGTCAAAGTAAACAGATTTGGATCACCTACACTACAAATTGTTGTCCATGCGACGTGATTTTTTGCGTGATCTTAAGTCTTGGCGTGCTCTACGGGATCATCGATATGGGCTCGAAAGGTGCCCAAATTTGCCGGACCGGACCGGACCGGAGAGGAGACACCCGCCTTCGCAAATCACTCTCCCTGATTACGCATGCCGTTTCGTTTCATTTTAAAAACCCGCGCACAGTTTCCACTCACTTCAATGTCAGCTAAAGTACATGTTTTTTTCTTTTTTCTTTTCCCCTTTCTTTTGAACGGCAGCTAAAGTACATGCTGAAGAGAGAGAGAGAGAGAGAGAGAGAGAACGGGGTTCACAAAGAAGAGACGCAACCAACTGGGAGACGTACCAAAAACAGAAAATAAAAATCAAACCCACCCCACACTCAGAAGACAGAGATCATCAGTGTGGAAAAATTGGAAATGGGTTTTGCAGAGAGAGGAAGCGAAGGCGACGCCGTCCCTGTGTTTCCTCGTTTCCTCAAGCTCTAGTACGGTTTGCGTTGTTCTTCAGGCTACGTTTGAGTGTCTGTCAGTTATAATGGCGGATATGTACAACAATAAGTCCACATGCGCTTCGTCTTCCTCCCCACCTGAAACCGACGACCTGTCCATCTTCCTCCACCAGATCCTCCTCCGCTCGTCCGACCCTCTCGCGGCCGCCGCGTCACTGCCCGGAAACCCGCACCGTCCGGTCCAACCGTCTGTGCTTTCCGAATACGGTTGCCGCGTCACCGACCGGATCTCCACCGCCGAGTCATCTTCTGGGTTAAACTCGTCGCCCGGCGCCGTGTTTTCCTCTTCCGGCTACTATTTTCCGGCCGGTGCTACGAACGCGTCCTCTTCGATCGGAACTGTTGACATTGACCCTGACGAGTATGATGGCGAAAGCGAGGTACTTGCAATTGCTTTCCCAAAATTTTGTGCGATTTTCGGATAAAATAATTAAGTATTTTTATGCATAAGTAACTGAAAATTTTAATATGCTGCGAAAAAGTTGGAAAATTGTCCGTAGAAGTGGGAAAAATTTTCAGTGCGGGATGGGTATCACGTGGTGCCCGCTCAGCGCATTTGAGCCGTCCATTGCGTTTTTGGACGGCTCGGATTTGGAGAGAGAAAAAGGAGAGAGAAAGTGTTGGGATGAGAGGAGAGGGAGGGTTTCAATCCGAGCCGTCCAAATGTATATTGGACGGCCCGGATGTGCCGAGCGGATACCACGTGGGATATACCCACCCGGCACCAAAAAATTTCTCGTAGAAGTATATTTTGCATATTCCGTTCGTCACCTAGGTTAGTCCTTGCGAAACTATGTGTAATTTTTAAGATTAAAATAATGTATTTATCGAAGTAATTGTTTGTGCAATATAAATATTGTTGGATAGATCTCCTTTTGAACTATTATTCTAGTAAATACATATTTTTAAGTTCAAAAATAGCATGCAGTGAGTACTTTCTGGACTCTCCACCCTTATTCAACTAGTTTTGAGAAAGTGAGTTGCACAATCCATTCGCCTAACCATGTAGCTCAAAAGGTTAACATTGGATCATACAGTAGTTGGTCGGTATCACTTATATACCACTTTTCCTTTTAATTCCCCATCGATGTGGGACTGACTTTTGCCCAAGGGTGGGCTCTCACAACTTTTGAGGTGGTATTTTTAACATCGCATCAGAGTAGTTAATAATAGTGGGTTTGGCTGTGTTCCCCTGATTTAGTTTGAAATATTTTCCAAATTTTGTGATTGTTTGGGAGTTATTTTTTGTCATTTTTCTTCTTTCCCACTACCTTAAGCACATGGTGGGGTCAGCTAAATGTTGATGTAAAAAAAAAAAGTTCAGCTTTATAGCTGTGAACTGGCCCTCTCATAAAGACTTCCAACCAGTCGATCAAATCTGTGTATATATCTTTCCCCTTCCAAAAACAGGAAATATCTTCTGTTCTTCTTCTACTTCTCTCTCAGATCTGACTTCTTTATTGCGAATCTCACAATGTAAAAAACTTGGCGTTGATGATTGGAGTTTCGTCAACACCCAAATAATCATTCAAATAATGCTTGAGGAGGCCTGGGAAGAAGTAAGAGACCAACTCTAAAAAGTCACGAGTATTCAATGACTTGCAATGGCGTGCGATTCACCACGAGTTGCTTGAAAGGACAGGGAGAATGAGGTATACTCCTAATAAGGTCCAATAAAAGTACGTTCGCATGAAACAAGAGTATAAGATTGTCGACAATTTAATTGGTCAGACTGGTTTGGGACATTGCGACCTAAACATTCACATCACCAGAACATGTGTGGCAAGCATACCTTCAGGTATGTCGACTTTAGGTACCAATGTATCAACTTAAGTCACTTATGTTTATTGCCCATATAGTGTTGGTCTTTCCCGCTACCTTAACTTTCTTGTAGGGACATCCTGACGCGGGTAAATATCGTCAAAAAAGCCTTGAGCAATATGACCAGTTGAAGGAGCTCCTTTCGGGCTCATTTGCCAATGGTGCATTTGCCAACCATCATCCCTAGGAGCCCAACATCTGATGAGAAAATTGCCATGAATGAAATGGGAAAGCCTATAAAGAGGGATTATAGTGTGTTGATGGGTAAAAGGAAGTCTGATGGTAATGGCGGAAGTAGCTCTAAGTCAATGAGGTTTGAGAAAAAAGAAGCAGCTTATGAAAAGTCAGCTTTTGCCAATCAAAGGAGGGGAGAGTACTATGAATTGTTGGCCGATAACCGTCGAGACCCAAGAAGAATACTCCATTTTCAATTGCCTTCAATTGTTGGACCAAATAAAGCCCATCATCGGCAACCAACAATACCTTAAGGCTTATAACAAACTTCTTACCGAGGAAAGTCAACGCAAAAGGGTTTGTTACTATACGGCCGAAGATGAGGGTGGAATGGGCCAACGATACTAAACACAAATACTTGAACACAATACTAAACACAAACACAAGTTACTACTATGCGCTCTTCAAAGATCGTTGGCCCACTCCACCCTTGTCTCCAACCATATAGTAACAATGTAACTACCCGCGCTAGCTAACCTACTAACTTTTGACCTAAACACGTGGCTCAAAAGGTTAACCTCAGCTTAATAGTAGCTACTCGCGATCCCTTTTTAAACCATTCAACAATTTTCCAAGTGGCCGATGTGCGACTTAGCTTTGGTTTTCGCAATCTCCCCCACTTAGGATCGCAACGTCTTTGTTGCACCACAGGTCCATCACTTTCACTCACCAAGCAATGTGATGTGAGACAAGTACTCGCTTAAGCACTTTAAGCTCCTCAAGCTCGTCTCATGTGGGACCCGCCCAAGCACGACGAGCACCTCAAGCTCCTCACTTGTTGGCCCCACCCAAGCACGTCTCCTTGCAGACCTGCCTCACATTTCTGTTTGGTGCAAGCTCTAATACCAACTATAACGACCTGCGCCAGCTGACCTGTTAACCCTTAGCCTAACCATGTGGCTCAAAAGGTTAATCTCAGGTTAATAGTAGTTGCTCAGGATCCCTTTTTAAACCATTCAACAATTTCCCAAGTGGCCGATGTGGGACTTAGCTTGGGTTCTCACAAACAAACCATTTGCATTGACTTTTCTCGCTAAGAAGTTTGTTATAAGCCTTAAGGTATTGTTGGTTACTGATAATGGGCTTTATGTGGTCCAACAATTAAAGGCAATTGGGAATGGAGTATGCTTCTTGGATCCGACGGTTATCGACCAACAATTCATAGTACTCTCCTCTCCTTTGGTTGGCAAAAGCTGACTTTTCATAAGCTGCTTTTCTTTTTCTCGAACATCTTTGACTTAGAGCTACTTCTGCCACTACCATCAGACTTCCTCTTACGCCTCGACACACTATCCTCCCTCTTTATAGGCTTTCCCACTTCATACATGGCAATTTCCTCATTAGATGTTGGATTCCTAGGGATGGTGGCGGGCAAATGCACAATTGGCCAATGAGCCCGAAAGGAGCTCCTTCAACTAGTCATAGTGGCCAAAGCTTTTTTGACGGTATTTACCCGCGTTATGATGTCCCTACAAGAAAGTTAAGGTAGCGAAAAAGACCAGCACTATATTGGCAATAAACGTAAGTGACTTAAGTTGATACATCGGTACCTAAAGTTGACATACCTGAAGGTATGCTTGCCACACATGTTCTGGTGATATGACTGTTTGGGTCGCAATGTCCCAAACCAGTCTGAACAATTAAATTGTTAATTCCCTGTTCTTGGAAGGGGAAAGATATATACACAGATTTGATCAACTGGTTGGGAGTCTTTATGAGAGGACTCGGTTCACAGCTAAAAAGCTGAACTTTTTTTTTTTACATCTAACATTTAGCTGACCCGACCATGTGCTTAAGGTAGTGGGTGTGGGATGTAGGAGTGGGAAGAGTACCTGAGGTCACCCTCTGGGTATATGGCAGTTGCTACAATGGTGCTCGAGACCACTGGAAGTGGAGGAGGAGAGAGCTTGGGGCGGACTTAGAGAAGGGGATGGCAGTGGAGAGAGGGGCCTTAACCAGAGAATAGATAGGTGTATTGAATGTGAGGAGAATGCTTGTCTTTACTATAGTGTCAATTCTCCTTATATATGAGCCTTGGAGATGAGAGAGCCAAGTGTGAGGCTCCTCCCCATTGGTGGGTAGAGTGGAGGTTGACATGCTTTCCTTTTTTAGTTCCAAGTTAGGCCTTGGAGCTTGTAATCAAGGAACCAACAGAGACTATTTCGGTAATACATGGAGACCCGTATCATCTGCCAAGTCAGGCGGTAGGTATGATACGGGCTTCGAGATGCCAGGTAGTAGGTATGATACTTCTTCCAAGATGTCAGATGGCGGTCAATGTCCCCTCTTT
This sequence comes from Rhododendron ferrugineum, assembly GCA_025642025.1. Lineage (NCBI taxonomy): Eukaryota > Viridiplantae > Streptophyta > Magnoliopsida > Ericales > Ericaceae > Rhododendron > Rhododendron ferrugineum. The sequence continues at coordinate 9,276,369 of JAOTQK010000023.1, forward strand.
CTAGGACCGGTCAAGTTAGAGCTCGCCAGAGGCAAGTTCGTCCTCCTTGGCAAACCCTTTGCTCTAGCCTCCAAACCACATTCCTCCTTAGGTCTCAAGCGAGATGACGGTGTGTAGAGTCGCCTTTGAGTGCATGTAGAGGGCTCGTGGAGCCTTAAGAGTGTTAAGTAGGAGGTGAGGTGCCCGGAGGTAACCTCATTCCTCCATGGGTAGAGGGTTCTTGGAGGAGGCATCCTCCGGAGGTAGAGTTGTGGAGGAAGCCTTTGGCGGAGGTAAAGTCCGCAGAGGAGGCATTACTCCTCCAGAGATAAAGTTCGTGGAGGAAGCCTCACTTTGGTGGAGGCAAGGCTTATGGAGGAAGCCTTGCTTTGGCGGAGATAAAGTCCGTGGAGGAGGCATTGCTCCTCCGGAGATAAAGTTCGTGGAGGAAGCCTCACTTTGGTGGAGGCAAGGCTTGTGGAGGAAGCCTTGCTCCGCCGGAGGTGAGTATCGTGGAGGAAGCCTTGCTCCTCCCGGAGGTGAGGATCGTGGAGGAAGTCTTGCTCCTCTTGGAGGGAGTATTATGGAGGAAGCCTTACTTCTCCTAGAGAGGGTTGCCGGCGTGGTTCTTGGAGAAGGTGCATCCGGATGCGGGATATATCATATACTCACAGTGGGGAAGAAGAAAAATGACAAAAAAATAACTCCTAAACGATCACAAAATTTGAAAAATATTTCAAACTAAATCAGGGGAACACAGCCAAACCCACTATTATTAACTACTCTGATGTGATGTTAAAAATACCACCTTAAAAGTTGTGAGAGCCCACCCTTGGGCAAAAGTCAGTCCCACATCGGTGGGGAATTAAAAGGAAAAGTGGTATATAAGTGATACTGACCAACTACTGTATAATCCGAGGTTAACCTTTTGAGCCACGTGGTTAGGCGAATGGGTCGTGCAACTCACTTTCTCAAAACTAGTTGAATAAGGGTGGAGAGTCCGGAATCTCTCCCTTTTCAGTTGTCCACAAGGACCTCAACAAAAAAGTACTCAGTGCGTGGTATTTGAAAATATTGTAGAATAATTTTTTGATTTTTTTTGCTTCGTTCAAGAGGAGATCTATTAAACAATATTCACATTGCACTTTTTTTTTTATAAGTACATTATTTTTAATCTTAACAATTACACGTAGTTTTGTAAGGACTAACCTAGGTTGTGATTGTGGTTGTGTTTTGAATCTCGGTTCTTGGGTGCTTCCGCATTTAATCCCAACAGATGGCCCATCTGCAGCTTCTCATGAAGTTGTCGATCTCTCCTCCCCCGAAGTCAATAAGAGCAGGGAAGAAAGTCTCGGCTCAGAAGAGTTGGATTTTGCAGATTGTCAAGTAGGATTTTGTAGAGTTGGTTTCTTCTGTACCTCTTGCCCTCTCCTTCACCCCTTTAGATCAATCTCCATCTCCTTCCTGACTAAACACTAACCATCCTCACCTCTCCGATTCACATATATTCTGTCGAGGTATACTTGACATCCATTTGGAACCCTATCGTCACAGATTTTTATAGTTGAGAGTGTGTTATGTTGTTGACTAGAAAATGTGATTGTGTTCTATAGGAGGGTTTTGAAGCTCTTGTGGAGGAGGTGCCAACAAAGCAGGTTCCATCTCGTAGTTCTTTGAAGCGTGGCAGAGCAGCAGAGTTCCATAACTTGTCTGAAAAGGTTGTTTATATGTGCTATGAGGATATGTACCAAGTAAATCATTTCTTTCTCCA
>JAOTQK010000023.1:9286214-9312131 GCA_025642025.1 Rhododendron ferrugineum
GCGGGTGGAGGGAGGGTTTGGCATGCTGTCTTCATAAAAAAATTAGTGTAGGTGGCTGTTTTCTGCAGTTTTCTGTGTTGCAGCATGCTGTAATATGGCAATGATGAATGTTAGGTGAGCCCAAATGTCATAAATGGTGGTGTTTTGGCATGGGGTGTGTGTGTGTCCAAGCTGTATCCTAACTGTGTCCAAATGTGTCGTGCTGCTGGTGTGTTTTGGCATGGGTTTTGAGGCTGTTTTGGGCTGTTTTTTGGGTGTGTGTGTGTGAGATGCAGTGGGTGAGGTTCACAATGGCATGGTGTTTTGCAGTTTTCTGTTACTGCAGTTTTGTTCTGTTCTGGTCCAGCAGTTTTGTTAAGTTCAGGTTATGCAGATTTGGAGGGGGTGTAGTGTGTGTGCGTGTAGCAGGTGCAATGTGTGTGTGTGTGTGTGTCCAGTTTTCTGCTCTGTCCAGTTTTAAGCAAACTGTCTTCTAGTTTGCTGTTCTATATTCTAAGTGGTTTGTAATAGGGCAATGATGCAAAAATTGACAATGTAAATGAAGGTAGTGCCTTGGCGGGGCAACTTTTGGTTGCAGCCATGCGTACCCTCGTGCGTTTCGTACTAATTTCCTGAGCCCACTACGATTTCTGATGTGTCCACTTGAGGACTTAATGGTTTCTGCAGTTGACATTATGTTCTGGTTCTGAAATGTTGTTAAGTTCTGCTTATGCAGTTTTGTTAAGTTCTGGTTATGCAGTTTTGGAGGGGGTGTAGTGTGTGTGTAGCAGGTGCAATGTGTGTGTGTGTAGCAGGTGCAGAGAGTGTGTGTAGCAGGTGCATTTTTTGTGGCATTGGTACTGCATTATTGGTTGGAGGAGGTGTAGTTTGTGTGTATGTGTGTGAGGTTGTGTCCAAATTGTGTCCTAAACTAAACCATACTCTTACTATTGTTTCACATTTATCGTAATTGTTGTCTGCAAATAGATTTTCGATGGAAAGTGAAGATAAAGATAAGTATTGGGTGGTTTTCGTTGGCCATAAACCGGGAATATATACAAGTTGGGCGACCGCAAAATTACAAGTTAATGGGTATGCGGGGAACTTGTTGAGTCTGTACAACACATTAGACGAAGCGGAAGAAGCATTGTTAGCATTTCATGAGGAAAGATACCAGTTCATTCAAGAAAAGTAGTTGGCTCAAACCAAACATCAATCAAGTAAAGGTGCTTCGACATCCACAAGTGCTTCGGAATTTCAACGGCGAAATAGTCTAACAACATACTTTGTTGTAATTTTTTTGTTAGGTTTCGTATGTTGTATTGTATTGGCACATCTTTTCGATTCGGAATGAAGTTGTAAGTTTATTTTAAGAATTTGGACGAAGTAGGTTGAGAAGACAGTATAAGCTGTTTTGAAAACGAAGATTGTATTATTTTGAGAAACGGTACTAATCTCAAATAAAATTAAATACTTGCGATACATAAGGAAGGCTACAAATTTATTCGTCTATCCATTTATTATCACAACTTTCAATTTATTCTTCCAATGGCTGCCTTCAACTTCGAACTTCTAATTGTCAATAGAAACAAAGCAATAGGCCCATCGATTAAAATGAGGAAATTGCTTGTCTCGGAAATGTCTCTGATGTCGGTGATCCTACATATAAATGTTAGGAAAATATTATCAACATTTACGAACCAATACTTTATACAAAATTGAAAAAAATTTGAACAATACTTACTTAGACAAATTCATTCCAAGTTTCATTTTCCACCACTAGTTTGTTTTCATTTGAATTCCATCCGAACCCAGGACGCCTAAGCATTGCGTCTAGTATGCGATAGTCACTCTTCCATTTTTTGATCTTTCCTTCAATATGAATTTCGTTTATACCTGCTCGAGGGAAAGAAACTCGCATCTCATTTTTAAGAACTTCCAAGTAGGAAGGGCGAAACGCTCCGCTGTCGGTTCGCCAAACCCCCTGATCGACAAGACTCGTAAGGTTTGTCAACAACGTATCCTCCTCCTCCTCGCTCCAAGCCCGACGTGCCATTCAAATGATGAAAAAAATAAAATTATGAATTTAGGAAATGAAGATGAGATGTGGGATGAGATATGAAAAATGAGTGCTATTTATAGAAAATTTGGAGGCAATAATTTGTTGAACCTACTCCTCACACGAGTATTGAGTTCAACTAACACCCACATGTTTCCAACCACCATCCACCATATACTCCCCATTCATTTTTAAAATTTTGGTTTTTTTAAAAATTCTTCAAATTTCGGTTTTATTAAACATTTTTAAAAAATGATAACATTTCCTACTTTAACCATTATTAAGTATTTTTATTAAACATTTAAAAAACGAAATGACAATATTTTATATAATTATTATATTAGTTAGGCACATTTTCACCAACAAAATATGTTCGGCACATGTGAATTCACCTAACAAAATTGTTGGACACATTTTTAACTACCAAACAATGTATTTTTCCAACAAATTAAAAATAAACAGAATTTTTATTATAAGAAACACGAATTTTTTCAAAATAAAACTGACTTTTTCATTTATTAAATTAGTACATTTGTTAGTAAAATTAAATATTACGGCTTAAGTTTGAAAAATTAATTATATTAGTAATTATACATATATAAAGTAATACATATTTAAGTTTGGGTCTGCACAAGGGCAAAATAGTCATTTGATAGCTTTTTACATTATCCACCCTTTCTAATACCCCTATTTATCCTCCATCCAAACCACGTACTATTTTATCCCCCAATACCTCATCCAAACCAATCACTATTTAATCCCCCCTCCATAAACATCACATCAATGTGGGCCATCCCTTATTAACTAATATCCCCTACTATCCAATCCCCTTCTTACATAATACCTCCAAACTTAATACCTCATCCAAACGAGCCCTTATAGCTAATTTTTAGAAAGTCTACAGCCATCGAACCCAAAATGCGGTGGTTGGCCACCGCATTCCGCGAGGGTCCACTCCGGGCCCGCACGGATGATCCTAGCCGTTCAATAATTTTAGAAAAAAAAAAAGAAGTCGACGTCGCAAAAAATTAGCTCGATCCGACATGTGGAGGTATTCGGATCAAGCTTTTCATCTTTGGAAAAATCCGAAAACCAATCTTTCCATTTTTTCCGATTTTCCAAAGATGAGAAATTTGATCCGAACATCTAGACATATTGGATCGATGTGATTTTTTTGCGTAACCCACTCGGTTTTTTAAAACCCCAAATGACGTGCGGTGGCCGGCTACTGCATTTGGCTGCAGTGCTTCTCGATAATTTTCCTTCCCTTGTTTCTCCTTTCTCGCCGAACACGCCCACTTGACTTGGATGCCCCATGCCATGCGCTCCATGGTCCAATATTCATGGTCTTTAGCGTACCATTTCTCTCGAAAACCATTTTTCCAGTCTCTCTTTTATGTGGGTATATTTCTGCTGTCTTTCCTTTCGTCTACCCCACGCTGGTTCGCACTCTCTTGTATTTATTTGTAACAATGGATTCTCGCCCTCTCCCCACCCTTCGTTTCTAACGCTCTCAACATCTCTCTCTCTCTCTAGTCCTGAAAAACTAGAATCCCACTCTCTTACGCCTTCTACCATCGTTTTACATATACATGTATATCTTCCCAAGTAGAATTCGATAGATATATGTGAGTGGAGAGATTAAACAGAACCCCTAGGATTCCACGGCAGAAACAATGGAGGAGAAATCGAATGGTTCGAAAGAAGATGGTAACCGGCGTAATAGAAATACGGTTATACCCGGACCTACCAATCCTATGGTGACGCCTCTGCTATCGGATCTCTATCAGTTCACTATGGCCTATGCTTACTGGAAAGCCGGCAAGCACAACGAACGAGCTGTGTGAGCCCCCCTTTTCCCATAATCCCAATTCGATTCCCCTTCAATTCTCGTTTGTTTTCTTCTTTTGTTTGGTGCATGTACTTTGAGTTAATTTAAGTTTTGGTAGGCTTCATTTAGCACCCGAAATCCTCTGTATTGAGAAATTGGTGAACCTTTGTACCGACATGATTTGGGGGGTTAGATTATGTGAATTTTTTTTTATGCTTTAAATTTTTTTTGCAATCCAATGGCGGAAAATGCACCGGTATTTCGGTACAGAGGATTTGTCAAGAATTTTGTGCAGGGATTAAAACAAAGTAAAGGAAAAGCATACGTACTTTTTTCTTTTTAGTTTTTGTATGTTTTTATATTGGAAAAAATAATTTTCTGAGAATGTTCTACTATAGTTGTTTCATTATGTAGGGGATAATTGAAAAACATGATTCCTTAAAAAAAAAAAATGGAAAGAAGTGTTAATGGAAAACTAATTGTAATGGAAAAAAGTTAAAGGCATAAAGGCTTTGGCCGGATTAGTTGGAGTTCTTTGAGGAGTAAGATTAAAGAGAAGCCAGGAACCACTGGGAAATGATTTCATTTTATTCCAAGGAAGATGTAAAGTTTGGTTAAGATAAGAAACTGATGAGCTTGGTTGAATGGATTCGACAAACATTAGAGAGTCTATAAAGGTCATTACCATGTCTTAAATAACACTAATGCATCTAGTAATAGAGCTAAAATCTATTGCTTTTAAGATTTCGAGACTTGGCTTGGCAATAATTAAGGAACACTGAAACTAATGTTGGATGGACATGTGCTTCACCCTTGGGGATTGTTTATTACATTAGTTGTTCGAATTGTACAGTTCACGATTCGTATCAAACGATTCGATACGATTCAATAAGTCATCGATACGAGTAGGTAGCATGAATCGGAAATAGCTGCGAACGGCGAGTGAATTGCCAAATCGGTGATCCGAATTGATAAGTCGTTCGGTTCGCTTCCAATTTACTGAATTCTATCTTGACCTTTTTTCTGCCTTTTTGTTGGGAAAAAAGGTTCAAACTAATCTTTTAAGGTCTTTAGTTTTGTTATATGCAATTTTTGTCTATGTTTCTCATTATTTAGTCTAAAAAATATTTTTTTGTCTAGTTAAGTGTTACAGCCAATGAGAAAGGAGAGATTTATTTTGAGAGTGAATCGAAAATGAAAAAGATAAAGTGGCAGACAATCATCCTAAAGACCTTTGTAGGATATGTATTATATCATTTTAACTCTCTTTCACAAAAAGGACTATAAGTAGGATTCACAAATTCTCTCCTCTTGCAAGTTACAATAGGGGCAGCTTACCTATTACTCCTTATGATTATTAATTCATTATTTAAAACAATTTTTGTTTTTTTGTTTATGTTGATTTAGGTCTAAAATTTTCAGTTGTAATATATATATTTGTCACGTAAAACAATAAATATACTTCCAATGTACTTGAATTCTCAATTCAATTCACGATTTGACAACCTTACAGTTCTAAGGAATTTATAGTGTGGGTTTCGTGTTGCTTCCAAAACCCTGGAGCTTTTGTCTTACAATTAGATGTTACTTATGTACCTGCTGGTTGATACATGGTGGAGTACTCATCTGTTCTAAAGGGTTTCATCACTCTACTGCATTGTTTTCCTTTCGCTTTTGAGCCTCTAACTCTGTTCTTCTTATATTGTGAAGCAACTTTTAATTTTTTAGGCGTGATATGCTTGGGAAATTTCTGATAAACCCATCACATCTAACCTTTAATATGTTCCAGGTTTGATTTATATTTCCGGAAGAACCCCTTTGGTGGTGAATACACAATTTTTGCTGGTCTTGAAGAGTGCATAAGGTTAATTGCTAATTTTAAATTTACAGCAGAGGAGATTGCTTTTATCCGGTCATCCTTACCCAAAACATGTGAGGTAAACCAGTTCATTGGGAACATTAGTAGACTAGTGGTAAAATACTGATTCTGGTTCATCTTTACCATCTAGGGGTCGTTCATTAAAGCCGTTTAACTTTTTGACATATAATGTATATGCAGTTGCCAGTTGGAGAAAAGATTTCACTTCTATGTATGTAACTGTGCAACATACTAAGTGAAGCACTGACGTGTAAGAAAGCTTTGTTAGGGAAGAGGGGTAACTGGGCATTACTGTAAGGTTGCGCAAATGCGCATTGACATTTGTGAATAACAAATAAAAGACGGTGTCTTTTGAGTTCATAGATTACAGGGCAATGTGCCTGATTTTGACTGCTGTAAAGATGCAAGCTTAACACTTTTGGAAATGATTTCTTTTTGCACAAGCGGCCGTTGATTGTTATAGTGGTAAATTGCCGACTGCCAAGCATGTGAAGTGTGAGTGGTTTGGAGTCTGAGAGTACTTGGAATTAGCTACTCGAGCATATAATGGTAAGTTGGAAAGTTCTTTCCAATCTACCCTTTCCACCTTGGCTATGGCCCTATGGGGAGCAGGGAGCAGCATAGGAGAGTGGCCTTTTGACTTTTTCTTGAGGCTGTGCCGCTGTGGTGTTATATGATGCACAAAATGAAACTTATATTTAAGACCACTGAATATTTCAGACTTCCAGTGCTCGTGGCTAATTTCCTGAATGCATTCTCCTATTATGCTATTAGGGTCTGATAACTTCATCGAATCATTTTCGCAGAGAATATTATGGTAAAGTTGATGATATAGGAGGGAGTGAGATGTAGGCTTATGGATACAAGAAGCTAATTCAGTTTTTCTTATATCTTAACTATGTAATCCGTACCATTCTTACCATTGCACAAGTTTTTATGAAGCATTTCCCGAGTTAGAAAATCTAACAATTTGGCTTATGGACATCGACATGGAAGAACTTCCTATAGCTATTTCGCATTTTGTCTCGTACATTTAAACTGGAGTTACTAGATATCATGCCTTTGTTCATACTTTATAGAATAAGTAATTCACTGATCACTGGTGATCATTAATCTGTAGGATGGCTTCTATGATTATCTTAGAGGAGTTGACTGTTCTGATGTTAAAGTATATGCTGCTCCAGAGGGTTCCGTTGTGTTCCCAAAGGTACCTCTCATGAGAGTTGAAGGGCCAATTGCTGTGAGTATCTACTTTCCTCTGTCATGTACTGCCGAATTAGTTTCTCCAAAAGCTTTGTTTTTTCTACCTTGTGCAAATCTTCAAGTCTTACTTTCAAAATGTTTTGTCTATTCTTGGATCTTGACCATGTTACACCACTTACCAGCTTACTCTGATTCTTATTGTTGTTTAAGGTGGTTCAATTGGTGGAAACTCCATTTTTGAATCTCATAAACTATGCATCACTAGTTGCTACAAATTCTGCAAGGCATCGTTTTGTTGCTGGAAAATCGAAACTTCTACTTGAGTTTGGGCTTCGCCGGGCACAGGTTGTTGCAGTGTTTGTATTTATTTATATGGTTCAACAAATTTGTATGTCTTATTTATTTTCTGCCGTAATTTCTTCACTCGTAGGGGCCCGATGGTGGAATAGGGGCTTCCAAGTATAGCTATATGGGAGGATTTGATGCAACGAGGTGATTCCTTCAAGATAGTAAATTGTTCCTTTAAATCGTTGGTTAACTATCCTATCCTATGTATTGGGATTTGCAATTATTTATTCTGTTAGAGACATTTTACTTTATGGGTCAACACTTGTACTGAAAACCCATTGATCATGTCAGATTTTTCTAGAATTGTTCGTTATAAGCTCAAATTGACTGATTCTTTTGTTGACTCCCAGTTATTAGCTTGGGTTGATAAGAGCTGCTCTTACTTTTTCACTGTTTCTCTTGCCGAACACAAGGATGCTGATGCTGTCACCTTACTGAGTCCTAAAAGGGGTTCACGAATAGGACTTGTTTGTCTGAGTTTGATACTTACTTAATCAATCCGAGTGCACTTCTTGAACCCTGGTTATGTGTCTTGGTTTCTTCTGTAGCCATAGCACCCCTTACCCCGAGAAATCATATGATTTTTTTTGAAAGGCAAATCATATGATTGATAATTCAAAAGGCAGAGCCTACCATTTTCCTAGTTGTGAGCTCTCTTTCCACACATTTTTTTTTTTTTGGCTAACGAGGTTTTGAGAATATGGACATTAGAGGGAATAGTTGTCATTCTTGGTGACATTGCCCAAATTTGGCATTGAGGCAAGAAAGCTCAAGGCAAGTGAGGACGAAAAAGTAATGAGAAAGTATTCCTAATGTTCAGCAAGGGCGTACCTCTTAAACTGTTTCCGCTCTTCCCCCCTTCCTCTCAACATGGTCTTTGATATTGATTTCTTTGGTTTCTTTTGTTCTTTTTCAACATCCCCCCCTCCCCACCAACCAAAAAAACAGAAAGTATGTTCTTCGGTAAACTTCCTTTGCTCATAATGTCCTTTTAGTGATGGAATGACATAAATATATAACTGCATTGGCCCTTTTAATGTAACTTAAGAGTTAAACCCAAAAGGTAAGAGATGGAATGACATAAATATATAACTGCATTGGCCTTTCTGAGTTACATTTTCCTGTTAACTTCTTGATTTAGCTAGATTTTGGTGCAACTCATTTTGGTTTTGCTTTCTTGCGTGTTGTGCTAACAGCAATGTTGAAGCTGGGAGATTGTTTGGAATTCCGATCAAAGGAACGCATTCCCATGCTTTTGTCAGCTCATTCATGGTTGGTTTAATGTGCAAGAAAATTCCATACAGAAGCTTGACATTAAGCATGCTACATACTAGAAACAATATCATTTGTTGGTTCATCACAGCATCACAGCATCACTATATCATGGTTCTATCTTTTTGGGTCCTTCAATTTGTTTTTAGGTTTCCTTCCTATATGCGCCTTCTTTCTAGTGTTCATGTAAACCATGCACTTTATTCACTTCCCATCTAATAACTTAGCAATCTTTGGTTTGTGATTTTTGAATGTCGGGTTGGTTTAGTTGCGGAAATTTGCGTTTCAAAGTTAAGCAATTTATCATTATTGGGTTTATTATTCAAGTTTTTGGTTGGAGGAAGTTTTTGTCCCCCTCTCTTTATTGTTTGTCTAGAAACACTCTGACCAACTTTCCTCTAGAGTTACATTATATGCGATCAAGGGAGATGTCTAAGTCCCGAGGAGTAAAGAGTTAGAGAAACTATGAATCTCCCAAGGTGAAAATAGGTTTCCTCATTTATAGGTATTGATGAATTATGAGCATTATATGTACTTCCATGGGAAGAAAGATAGTGTCATAGAGTGATTCTCTAACTCAAAAGTCAATAGACTCAATACAACTGAATCCAATTTCTTCAGTAACGCTATCCAAAGCGATATTGGCTGTTAGGTCAAGGCGATTATGTCATTTCGCACTAGCTTATTTTCTTGGTATCGCTCGTCCTTTTGTCACTTTTAATTGGGGCATAGCTCTGCTTGTCAGTGCATGATTTGGATTGTAGTACCTTTTTCAATTGTATTATTTGGTCTGGGTCGCAAATGGCCAAAGCACCTCCATCAACCTCCATTTTATTTTCAATTGGTTCCTGTTCTTACTTTTCAAAAGGCTAACTCATTTTCAGCATGAACTTTTCGAACATGATATTTTCTACTGTCCAACATTCTTTACCATATAAACAGAATTGGCCTGTTCCATGGAATTTTTCTTCCAACTTATCTGTATTCTATGCTCGCATCACATATATGAGCACTTATCTGTTTTATCAATCCTATTTGGGCGACACATTCTCAGTCATTATTGATGAAGATTCTGAAAATCTTTGTAAGATATCTCCTCTCCATCAAGTTTTCCCCTGATCCTCATTCTTGTTTCTAAGTTAGGAAGAAAATTCATTCCACATATTCTATCTAGGTCCTGTTTAAACTAAAATTATTTGTTGTAAACATTTCTCCACATTCACCACTTAGAGTCCACTCCTACTTTGATATTTTTAGATAAAATTGTATCTCCAACAAACAACATAGACAAATGGAACATCCTCTTGAATGTGTCTTGTTAGTTCTTTTAATGGTTAATGAAGTCTAGTTTGTTTATCATCACTAGAAGTGTTTGATAAGAATGTCTTAATTTTGTTTCTGTAGTAGAAGTCCAGACATCAATTGATAGATTTGATGGAATTAAGATGGATAAATTATTTGATGGAGTAAGAGAATGAAAATAAAACCCAGAGACATATGGTTGCAAGATTTAGGGGTTTTATTAGGTATTGTGAACTTAGAAATTTGACTTCTGATTAAATCAGAAAGGTTCTAATAGTTGCTTGGTGGCAGTGAATCCGCAAATACACGATAAGTTGTCCTTTACTGGAAGCTATTTAGTTACTTTAGTTTTCATTTACTTTGGACTTCCTTTTTTTATAGTCGTGAATGCAGATCACTAGATAAAAAACAATAGAATAATTAGCTTGTTAGGTTGGATGCTATTTGTGATTTTGTCTTTTTGGATGCCCATAGTTTGACATTAGGTGTGCATTAAGAGGATCCTCAAAAGCATATCCAGATCATAGATCATTGGGAATTTGCATATTCTTTGATCTATGAAAATCAAATCTATATGCTTTTTCTTTCCTTCTCTACTTGGGCTCGTGTCTTAATTTGGGATTGTCCTATTGTTAGCAAATCTTTACTCATTTTTCCACCGGTGATGTGACCTTCAATAGGTATTCTACCACAATGTTACGTATGCTTTCTTGGTCTTAATTATGCTATTTGATTAGGTGTTTGCCAATTTTGTCATTGTAGTTTTCCTCTTGTATGAGTTTGTTTTATCTAATTGACTGAATGATATGCAGAGCCTTGATGAGATCGTGGAGAAATCTCTTCAAAGTAGGGATGGGTCAAGTACTTGTGAGGATTTTGTTAGTCTGGTTCAGACATGGCTAGGCAAAATAAAGGTGCCCTGAATTTTTCCCTTTTGGATCAGTTTCTTTTTCCCTACTAGATTCACTGATTATGCAAAATCCAGCATTATTGTTCTCCTCATTCTTTAATATCCATGTGATATTTTATCTACAGGTAGGGACAAAATCTTATTATTGTTTTACATATTTTTCTCTTCTTAACTTGAATGGCTTTTAGTCATGATACCTCCATTTCTCACTTCTCTTGCTGTTGAGCTGGTTGTCTATTGTCTTTTCTGCTTCGAATATACCCGTGAAGATATCCACTTCAGATGTAAGTTAGCATATTGAGAGCTTGTTTTCCACAATGGATTTATGTCAGATGTGTAAGATGAGCCTTTATGACCAATGCCAACTATGTTAATCTTGCACAGTAATTTTGGACCACCTGTCAACTTTGAGTTCTGTTCTCCAACTTGTGTTTCTCATTCAGCTGACCATTTCCTGTGAATTGGAGTATTCAAGAATGTAATCATAACTCGGTATCCAGCCCAATGGACCGACTAATCCTTGGGACTAGTCCCACCATCACTGGCAAGAAGCCCAATTAAAACTGGGGCAAAACCCCGTATTGACTGGCTCAACACTGGAACCGATAGCATGCAGGTGAGAGTCGAACCCCAACCAAAAGCTTCTTGCCTTCTTGAGGCCTCAGGTTGCTTGGTCACTACTACTGTGCCATTGTAGGGGTTATGTAATCATGTCTCTTCATTTTTTGTTGAAATTAAATTTACCCAGGGAGATGTAAGATTTCTTGGAGGGTTCTAACCTAAAATCAATTGGCAATAGGTGGAGTAGCCTCTAGAATATATTAACTGGGTGGCTTAGATGAGCGATGTGGGATAAAGTCTAACAGGAGATATCCAAATAACGTAGCACTCCGATTTCTGAAAAGTCCAAATGACCGTGCTCATGCTAGGTTTATTTCATCATCAGTGTAGGACCAATTGGGAAACCTACGTAATGGTGCCTACAATGGGACTTCTTGCCAATTTAGGGTCGGTATAGATACCAAGATAGGGCTTTAAAAGGCTGAAGATAAGCTCTAGGGTTTCTAGAAGGGGAAGAAGACTTAATTTTATTTTTTGGTTGTAATCAGCAAAAAGAGCTAATATTGTCCAAGTTGGATTTTCAGAACTTAAGCTTTTTGAACGTGTAAACAATGACTAACTCAGGTTTTGATGGTTGAATTGAAGGCCAGTAAGGTAGCAAGGTGTTATCTTCATTGGTTATAAAAGTGCACTTTTATTTTTTCTTTTTGGTTGGATTGGTGTGGGGACCTATAGGAAACCATAAACTATTTTGAGTTCTTTGTAGAATGGAGAGGGGTTAGAAAAAGAAAAAGAGAGGAGGAAGAAGCTTTTCACCCTTGCAAGAGTTAAGCTAGACAAATTGCATATTCCCATAAACTCAATTCTCTTTTGGAAAGAAGGATTACATGTATATTAATCGGCTGCTAGATTTTTCATGTATTCATAATAAATCATAATTACTTTAACTCACAAAAGAAATTAATATAACTTTACTAAGCTGAGTATTCTAGTCTCTAGACCTCTGAATCAGTTAAAAGGCCCAAAAACATGAACAGGAACACAACACATGGGATACATCCCCCTATATAATAAATTACATAAGTTACCAAACGATCCTAGTTGCTAAAACCTGATGAAAAACCATTAATTTGTGAACAATATTCTACCTATAAATTAGGTAAAAGCAAGACCCATATTAGCCGTAAGTGTGACTTTAGGATGTCCAAGGGGTCCTTCATTAAGGTTATCCATTTAACTCTCTTCTTTTCATGCGCAGCAGCAGCAGCAGCATACACCATCCTTTTGTCTAGCAATTTAGGCTTGCAGTTTAAGTTTTTTTTTTTTTGTGTGTGTAAATATGACCAATTCATGTTGCTAGTATAAATCTGTTTTCAATGTCTAGTTCTAGGAAGCCTTCTGCTTCTTGCAATAAGATTCGATAAATTTGTGAGTTCACTGGGGACATGGCCACTTTTAAACTTGACGATTTGTTTATGCTTTTTCTTATCTAATTTGTCTGATTTTTCTGGTTGTGTATGCTCAGTGGTCGCATTTAATACAAGGAATTTTTGGTGAAACGAATCATAGTGAGTTAGCAGCCTTCATCTCATATGCTCTAGCATTTCCCAACGATTTTCTAGCTCTTGTGGATACATATGATGTAAGTATGAGCACGTTGCAATTAACTAGTCATATTTGATATGGCCTTTTTTCCCCTTATTTAGACGTGGATGTTGTGTTTATCCTTTGTTGTTTATGGCTGAACAGTTGATTTCTCTTATTAAACTGGATTTGTTCTACAAGATGCTTGACCTGCAAATTTGTTGTGATCAAATCATTGTTTCTGTCTTTTGTAATCTTACTGTGTATGGTTGAATAGGGCTAGTAAGATTGTGATCCATTATCTTGGGTAATTTCCTCTTATGTAGATCTAGCCATAGCCAACCCTTTCACTGCTTGCTTAGGAGAACCCGCGTACTCGTTTTTATATCTCCCCAATAAAGGCAAAAGGCAGCTTAACTATAGCATTTGTTACTTAGATCGGGTCTTTGGTATTTAGCATGTGTTGGGTACTTGGCCTTTGTATCTACAATGACCATTGTGCCAAGATACTCTGGTATCCCTGGTATCCCAAATATGGGTGCCCTATGTAATCCACGAGTACAGTATTTAGTTCATTACGGATCTCTGCCACACCAAAACTATAAAGCTGTAACACACTGACTGTTAGTGTTGTTTTCTTTGTTGAGAGCTTTTAGGAAATTATGGTGATCAGATTTTGCTGTGACGTTCTAATTTGTTGGCATCTTTGGTTTTGTTTGCCATTTGGATACTCTTTTAGTCTTGCCTTTTCGCTTTTTTGTATCTAGTGCAAAGTTTCTTGTAGGAATAAGAATAGACCATTTTTAATGGAGAAGCCAAGAGGGGAAAACCTTAATTGACATTGGCTGGTCTAGTAGAAAAGATACGAGTTGTTGAATAATTTAACTTAACTGAGCAGACAGTCCTAATGGAGTGGAATGATGACAAATGATTTATGCAGCCGATCCCTATTGATTAGATCACAAGACATTGTTTTTTTTTTTTTTTTTTGAAAGGCAATTTTTTTTATTAATCTCTGAAATTGTTACAAAGATTAATAGGAACAAGGGATGATGACATCATATTCGTAACCCGAGACCCAATGGAGTTACAAAGCTAAGAATAATCCTATGCCCACCCGAGACCCAAATCCGAGGTTAGCAAGAAACCAACCAAGGATACACCCTTTGGGACAAGCCCACACCTATAATGGGCCTTAAAATGCCCAAATCAGTACAGATCAGCACAAACAAATAAAAGGCCAATATGCCCAAATTAGAAAATCCAGCTCAAACAATGGGCCAAGCCCTGCCCGAAAAAACCAAAAAGACTTCGTTTGGTTTGATTGGGTTTATGGTGTGATCCTCTTAGCATAACATTCAATTGCTAACATTGTACTAGTGGCCATGCTTTCAATAGTAATGTATGCTTTTAAGATGTAGTTCCCCGTTCATGCATTTGAAATCGAGTGATATTGCTTCATTTTGGTTAGCCATGCGCATAGTTCCACACCACTGCCATGAGCGTAGTACTATTTCCCTTTTGTGCAACTCATACTTTATGAGTCTTGGTAGTGAATCTACTGTTTAGTCAATTTATCTTTGGTTCCTTAAGTGTAACAGTGGCTTGATTTTACCAGGTTATGAGAAGTGGAATTCCTAATTTTTGTGCGGTGGCTTTGGCACTCAATGATTTAGGGTATGTTCAGGAGGTTTGCTTATATATAAGACATCGTTTTGCTAGTATTACTTTTTCTCTTTCGCTTTGATCACCCATTTTTTCCATTTGTATAATCTTCCCTTCATGCTTGCATTATCCTACCCCTTGAATTAAGCTTGGTATTAATGTGTATTAGTTCGAAAAAGAATCATCTTGACCAAGTCCAATTAGCTGGCTTTATGCATTTAGAAATTGGGATTAAGGTGGCAATTTGTATTTGCGGCAACATTGTTGTTATATCTAATCTTATATTGATTGGTGGTTAGTAATGATGTTCAGGGCCTTATGCCCTTATTACATTTTTCTTGTATAACGTAGAACGTTTTACGGAAAATAACTAATTTGGACTTAAATGAAGATGTTATCCCTGATGCTAGCACACCCATCTATAGGTCCGCAAGATGAGTTGCTACCATGTTTTTTACTAGTAAGTCTGAATGACGTGTTACAATGCTTTGCACTTTGTTGTAAGTTGTCATGCATGATGGATCCTCCACTTCACATAGGTCAAGTCACTCTCTATATAATCCTAGTGGTAGATGCTAATGCAAATTTATTCATAATGTAGATGATGATATCTGTTTATTCTGATTGGATGTTGGAAGATGAATTTTCTTGCATGTGCACAACTCTAACGTATCCTAGCAAATGCATAGACGTTACTTCCTAGAATACATTACTATCTTGAATATAATTTTCGGCTTCTTTTTGTTTTCACGTTTTGACTGTATATTATCTCCTCTTCTGCTGTTTGTCATTTGCCATATCTCTCTTCCCCTTGGTCCTATTTCTTATTTCATATCTTCAGGACTAGGATGAATTTTCTTTTGTTAATGATTCTTTTCTATTTCTAGAGTCCAACTTAATTGCCCAGCTTGCATAATGCGCCAGGTACAAAGCATTAGGCATTAGATTAGACTCTGGTGACCTTGCGTATTTGTCTTGCGAGACCCGTAAGTTCTTTCGCACCATTGAGAAGGAATTTGGAGTGCCAGATTTTGGAAAGATGGGTATTACTGCAAGTAATGACCTTAATGAGGAAACTTTGGATGCTTTAAACAAACAGGTAAGAAATCTTTAATTCCATGGTGCCATCAAAGTTCCTTCTTCACTTCATTGATTCCCGGATTTTGCATTGATAGAAGGTTGAAGATTTAAGTTACTGCAGAAAAACAAAATGCAGAAGAAAACTCCGTTTACGGACCTGAATGTTTTTATTGAATGACCTTTTCCTCCATAGGGACATGAAGTTGATGCATTTGGAATCGGAACTTATCTGGTTACGTGTTATGCTCAAGCTGCCTTAGGTTGTGTTTTCAAGCTTGTTGAAATAAATAATCAACCTCGTATCAAACTTTCTGAAGACGTTTCAAAGGTTTGATCACGCAATGAATTATTCTGATGGTCTTCTGTTTTATACTATTAAGGTTGACTCTTTGTGGTTTTAGGTCTCTATTCCATGTAAAAAGAGATGTTATAGATTGTACGGGAAAGAAGGCTACCCCCTTGTAGACATTATGACGGGGGAGAATGAACCACCTCCAAAGGTAAACCGTACAAGCTTTCTACCTATCAATCTCTTTGTGGATATTCATTATTCTTATCATTTTCTCCTCTGCCTAATATGAGATGTTCTTAACAAAAGGAGGGAAGTTGATGAATTTTGCCTACAACAGAGGATTTCAGGCTTCATCTGCTGTCCTTTCCTGAAATTCATGCGTCCATGTTAGATCTATAGTTCTAATTGCAAATGGTATTATAATAACTTAAGTAATTTTTTTCCAATGAGGTTATGATATGGTGTCGATTTGTAGAAATGAAGTTTCTTGTAGTTCCTGAGGAAATCCCAATTTGTACCAGTTCTACATTTCAAAGCTATTTAGTTAGTTCTGTGTGATCAAAAAAAATTTAGTTAGTTCTGCACTTGTGAACAACTAAACCATACGAGTTGAGATATAAAAAAATATAAATATAAAAAAACCATACGAATCCAAGTTGTACAGTATACTATGTGCATAAGGAGTTTGAACATGATAAGATGTCTGCATTCGTGTTTGTATTATTTCTGAATCAACTCAATATACATTTCTATAGTAGAGCCATCGATGTATCTTTGGTACCATTTCCTTGTGGGATAAGCTTTTTGGTAACTGGTAACATACTAACATGGTATTAGAGCTTTGGTTTCAAAAGGTCCTTTGTTGTAGTGTCCTTGTATGTGTTTGTACCCTATTGTGTTTCCGTTCTTGTGCACCTCATTCAGTCCGATGCAAGAGGGCAACCCAAGTGGAGGAGGTGTGACAGCTTTCTATTGCTGGGTCCATTCCTTAAAAAATTTTGAATAGCACAATTATTTGTCTAACATAGCTGTAGTCTGTAGAAATATACAAAACACTATGCTTTTATACTTGTTAGTTTCGGGAAAGCGTCAGAGTTCTCATCTCATAGATCGAATTATCAACCTGTTGTGGCTGTCTTCGTAGTTTTCTTTATACCCATCATGGCACAACAAAATGCCAGTTGAATAGTATCCTAGCATAGCTGGAATCAATGTCCTGCATTGATTTTGAATTGGCTATAGGAAAGAGGACCGCTGTCAATTTTGATCCGAGTTTATCCAAGAACTGTCGAAGTCATTGTACTCTTGACTGGATACACTTACTTGACTTGTACTCTGCAGATGATTGCAGAAAATTGCTTATATTTTTGTTTCAGAACAAGTGATTAGTTTGTTTTCCTTTGTGGGTGCACAGGAAAGTAAAAGAAAATTCTACAGCCTGTGAAAGTCTGAATATGTACTGTATAGTTCCTCCAATCAGAGGACAAGTAGATTTGCCATTCTTCTGTAATTACGTTATGAATGACTTAGTTCTTAGTCAATCTTTTGCCCAGTGAGTGCTTGTTATTTATGTGCTAACCTTGTAATTATGGTATATATGAGTTTGTTTCATTGTAATTTCTGTACTTCTATTTGTAGGCAGCAGAACGAATTCTGTGTCGTCACCCGTTTAGTGAATCGAAGAGAGCATATGTAGTGCCACAGCGTGTTGAGGAACTTCTGAAGTGTTTCTGGCCTGGCAGCTCAGGTGAGAGTTCAGACCTAATATAAAACTAGATGTTTACCATTGCTGCTACCAAATCCATAGTCTACACCGTAAATTCCATTTTTTTGTAGTTCTAGCACCAGGAAGAATTCTCTATGTGAGGTAGATATGTCATAGTTATCCATACTGAAAGTTGATACTTACTCTAAATTAGTTTATTTGTTCAGTTAGTCATTTTCAATCCCGTTTTGGTCTTGCAATATTTCTTTGGGGGATTAGAAATTTGTCTAGCATTTCTACCGGATAAAGAAATGAATGGATTTTGTACCAGATTATTCATTTTGCCTTAATTTCCCCCCTCCCCCCTTCTTGAAGATGGAGCAAGAGAAGAACTACCATCTCTTAAGGAGATCAGGGATCGTTGTATTCAACAGTTGGAACAAATGCGGCCTGATCACATGAGGAGATTGAATCCAACACCTTACAAGGTAGTACTACAAATGCAACTAAAAACATTTTCCTGTGCATGTTTCTGCTGACCCGAAGTATTAAAATATTAAGTTCCAATATGAGCAGGTTAGTGTAAGTGCAAAGTTGTACGACTTTATCCACTTCCTATGGCTCAACGAGGCACCCGTTGGGGAGTTGCAGTGAGGGTATATGCATCAGTTCAAGTACGTTATTGACATGCAAAATGGGAAGAGGGCAGTCATTGATTCTAGTGCCCTTGGAGCAGCTCCTTCAAACAAAATAGTGTTTCATATACCTAGTTTAAATACTCGTTTTCTTCCTGTCTTTTAGGAATTGAGATGTGTATCTTTCTCTTATTGTTTGTTGTTAACAATAGAAATAAGGTTTGCTTCGTATATTTCACCGCAACTATTGTAGAAGTTTACTAAACATTGTTCTAAGTGAACGTGTTAACTGCTGCTGCATTAGTTCTGAGCCAGAGATGTATGGATGTTTGTAAGTCCAGGAATACAGTTCTATTTCACAGTTGTTCAAGTTCTTTATTTACATGCTTTACTAATGGATTCATGGCAACATCCTATTGACTGCAGCCATCTTCAGACCTCCAGAATAAGTATGTAGAAAAATGGGTTGATTGTTGAGTCGTGTCGTGACAATTCTATGAACTCCCCCAAAAAACTACAGATATCACCTACCTACACCAGTAACAAGTGCAAGTACTGTCGATAGAATGGGTAGCCAGGTTCCGGCTCTCCCATGGGATCACGAATCTCTCTATACAAAGGGCTGAAAACATTTCTGTTTATTCGGTTTTCGTCTCTAGATGCCTCTCAAAATGGGGTAATGAAGTATTATTTAGGGTGATATGAAAGTTTGAAATACCATATCTCACAACGAAGGCTCGCCCTTTTGCAGTGAAGATTGTAAACACAAGCACCTGTAAAAACAAAGGGATTAAAAGAGCAAGAAAGAAAAGCAATGTATAAACGGGAAGTCACCGGATCAAAAAAAAAAAAAAAAAGGGAAGTCACGGATTTTGCCTTCCGATTTCAGGAAGGTTTTTTATGCCTGCAACCAAAAATGGAAATAGGCAAACCAGAGACACAATCACTGGATATAGGGGACCAGAAGCCTAACACATCCAAAAACCAACTTGCAATGCAAGACTGCCTGCAACTTCCACTTCCCCAGAAAATTGGTTTCATTTATAATTTTTTTTTAAAGAAAACCACTGTACAAACTGAGCTCCCCCAACTGGGGACTCTTCAATGATGTCAGATTATCTTTTTACATCATACTCTGTATCTAAATTCTAACCAATCCAATCCAATCCAATCCCTTCCTCTCACCCCTCCTCCTCCTATATTTAAAACAAATGAAATAATCCAGCATTGACCAAATAAAAAAATCTGCTAAAAAATCTACTGCTATTCCCCATACCACAAGTAACTACCTCACTGTGACCCAACTGTCTAAAACAGACCAATCCGGTCTCCGCTCCGTTACCAGCCGCCGCAGCCTCTCCGCGGATGTACTCGAGAATCTGTTTGATCCCCACGATTTATCCGGCAGGGGCAAAGAAGTAATTGATTTATCCGGCGAGGGCAAAGAAGTAGTAATTGAACAAGGCGACTCCCAATCAGGAAAATCGAACGGTCCTGTAGGCGATCCCGTAGTAGAGGCTTCGCATGTGTCGTCCAATGGAACAGTATCATCTTGATCAACCACGAACGGATGGTTCAAAAGCATCTCAGCCGTCCATCTCTTCGCTGGGTCCTTTAGAAAGCACTTTCCAATAAAATCTTTTCCCTCCTCGGAAAAATCCCCGGGAATCTCCGGGATTTCATCACCCACACCAATCCTCATCAACAGCTTGCACACGTCATCAGACGGCGAGAACCGCCATGCCGGAGCTCCGGCGACCATCTCCGCCACCAAACACCCCAAACCCCACACGTCCGCCGGCGGTTCAATCTCGCCAGCGGAAACCGTCTCCGGCGCCATATACAGCGGCGTCCCTCTCACCTCGAACCGGACTTTCTCTCTCTTCTCTCCCGCTTTCTTCGCAAGCCCAAAGTCGGCGATCTTCGCGACATCGTTTCGATTGCCAGAACAGAGGAGGATGTTCTGAAGCTTAATATCGCTGTGAACAAACCCGTTCTTGTGAATATGCTGAAGCCCTCTTAACACTGACTTCGTGTATCGCCGGACTTCGGATTCCGGCAAACTGCGGCAACCGGGATTTTTAATCTTTTCAGCTAAATTTCCCCCCGAAGCATACTCCAACAATAGATTATAAAGCTTCTCGCCGTTTTCGATACTTAAATCGCTACCGAAGCACCGGATAATTTGTGGGCAACCGCTGAGCTCGTCCAATATCGATTTTTCAGTCATGAGGGAAGCAGAGTGCGAAGACCCACATGATTTCACCGCCATGAACTGGGGAAATCCAGTGCTCTGTTTCCTGGGTATTGCTAAATTCACAGTCCCGAAGCTTCCACGGCCGACTACTTCGCCGCGAACCCACTCCATGGGTGTAACTCGGATGCTCTGTTTTTGGTGGGTGTTGCTCTGTTCTGTTTGGTTTCCTTTCTTTGACGAGTTTCCTTTCTTTGACGAGTTTCCTCTTCTGTGGTTATTATATAGTGGGAAACAGAGTCTGCAATTAACTTTGGTTTCTGGGATATCCTTCTACATATACATAATAAAGATTTGATTTTTTTGTTCGGCGTTTTTTGTTTTGTGTTTTTGATAGGGATGGTGTAGTGTATATGGGTGGTTCGTTATTCATTACTAATTGAAGCACTTGATTGTGAAGGATTTTTTTTTTTTCAATTTTTTTTTTGGTTGGACTGAAATAGCGTACCGAATCGTGTACAAGAAAAACGTGGTTGATATTGCGGTAGAGAGTCGTTTTTAAGATTTATTTATTTATTTATTTTCATTTGACCATAGGCCCTTGCGGCTTGGATTTTGATAAATTAAACTCAAGTGGTGTCAAGGTTGATCCATACCCTTTGAATTCATCTAAATTTCATCCATTTAAATTTATGATATGGGTCACATGAATATTAATCTATTTTGACTCAGAGAATGAGTTTTAAATGGGTGAGTTAAATAACGCAAACTATTACTCGTAGTATATTGCACAATAAGTTACTCGCTTATTCATCAACTAATAATAATGTCGCACTATCTATATTTCTGTGTTGCTGCACCATTTCTTATCACCAATCAGGGATAGTATTCCAAAAGTGGGCTTTTTTCTTTTCATTCGTATTTTTTTTGTGAAGAAAAAAAAAAAGATCATTTAGTGATGAAAAAGATCATTTAGTACTTTTGGCTCTTTTGAGAAACAAGGCCTCAAAATTTACTACTATAATCACACTAAAATTGTTGCTAACAAGATTTGTGAACGGTGCAGTACATTTGACTAACACAAACACCATCTTTGTGAACGGTGGAGTACTATCGGCTACATATCGATGCGCAGACTTTCACTCTGAATAAATGGTCAGGTTGTGTATAGGTAATTGCTCTTTAAACCACTACGAAAATTCATGTAATTCAAATGAAAAAATAAATTACAACCGTTTATAACTTTCAAAATTATTTTGCATCAAAATAATAAGTAATTAAAAATAAGACTCATTTACAACTCGTCCAAACTCACCTACTTGTGTTACTTTTGATCCGACCTACTTGTGTTACTTTAATTATCTATTCTTTTTTCTTTTCGTTTAATTTTTGAGTCTTGTATTCCCGCTCAGCTCAATTCAATTGGGTGAGAGAGACTAATTTGGGAGCTTAAAGTTAACGACCGGATAATTAGGAAAACTTCAGTGACAATTTTGGTTTGAACTGGCGAATCCTTAAATGCAAAACATTAGCTCTTATCGGCTGCGAAAAGTAATTTCTCAAATGACGTCTTTCTGATTTTTTAGGATAGGAGAATTGAAGCTATTTCCGACAAAACTTTTTTTTGATTACTCGGCTCCGTTCCGCAACTCAAAATAAGAACTTATTTTTTAAGAAGACAATTTCAAGCTCAAAAATCATGTATTTATGCAAATAATTTTCCTATCACTATGGATATTGTTTGATAGATCTCATTGAGATCTTTAATACGGTGCAAAAAAAATTAAAAAATTATTTTTTATTTACATTATTTTTGAGTTTGAAAATGTGAAATAAACTGCTTATTTTTTAAGAAGATTTCTGGAACGGAGCTCAGTGTATCTGAACCAGCGTATCTTGATTAATCTTTTTTTTTTTTTTTACACCGACGTATCTTGATTAATTACTGGACCAATTTCTTGATTTTAGCCCGTGTTGTGCCATTTGACAAGGTAGGGCTTATTCAGCAAGTAGTTCTTGTGGGGTAATAGTACTTGGAACTGATGTCTTAGCATTTCATAGTATATACTCCAAAAAAAATTCCTTCACACTCATCCCATTTCGGCATTGGTTATTGAGATTTGAATAACGTTACATGCAAAAAAGGAAAGACACAGATCCGAATATAGATGTAAATTCACACGATCCACGCAGATTTAACCTCATAGATGGTTTCAAAAACATCTATGTCCTTCTGCCCATGGCCTGTCTGGCATTTTTTTTAATTTACAAAAGTGGCCTTGAAAAGTATTTCTAGGGATGTCTTTCAACAAGAATATATTCAATCATTTTTGGTAGGGTCTATTTTTAAAGAAAATTAATGGAGTAGCATATTGGTGAGGGTATAAATATATGGACACATATTGCACTTGGGCTTGTTTGGTTGGCCAAATTAGACATGTGAGTAGATGATAAATTCCGCGGGATTGCATTTTCGGCGTAAATCACTTTTCCGTTGATTTTCTCCAAATAAAACTCTTTTGCTTTCAATATTAATTCGTTCTTCGAATTTATTTAGTTTCTCGATCGATAACAATTTCCTCATTGTGTTTTCCCATCGCTATCGTTCTAAATAGCTTTCAAATTACAACATGTTTTTGAAAAAAATTGATATCCATGTAACACATGATGTTCCTGTTTCCCGTTATTGTCAAGCAAAATAGCTTGGGAAAGCACTACCACAAGTTTGGGAAAAGATCACACTGTGATAGGTTTAACCGTTTAAGCTATTGTGGTTCTTACAACTAATTTACAGAGACCGACGGGTTCCTTACCGATGGGCATGCGGAGCGCATTCTGGGTCCTGCACGGATGATTCGAGCCGTTTTTTTATTTAAAAAAAAACCAAGTGGGCCCTTAAAAAATCAGCTCAATCCGATATGTGTAGGTGTTCAATCGAATCTTCCATTTTTCATTCAGATTACAGGATCCTGAAATATGAACGAAAATATGGAAGATTAGATCGAGCACCAACGCATATCGGATTGAGCTGATTTTTCACAAGCCAATCAAATTTTTTAAAAATTACAACAGCTCAAATCATCCATGTGGAACCCAGAACCAGCATGCCCGTCGATAGGGAACCAGTTGGTCCCCTTAGCATTAGTGTTTATAGAGTTATAACTACTCAAAATCTACGGTATGCATCCATTTGGGTATGTAAAGCTTGCGACTACGAAATTGTATCAAACTTGTAAAAAAAAAATTGTATAATCTTTGCACATCACATAATTAAGTTCCTTATAACGTCAACATTGAAATCATTGTACTTGTTGCTTGTGAGTGATGTTGAGAATCTTATGCAAAGTCATGAATTTCTATGTAAATGATATGAATTGAAGGCAATTTAAAAAGGTGTACGTACCGTAAAAACTACACCGTAAGCCCCATTTCCCTCCCTCAAGTCCCCTAGAATAACATATATTAGGTTTAATGAATGAAAAAAAAAAAAACTACACCGACAACAAGTTAATTAAACCTAAGGGTTCTCCTAGCCAGCTGAGACTAGGGGTTTACTTTCTCCTGAGGTTTCAGGTTCGAATATTCTTTCCAGCAACTCTTGAAACGACTTCGAAAGGGACTGTAAAGTAAATATTAATTAAGCTGAGGCGCTGTAGGGTAATATCAATTAGTTCGAGATGTGCGTATGGGGCTCAACGTACACATTTGTTGAGTTACTGCAATGATATAAAATCTAGCTTTTTTGTTGATGGGGTCTTGGAGCATTGTGTTACCCTTTTGACTAGCCAAAATACCTATAGGAGAATAAATTATGTACACCGGTAGTGTAAACATTTGTTTCTTTCAAATTAATTGCATTGCGTCACGTCGTCAAAACAGTGGTCCCAATTAATAAAACATGGCGACTGTGGCGCAATGTAAATAATCTAATCTCATATAGTAACTGGGTTGTTGCTGGACACTAATTAACTAGGGTTAAATAAAACTAAAACAATCATTTTTGTTCGACCCAAAAAGTATGGGCAAAACTCAAGGTGCGCATGAATATATGTAGGTGGGGAATGTGAACGGAAGATGGAGTTGAGAGATCAAGTGGGAAATTGAACTTTTAACATGTTTTCACGTTCTCCCTAAGCCCCTTTCCCTACTATACCATCAACGCGGGTAGTGAAACTACAAATATGATTGCAGTGGCGGAGCGGCGGAGCTAGGATTTTGATGCGAGGAGCTGATAAAAACCCAAGATTGTATAATTTTGGTGCTCAAAGTCTTCTAATTTGTAGCGTTTGAGTACTAAGATATCGTTTTTATTCCATTTTGCATGTAAGGTTGCGTTTTGATAGTTTCAGGTTATACGTGGAATAAAGGTGGTAATTCCTCGCCAAGGATCGCTCTCGGAAGCGTCCAAGTATCCAAGGTCGTGTGGCGGCTCCTCACCAAGTCCCATCGGGTGATGAATTGAGTGGCGAGAGGTGATCGGGTCATCGTCGGGCTGTTCGGACCAAGGTGAGCCAAACACAGAAATCTGCCAACCCAGTACCGGAACTGGGATTTGGCCAGTTCCGGTACCCACTCTCCAAAAATGTAATTTTTCCAGCCAAATGAAGACCCAGTACCGGTACTGGCTACTGGTACTGGGAGTTGGCCAGTACCGGTACTGCTTACAGAAAATATCTACGTTTTTGCTACATTTTCAACCTTCCACTTTTGAAATATTTTCCACTTTTGGGATATTTTGGGATATTTGTAGAGAGAAAGGTGGTTTTCTATAAATACCCCTCTCCTCTTTCATGTTTATGACTCTTCTCTTTCACTTTAAGTCTTTAATTTTCCTAGCTACCTCCATTAAAGTTCTTAAGCTTTTTTCTAGCTAATTTCTTGAATAACACTAGTAAGTCTTTGTCGTTTATTGTTTTCTCATTTATTAAAGTTGCTTGTACGGATTAGATCTTTATTAATATCAAGTTTGTTTTCGATTCTATCGGTTAAAAATCATGTCTCATTTTTATGCTTTGTTATATGCTTTAGTTATGTGTGAGTAGTCGTTTGGCTAAGTCTCGGGTAATCTTTCCCGAGGACTTTGGTGGTTATTTGGTTCTCAATCCTTCGGGCTTAAAATCATGGTTTTCAGAATAGAGCTTAACTGCATTTTCGGTCTAAACTAGGGGTGTTAATGCTTACGCCACAACCTTGCCTTCAAATAAGGTTGAAATACCCCAAGCGTAGGGCTAGGTCGTCGATAGTATAATAACCGGAAAGTCCGGGATCGTACCCACAGAGAATCGAATATAGCTTAATCGGATTGTAAGTTTTATACGGTGGATTCGGAGTTTAAGACGGTCAACTTGGTTTTCCTTTGAACGGTGGAAAAGATAATGAAAAAGACTAGAAATGAACTTAAAAGAGGCAAGTCTAGGG
>JAOTQK010000023.1:9329860-9365742 GCA_025642025.1 Rhododendron ferrugineum
CTGAACCGACCGAAGACCGAACCGATCGGTCGGTTTTTTCGGTTTTTTTCGGTCCGGTCGGGTTCGTAACAGCCCTACTACGTGGTACCCGCTTGACACATTCGAGCCGTCCGATATACTTTTGGACGATTTGGATTGAAATTCTTTCTTCTTCTCTCACCCCAACACTTTCTCTCTCGTTTTCTCTCTCCAAATCTGAACCGTTCAAACATGCAATGGACGACTCGGATGTGTGAACGGGCACCACGTGGTACCCGCTTGGCACTAAAAAAAATTCCTACAAAATGGTATTCGTCACATCTGCCCGATACTATTGTTTCATCACTTCACCATTATCTGTAGCGGATATCACTACATTTATAATTACCCCCAACGAGGGACTATAGACAAGGATGGATTCAAAGGAGGGCACGTGCCCCTACTTAAACGCGTGCCTCCACTCGAAATAAATTTTTTTAATATATTTTGTATAAATTAGTATAATTATGAACGTGTGCTAATAAATAAACATACACACTTGCATATATATCTCAAAAATACGCATGTAGAATTAGTTTTATGTCTGAATTTCATCATTTGGTGCATTTATATTTGTTACTTTACAAACTGTTTGTCTATTTTGAGCTATTTTTCTTGATTTTCTTTATTTTTAACTATTTGGGAAAAATATTTTAACATAGAGTCACTAACAAAACTACCTCGATCATTCTAAAACTTATCGATATTCATTTAAAACATATTTTAATTTTTTGTCTGAGATTTTGTGCTCATTTTTACCTAATTTAACTTAAAGTAAGCGTCATAAACTTTTGTAATTAGTAATGCATGTCTTAATTTTGTACGATCTTACTGTAATTTACTAAAAAAATAAATTTTCGCCATTATGATTAACAGGTGCCTCCACTAGACTATATTCCTGAATCCGTTCCTAACTATAGAGACTCGGATATATAAGCCTTGATCGGCGAGTTTCCACCGATGAATCAACTCTCCTTAGGCTGCGTTTATACGAACTTAACTTAAATCTGAAAATTTTGTCTTTATTTGATTTTTTTTTTGCATTTGTTAGTTTTATGCCGAACTTTTATGGGTTATTGATTCGTCTCGACGAGAAGAATTAGAAAAGTAAATTTTTTTACTTTTATCCAAATATTTTGAGAAATAACTAATTTTTAGCAAAAAAAAAAATCTTCGAGACGAAACAATAACGCAGCCTTAGTACTCTCCTCCATCGTCCGCTTGATTGTTAGGGATCCGCAGCTCTGCACAATCCTTCAGGGTGTTTTGGCCCAATAAATATTTCTTGATTATTTTATTGTCTTTATTTAATTTTTTGCTCTTCTGTTAGTTTGCGTGACCGTCACATTTATTTTATAAATTATTGGTTCATTCGAAAGAGGAATTTTAAAAGCAAAATATTGTAATTCCACTTGCAATTCGGATGCCTCTGTTGAGGCCCTCTAATAGTCAGGGATAGAACCAGGAATTTTACTATACATGGGCGATCAAGTATGCAAGATAAACAATAAAAAATAAACATGCATAACTACTTAAGTATATTGGAACTCAAAAAAGTACTGTACAAAATAGCAACACTCCATACTTAACTATGTTTTTTCATAAATTAACAGATTGTTATAACAGTAAAGACTTGTCTCAGCCTATCTAGAAAAACAAGTCATCTTCAATTGCACTCGAAGCTCTTTTATGTCATTAAAAACATCGATAATAAAATCGGCATTAAACCCCTACACAATATCCTTCTCTATGTAAATGATCTAAAAACTTGCTAAAAGTTCATTGCGGAGTCTAGTCTTCCAACATTTCATAACTACAAATTCAAATTTCACCAAAGATTACTTGGGTTCCAAAAATCTCTTCTCATCTGTTCTTATTTTCTCGAAACTGCCTTCAAAGTCTTGACGATGTGAGATTTTTGTGCAGAGAGAGAGAGAAGTCTTGTGCCATGGAGATTTTAGGTCAGAGAGAAGAAAACATGTGAAACCTTCTTAACGATTGAGATTTTTGTGGGAGAAAAACTGAGAGTTTATTAATGGAGTACTCAGAAATTCACAATATTAACCCCCAAATTTTATGTTTTGTTAGTATATTTTAACCTGTAGCCTCTAGATTTTAATGTAGGTATATACTTCAGATTTTAATGTTCGTATCCTTCTATTTCAAAG
Source organism: Rhododendron ferrugineum (assembly GCA_025642025.1). Lineage (NCBI taxonomy): Eukaryota > Viridiplantae > Streptophyta > Magnoliopsida > Ericales > Ericaceae > Rhododendron > Rhododendron ferrugineum. The sequence continues at coordinate 9,332,047 of JAOTQK010000023.1, forward strand.
GTTAAGTACTAAATTACTCCATGCAATTCCCAAACATGTTTTGATTTTTGTTGTTTAACAAACTTCTAAGCATGAAAAGAATAAAATGGTTTCAATTGCCCTTTAGAAAAATCACTTTACAAACCGAGCCAAGTTGTAAAAATCTCCAGGCTCCCACTTGGAAGTTGGAACCCTCCTCTCTATCTAGATTCTAAACCAACCTCTTTCACTACTATTTACAAAAAATAAACTAAAAGAATCAAATAATATCATGATCAAATACTGTACTAATATCTGCCCCCAAAAAATCTTCTGATTCCCAATCTAAACTACTACCTCACTGCAACCCAACCCTCCGAGACAGACCAATCCGGCCTCCCCTCCGTCGCCAACCGCCGCAGCCTCTCCGCCGGCGACAAAGCCGACGCCAAGTTTGATTCACTTGAAGACGACCATGCGTCGGTATCCCAAGAATACTCCCGCGAGGGCAAAGAAGTAATTGAACAAGGCGACTCCCAACCGGGAAAATCGAACGGCCCCGTAGGCGATCCCGAAGTGGAAAGCTCACACGTGTCGTCCAATGGAACAGTGTGATCATCATCATCATAAACTTGATCAATCACGAACGGATGGTTCAAAAGCATCTCAGCCGTCCATCTCTTCGCAGGGTCCCTCACAAAGCACTTCTCCAGAAAATCTTTCCCCTCGGCCGACATGTTCCCCGGAATATCCGGAATTTGATCGCCCACCCCAATCCTCATCAACAGCTTGCAAACGCCATCATCCGGCGAGCACCGCCACGCAGGAGCTCCGGTGACCATCTCCGCCACCAAGCACCCCAACCCCCACAAGTCCGCCGGCGGTTCAATCTCGCCGGCGGCAACAGTCTCCGGCGCCATGTACAGCGGCGTCCCTCTCATCTCGAACCCGACTCTCTCTCCAGCTCTCTTCGCGAGCCCGAAGTCGGCGATCTTCGCGACGTCGTTTCGATTGCCAGGACAGAGGAGGATGTTCTGAAGCTTCACATCGCAGTGAACAAATCCATTCCTGTGAATGTAACAAAGTCCTCTCAACACCGACCGCGTGTATCGCCGGACTTCGGATTCCGGCAACGGGCGGTCACCGGAATTCTTGACTCTCTCGGCCAAACTGCCGCCCGAAGCGTACTCCAACAGCAGATTAAACAGTTTCTCGCCGCTTTCGAAGCTGGAATCGCCGCCGAAGCACCGGATGATTTGCGGGCAATCGCTAAGCTGTTCCAACACGGACTTCTCGTTCATGAGGGAAGCAGAGTGTGACGACCCACATGATTTCACGGCCATGAGTTGAGGAAATCGAGTGCCCTGTTTTCTGGGTTTTGCTAAATTTACAGAACCGAAGCTTCCATGGCCGACTGCTTGACCACGAACCCACTCCATGGCCATGGGGCGGCTCTAATTTTTTTCTCTTTCTTTAGGGTTTCTTCCTTTGTGGTTGGTTCTGTGTCTCTCTCTCTAGAAGTATGGAAGAGAGAAAGGGGGAAATAGAGTTGGAATTAAGTTGGGCATGTGGGATCTTGCTATATATATAGGATTTGATTTTTCGGTTTATTTATTTGGTGGCGATAGGGATGGTGCAGAGTGTGTGGATGGTTTTGGTTAGGGAGGAGTATTTGATTTCATAATTGGAGCACGTGATAGTGGAGGATAGATATATATATATATAGTATTTGTTTCCAAAATGAGCTGAAATAGCGTACCGATACGTGTTTGAGGAAAACGTGGTGGATATGGCGTGCGAAATATTTTACTACTACTACGACTAGGATTTTTTCGTTCAAGGAAAGACCCACGAGACTTCGGCCTTACTAAATGATGGGAGATGCTGCGTCCTTGGTAGCAGTGTCAAGCGGCCGTTCATCTTGACATGAACGGCTTGAATGTAATTCGAGTGGATAAAGATTCAAGTCATTCGTTGTTCGGATTAAATTTTGAACCATTGATTGCAGAGAGGAACGGTCGAATTGGTCGCTCGGCACCGCTGTCAAACGGGGTGCTTGGCAGCATCCCCAGGAATGCAAATATGCAATCCTCTGAAAAACATTTTGCCGTCCAAAATGCTTTTTTTTTAATATGAATTCCTCCAATTTGGAGAACACTAGTGCTTGAACCTGTCCTCTATTTGAGAAAATTGTATTTTCATCCTTTATATTTCGGACAAAAAAAAAGTTCATACTCCATATTTGAAGGAATTGAGACACACACACACACACAAAAAAAAAGTGTTTTAGAGGATGGATTTTGAAAGAATTGAGACAAAAAAAGAGAGGGTGTTTTAGAGGATGGATTGAAGCAAACCTGTCCTCCAAAATATGTAATTTCTGGAAAATAGTCTGTCTAAATTTCAATTTTTCAAGACAAATGTATGATATATATCTATCTATATTGCATGATAAACACATAGTTCACATGGTCCATGCTCTCTTCTTTTTTGGAAGAGAATACAATAAATTAAGAAAAATCTACCTTGCGTACGTTTTACTCCAATCCTATCAAACTTGCTTCTTTTTACCCCAATCTTCCTTTTTCTCTTTTATCCCTTCAGTCTTTAAAAAATGTTGGAACTTTTTTATAAGAAAAAAAATTATGAAACCCCTTTTTGAAAATACGTAAATGTTGAAGGGCTGAGTTCCAAACTTCCAGTCCAGTGTTGCGCTATTTTTCTTTTCTCGACGTTGATGAATTTGGAAGATATAATTACTGCAACAAAAATGACATTTCGTCACCAAAGGGTGTCTTTTGGTGGAAAAATTGAATTTCGTCACCAAATGGAATCTTTTTGGCGATGGAAAAAATTTTGGCGCCGAAACAAACTATTTGGCAACGAAACTCACAATTTCGTCACCCAAAAGTACCACTTCAATGACGCAATCCTTTCTTTTCAATGTGAGAACTTTAACTATCTTCTTTCCTCACCAAAAGGTAACATATGTGGGTGAAATTTGTATTTCGTTGAGAATGGGTACCTTTTTGGTAACGAAACTCACATTTCATCACCAAAAGAGTACCTTTAGGCGACGAACTTGGTCTTTTGTTATCAAATCTAAGACTAATTAATTTTTATTTAAAAAAAATTATATTCTTAAAAAATAAAATAACACATTATGTATATAAAGTATCCATATAATGCGTAGATTGATTATTTTTTTTCTGTAAAATGGTACTATTAATATATAATAAATTTAGCAAAAGAATCAATGAAATGTTGTGTGGCCCAGCGGAAAGAGTGATAGTTTGGGAATTAGAGAGGTTTTGGTGGGTTCAAGTCCCAGTTATTAGAGTGATAGTTTCGAATGTTGTTTTTCTACTTTGGTCGCTTTTAGTGACGCCATACCCTTCTTCGCTAATACCTTTGGTGACAAAAGCTGATTCTTTAGCGATGAAATCGTTTCGTCACTCCTTGTAATTTTTCTTGCAGTATATATCAAACGATATTGGATCACAAAGAATGAACAATTCGGATCATCAACGTATATATGCATGCCTCTCCTAAATACCACAACAACCTACTCATTGAGGGTTTTTGACGTCTAACCAAAGGCACTGTACTTATCATTTGTTTCTATTAACTTTTGAATCACAAGTCACAACACATTTATGCAAGAAGTTGACTTGTATGTAACAACATGATTATGATTTTTCAGTTCCGCTTTGTTTTAAAGCAAAATACTAACTCCAAAACGTCACCATGAAGCTAAGAAATTAAGCACACTAGCTTGTCACAATTAGTTTGGGCAAGATCTAGACGGCTTTAATCTAATGCACAAAAATCTTATTCTCTATATTTAATTTTATCCAAACAATCTTAGGGTGTGTTCCACTGACTAAAATAAGTATAAGTACTTATTTTTTGAATTAGATGTGATATATTATGAGAGAATGATCTGTCTTGTAAAGCGAAAAATAAATACTTAAAAAATATAAATCTTAGCGGAACAGAGCCTAACTGCCTTGCATAAACACTAGTAATATCCTAATACAACACCGACAGCATATCATTCCAAATTTTTACTTATATTTGCAGACAACTGATGTGGTAATTAATTAGATTAGTTTTGCCCATTCAACAACTTGGCTAGATGATTGGTAATTAATTATATTAGTATTGCCCATTCAACTACTTGGCTTGTTGATTGGTATTATTATAGTCTCCGTTCATAATTGTTGGTCCCTCTTGGGGATTCAAACATTTTAAGGGGACGTGTAATAATTACACCTAAATTCAAATTTGATCACATTATTTTTACCATTATCTTTATATTCTATATTTTTTATGGCCCTTTTATTCACTTATGAGGGACACGTTTGAAAAATCATCAACTTTCTATTCCCACCTTTAGAAAAGGACCAACATTTCGGAACATCCCAAAATAGAATAGTGGACTAACCATTAGGGACGGAGGGAGTAATTAATACAATTCATCTGTATACATACACGCTGGATGAAGCATCCTACGCTGTTCACATTCTGCTAGTAATTTGACTATCAAAGAAAAAAAAAAGATTAGAAAAAAAACTTTTATTCAGCATGCGGAATAAAAGAATGTACTGATTGTTTTCTTTCTTAAAGAAAAAGAAAACCAATTAACCCATTCCACGCCAACCTGTGGAATGTATATAGCTAGTACAGTTGTTATAGGCACATTGAAATCTGACTTTGTTTTTCTTTATTACTACTATCTGGTTGGTACAATGTGAGGGAGCTAGATAAGACTTCGTAACTAGCATACGGGAGAATTTCAAAATAGTACCTGATCTTTCACATAAATTACTCATAAGCATCTGACCTTTTAATATCATCAAAAAATATCTGACTTATTTAAAAATCCATCAAATTTCCACCCACCTGCGGGGCCATGGAGTTCCAATAACAACTATTTTTACTTTTTCTGTAACTTTTAGTTTTGTGGAACTACTTTTTGTGAAGCTGCATCTGTAATGTTATGATTTTGCAGTAGACAGTATTTATGATTTTATGTTTTAATGTGTTTTGAAAACTTGGCTATATAGTTTGGACATGAATGAATGTAATATGTAGTAAGCTGGTACTAGTATTTTGGATGGTAGTAAACTGGTTATGGTAGTAAGTTGGTACTGCTATTTTTAATTGGCATTTGGTCCATAAACTGATTATGGTATTAACTTGTTATTGTAATGGTTTGTTATGGGAGTAATGCTTATAAGACTTCATCTTGGTTATTGTAACTATTTGTTTTTGTTGAACCGGTTATTGCACATTTTGGGGATCAAATTTGTGTGCCATTTTTTTCGGCAGAGCTTGAGATGGTATGAGGCAAATGAAGGAGATGTTTGGGACATCCCCATTTCACTTAACTTTTTCTATAACTTTTAGTTTTGTTCTTATTTTGAAAATTTTTCGTGTTTCTTAGTTTTGTGCCTCACTTTTTTGGTTTTCTAATTCGTCTCTTCAAGACGAATCAAAAAAATAAAAATATTATATATTTACCCAACTATTTTGGGAAATAGTCAATTTTTTTGACTTAAAAGTGGTTATTTCTTAAAATATTTGGGTAAAAGCAAAAAAAATATACTTTTCCGATTCGTCTTATCGAGACGAATCAATAAGTCTCAAAAGGTTGGCGCAAAACTAACAAATACGAAAAAAGAAAAGAAAAACAAAACTAAAAATTATAGAAAAAGTAAAAATAGTTATTAGGGAGATTTAGTGATAGTTCCACTATAGACATTTCATAAGCCCACAAGTCCATCTAATAGTTTTGTAAAACCACAAATCCACATAACTTAAACCCTAGGATATCCTATGAAAGTGCCTAAAACCCTAAACCCTATGAAAGTGCATTAACCACTAAAACCCTATGATAGGAAAGTGTACCTTAAAACCTTATAAAAGTGCCTAAATCCTAGGGTACCCTATGCCAAAGTAATCTACCCTACCCTAGAGTACCTTATCCTATTAAAAAAGCAGACCCTAAAATCTTATAAAAATGCCTAAACCCTAAGGTACCCTACTCTACTCTAGGGTACTCTAAATGGACTTGAGACCTTACAAAATTAATATGTGGATTTGTGGGCTTATAAAATTCACATAATGGACCTAAGACTAATTTTCTATAGTTTAGTTGTTATTGGAACTCCATGGCCCTACATGTGGATTTTGGCGGGAGAAATCAGTAGAGTAATGTGTTTTTCCCTCAAAATGTATATTGGTTTCCCTCCAAATGGCCAAGTGTAGGCCATTTCAACATTTTCGTCTATTTTTTGATGAAAAATTAACGGCGGGTGGAAAATTAATGAGTTTTTAAATAGGTCAGATGTTTTTTTGATAATACTAAAAGGTCAAATGCCTATGCGTGATTTGTGTGAAAGGTCAGAAGCTATTTTGAAATTTTCCCCCATAACATAACACAGGTAGAAAACATTGGGATCATAAAGTGGTTGATGCATGCGGATCATGAACAACATTTAAAAAGTTTATAAGTAACCCTATTTATTTATTAACCCAATGAGTTTCTTCTTCTTCTTTTTTCTTTATAACTGGATATCAGGATCAGCTTACGCTCATCTCGACTAATTACGGAGCCTTAAAGGTAACGACTAGGTATAAATCCTAGTGACCCCAAGGTTTAGTATGATTGGCTTCATTTGGATTCGAACATGTATGGGACTTCATGGTCAATCACTTATTGTCTTCTCATACTCACTTTGCCAACCCCAATGAGTTGGTCTGGTGTTCTTGGTCTGGAACTTAGGAGCTTACTCTCTCTTGAGGTCTGAAGTTCAATTCTCCTTGGCAGGAGCTCTTGGAGCCACCTCATCTCACATCACATGTAAGCATGGAAAGCGCTATGGGAGGGGGCTATATATAGAGATCAGTCCGAGATACACACAAGCTGACCCGAAACACTTTACATTAAAAAAGAAACAAAGAAACAAAGAAAATCCTATTAGTTTATTTTGTTTAGACCCAAACAATGGGCAACAACCTCAATTAAAAGGTGTGAACACAAGATCAAGTGGGAGGGCTAGAGGAGGGCGCTAGATCACGTTTATGGTCTGGGGACCATGCGTACGTAGTAGATCACATGGTAGCACGTTCTGACAATACAGTAGTATCCTTTTTGTAATGCCAACATGGGAATTAAGAAAGTGAACAAATTCACAACTTGGTTTCTTCTGGTTGTGACTGACTGCCCACACTCTATTTTTTTTTTGACTTGAAATTATTCACTGATTTCTGGACACCACGTTACGTACGTGCGCGGTGGATCTCTACATAATGAATGAATTACAATAATAATGTCGTGATAATTAAATTTGGTCACTATATATGTTAGGAAACCATTAGTATATCTGGCGCGCATCCGCTAGCTAGTTTTGTGTGTTTAGGAATCCATTCACTGATACTATCGGTGATTCGGTATAATCGATCTTAGCATTTCTTGGCTTGGCGCCAAGAGGCCTTTGGCTCCCAACGACATCAGGGGTATACTTAATTATCAGAAGGAATTAAGAAGGTCAAGAGTTCAAACAAAACTGAGCCTAATCAAGAAATAGTTATAGTGGCAAAAAAAAAAAAAGGCACAGTTAATTGTTTTCCTAATTTGCTTTTCTCTGTTGAAGGTACTAATTAATTTTTCAACTTCAACTTCCAATATGTCTTTTGAGTATGGCTTATTCACGGAGCCGCTGTAAAGAGGTAATTTACGGAGCCACTTGATCTCAGCCGCCTGTTTCGGCATTGAACGGTCCTGATTTTAATGAAGAAAAGTTTCATTAAGATCCAGACCGTCCAATAATCTTTGGACAAACGCGATTCACCTCGGTAAACCACTATTCATAGAAAGCTGCGCGAAATAATTTTTCACAAGTCTTTTTACTCAAAAGGAGACAATCTTTTACGGACAAGTCGAATAGCAGCTTTGGCAATGACCATATTTAAACATTTGCGTATCGTATTCGTTGCATAGGCAAAAGTATACGTGATGAGTGCGGCAGCAGCCATACGTAGATCAATTCCAAGTTAATTGACTCACGTTTTTCTATTTTATTGCGGTGTGATCCATCCCCTAAACATTTGACTATTAGTTTAATGACCGGGCGGAATGTGCAGGTGCTAATAAAAGTCATCTTATTTTGAAGTTTCAAGTCAAGGTTAGAGCAGGATTTATTGGAATGACTAGATAGGAAAATAACCGCAAAGAGTTATCCTAGCTTGGTCAAGCCTTGAGAATGGAGTATGAATTTTCTAGCTCCCGCCTTCAAATTTTAAATTCGAAGTCTCTTAAATGCTATCAATTCATTTGAGACAAATCTATATGGGGAGTTTTGCCTTGACTTAATTAATTGGGATCCCTACAAGTGTAGTGTGAGATCGATCTCCGGATTAATCGAGGTACGCGTAAGCTGGCTCGGACAGTACATCATGAGTTATTGGAAAAAAAAAGGACTAGATAGGAAAATTTAGTTTCATTGTTTTGGATGTTGGTTCACATGGCGGCTGAAAGTGGTGGTAGCTCGTGTTTATCGCCTTAATTGGTGCTTGCTTTTACACTACAGTAGTTATTAGCAGTAGTTGATTACGTCATTCCATACGTGGGTAAGTTTGTAGGTAGCTGCCACAACTAGCGTTCCACATTCAGCGTTCACCAAATTAAAGAAATCAGCAAAACACAATTAGATGCCTCTCTCTCACCTTCTACGTACCTACCTACGTCTCCCTCAATATCTTCACTGGGAAAGATCAAACCTTGCATCCTCCACAACCCAAGCTTCTAACTACGTACGCGTCTCCCTCAATACATTTCACGGATCTGCTAACACCTATTTTGATGCCTATTTTGCACATCTTTTGTTTTGTAAAGTTTCAGCAAATGATTGGCCGGAGTCGTTTGATGTGTTTAAAACATGTTTTAAGGAGCTCCCGTAAAAAAAAATCAGCTCATTCTACTTGACCTCACTACTAATGAATTCTGATTCTGGCCCCTTTAATTTGTAGTTAAGTGGTAGCAGTGTTGATATGGCGATCCTAGAAAATGTAAAAAAGTAGTACTTTTTTGTCATAATTAAATCAGTTTTGCTTGCCCACAAAAATTATTGTTCGTGAACTTCCAATTTTGTAGCACTGAGCACAAAAAATACATTTTTTTTTTCACAACTCCTACTGGTATTTTTTGGAAAAAAACAAATTATCATGGATGTCAACCGCACGGGTAGACATCCAGTTAGCGGCAGCAAGCTTTTGGTATGAGGTTTAACTCTCAGTTGCGTGTTACTATATTATTTTCTTGCGTTGAGCTTGTTTATAAGGAACTTTGTCCCAACTTTAACTTGATCTTCGGTTAGATATCAAGCGTGTCCGATAGAAGCATATGGATCGGAAACGGTGGAATTTGTCTCTTCATAACAAGGCAAAGCCGCAATTGAGAGCGGCAGATGCGGTGAACCCATAAAAAAAAACGAGGCATAAAAAAAAAACACACAACATGTGAGAATGGATGGACCAAATACATGTAATGGGCCGAACGGGCTTGTAACCCGATAGCACTTTCTCACCTCTTCTACATGGAAGGTGTGAATTCGATTCTCGCCAGGATCACGAGTAGCTGGCGTGGTGCTTGATGCCCTTTGGGCTTGTCCCGCCTGTATGCTGTTTAACGGTATCCCTTCCCCATCCCCCCTTCCTCATCCCCCTTTAGGAATAGACAAAGACAAAAATGCGTGCTATGGACCCCTTCTGGAATTGGGGTGCGGTCAGAAGTGGTGTAAGGAGATTTTCCCTGAAAGCAACCATTTGTGATGGCTTTTGTGATGGTGGGTACCCACCCTCAAATGAGGCTTTCTTGTTGATTTTTCAGATGGTTTTTCTAGTTGAGGTTGAGGTCTCAGAGGCCAAAGAGCCAACCGTGCTTCGGTGCTTGATTTAGACCTCCCGAGGACTCCCCTCCGTCAACTTAGTTGGTGCGTACTTTAGAATTGACTACCGAGGGTTTTTTGGTTGCTAATAAATGAAATTAGACTTGGCCTTTGTTCTCACTTGTCACCATATTTTTCTAGCATTCTGTATTTTTTTAAGTTTAAAAGATGATAATTGTGCCAAATGAATTTGCTGACCTTATAATTCAATTAATACGTTCCGACCCATAATTGTCTATCATTTTGGACCCAGTTTTTAAACCAAATATGAGCATTGAATTGGACATTTAGTCTCTATACGTTTGAGGCTAAGTCACATAATTCGCGTGCGTGAGCGCAAAGTCTTTTTGAAACACATCTCAATCGATTTAAAATTTGCGAGAGCGAGTATTGAAAGCGCGAGTGCAGTGCGATGATTGAGAACGGGAGCGTGAGACATTTTGAAGGATTATATGACTAAGATAACCAAATATTTGTATTATCATAAAATACGGGAAGTGAATTTCGCACTCCCCTTTTACAATCTACAATCTATTTTTTATCATTATCTACATGAATTTACTATTTTGCCCTTTTCCAATGCACTTTTTCACACATCCGAGAGTAATATTCTAAATACACGTGGATAAAAAACCAAAAAATGTGGATTATAAAAGAGAGTGGAAATTTATTTCATAATGTAATTGTATAAAAAAGGTGAACGTTCGAGTAGGCCAACCCATCAAGCATTATTGGGCCATGGCAGCACCGGCCCGTAATCCTTCCACCGTAAGGAGAGGGAGGTGATCGTTGCTCTGTGAAGCCAGCCTTACGCGTTGCCCTCCGCTCTAGGAGCCACGAAGCCCAAGCCTTCGCTCGAGCCCCGTAACCCAACTCCCCACTTGGAGCGGGCGGGCCAGTAAGTAGCAACCGAAGGTCCTGCCATCTGGACTAGGCCCATGTTCGTTCACCCTGTTGCCCCCACTTGGGTCACAAGCTCGCGTAATTGAGCCCGGCGATTGTGTTGTGAGATTCCCAATGTTATAAAGCAATTGAAAATTACTGCTATCTCTCGATGTGGGACAAATCTGACTATCTGAGTAAGTGCTCTCTCTCTCTCTAAGCCTCCAATATCTTTTGCTAGAAACTCCGTACTTACAATTTTAAGAGTGAGTTATCATCACCGATATCTAATCACCATGAATTGATATGAATCATTTAGATTACAAAATTCGTTGAGCACTTCGTTTGTCCAACAATAAGGTTGCTATCAACATTAGTCTTAAGAACGACAAATATTTGTTTTGAAATATGATTATTCCATGTGATACAAATAATGAATTATGAAAAAAAAAAAACCCAATTTCCGTCACATGGCTATGAATGTTCAATTACTAGGATTTACCGTACAACTAAATTTCTTGGCGAATTCCATAAAATCTGTAAGTCCCATCTCATGTGGGAATAACGTTATAATAACCGTTGTATCAAAAAAAAATTTCACAAAATGAACGATTTAAATCATGATTAAGATCGATCTTAGATGGCTCTATTGAAGTAGGGGCGAATATAGGATCTCCATTTTTGAGAGGCCAAACTTTGAAAAAGATTTTTTGTTTTGATAAAAATACAGTTTTGATTTGATATGGTCTTTGATGCCTTATATGTACATTAGAATTTAGATGCAATGCATTTTTTCATCTGTTTGGTAACTACAACACCGATCCACTTATAAAAACTTATTGAAATAATACTAGTAAAGATGTCTTTGTCAATATAAACACACAAGCAAACTACTTTTTTTAAAGTTTAAACTTCTTGCAATGAGGCAAAAGCTTTTCCAACTTCAAAGAGCTTGAAGCAATTTTATTAGTATTACAAGGTGCTTGGAATTACGATTTTGTTGGGGTCAAATTTGTTTAACTAATACTCCTATATAAATTTATATCAAAAGATAGGGACTTTGAAACATCGAGCGACATCAAGTGAACCCCACTTGTCCACCTATGACTCTGCCCATGCATGCCTCCAGTTGTGTAATGCCTTTGGCGCACTACAGCCACGTCGTTCTTCACCAACAAATTTTTCAACCTACTCAAATTTTGTGAAACGTAGCGTGAAACTTATTTTAATGCATTTTTTTTGTCAATTTGTTTATGGTATGCAAATGTAATGAAAAGATTTTTAAAACAAGTTTCTCATGACTTTTTCATCAAATTAGAGATAACAGGAGAATAATTCTTAGAAGAGGGGGAAAAAGTTGGGTAAGTTTTGGTAAAACTTGGTTGGGAATTGTTAAGCCCTATCAATAATTTGATGAATAATTTGGTTTTAGCCTTTGGAGAGTGTTCACTATTAGAAATCCTGTTCAAAGATGAAAGGGAGCATAAATTGGAGATGGTTCAAGGACATATTTTGTGCGGAGGAATTGGTTTATCGGATTAATCGAGATTCACGTAAGCTAGTCCGAACATCTGACTTATCAACAATTAAAGAACCCAAATTGTAATCAAGGGCCTTGGTGCAGCGATAGGGTAGATTCGTGATCTTTTCCAGACCCCCATATAGTGCAGAGATTTATGCGTGGGCTTGGGGTTTTTTCATATCGAAGGCCCATTTCAGGATTCATTGATTGATCTCTTACAGAAGCTCAGCCTACTCTATGGGGCTGGGCTAGCTTCCTTGTTTTGGCGGCCCAAACCAGTTGAGCCCTTCTATCTTTTGGGTGTTTGCATTCTATCCATATGCCACTTAGCAGTATCCATTCTCCATCCCCTTAGAAGTAAGCTAGACATCTATCGAATAAAAACAAATATTTTGCGTACAGGTAATTGCCATCAAGTTGCCCAAACATATATACTAAGGTGATGTTTACTCGTTTTGGAAAAATCTTAAAAAGTGGAGAACTCTATGGCCCTAATGGTGTTGATGTTATATACTTGCTGGTTAGTAGTGATCCCCGCTAGTGGAGGGGGAATGATCTCCCAAATTACTCGATATGCACGTAAGTTGTCCCGGACACTTAGTTAAATCAAATCAAATCAAACCGAGTCTTAAGTCCAAATCAATTGGGGTCGGCTACTTGAATCTTTTTTCTCCATTAAGCTATGTCAAAGGCACCTAGTTATTAGAAGAAAAAAAATTCAGGCTGTTACACTTCATACAACTTGGGATATAGACAAGGATGTAGACAAAGTCCTAATATCTTGAGAAAGATGCCACTCCAAAGATGATAGAGGTAGCAAAGCTGTACAAAACAGAGCCTTTTAAGTTACTGGTGATATCTGATGCAGAGAAGCGTATGAACTACAGAAACGAACGTGCAACAAGAAAATCACAAATGATATAGGTTTAGAGAAACGCTCTCTAGACTCTTTTCATTCAATAATAATCAATAACTGAGAGCCTTGAAGGCTTACAACTTATTAAATAGGTGGAAAAAAAAACCCTAATCCTAATTGATTCGTCCAAAACGGAAGCCGAATCAATTAATAACGAAAATTACCCAAAAGAATGGCTTAATTCAGATTTGACTTGCTAAATTTTCCTTACCCAAGTTATTAGCAAGTCAAATCTTTCCTTAAACAGCAAATTTGGGCTTTCAGAGGCCTAAACGTCTGAAAACAGCTAAAAAACACACGGCATATGGTCAAAAGGCGATAATAATAATAATAATCAATAACTGAGAGCCTTGAAGGCTTACAACTTATTAAATAGGTGGGAAAAAAAACCCTAATCCTAATTGATTCGCCCAAAACGGAAGCCGAATCAATTAATAACGAAAATTACCCAAAAGAATGGCTTAATTCATATTTGACTTGCTAAATTTTCCTTACCCAAGTTATTAGCAAGCCAAATCTTTCCTTAAACAGCAAATTTGGGCTTTCAGAGGCCTAAACGTCTGAAAACAGCTAAAAAACACACGGCATATGGTCAAAAGGCGATGTGTCTAAACTGTTAGGCCGTTTCGGATCGAACCCAAATGGGCCCTTCGCATAATTCCACAGTCGCGTAATTATGGTTTTGATATCCTAGACTTAAAATGCCTAAGATACTCCTCGGCCATGGCATTTGCATCAATATCCCAATTACACAAGCTACAACCACTAAGTTAAAAAATGGGAAAATGACAGCCTAAGACGTGTTTTGATAATTAATATCCACATCAAAACACGTCATTGGCTGTCATTTTCACTTAAAAAATCTTAATTTCAGTCTCCGGTAATATGGCAGTAGGGGTGAGTATGGTTCAGATTAGTTCGGTTTTGTAGTAAACCAAGAACCAAACTAATACCTACGGATTATGAATTTGGAGAACCAAATCAACCCACAAAAGGTATAGAACCAAACCAATCTAAACCATATAAATATGGTTTGGTTTCGGTTTAAACCACGGTTTGCTTTGAACTAAACTATCATCTTCAAAAAATATTTAAAGTACTTAAAATTACAAAGATAAATTAAAAGAAAACTTATATTAAAACCAATTCCATTCAAATTATCAAAATACACTAACTTCAACCAACTAATTAAGAGTAGAATATCAATAATTGCCTCAAGTCTTAAGCTAAAAAAATGAAATACTGGTAAGTCACTAAATGAACAAACTAAGAATACCAACTATTAAACATCTTAAGATAATTTTACCAATAAAATGCCAAAGATAATTTCTAAAAACTATTGAATTGAAATAAGGCAGCAAAATGGCAGTGGTAATAATTAAATTATATATAATTGTGTTATATGGTTCGCATCGGTTTGGAACCATGACCATGAATGTGAATCCACTAGCCAACCATATAAAGCGGTTTCTAATTTTTTTAAACCATAATCAAACCATATTACTAAAAAACTGAACCAAACCTTTCGGTTTGGATTGGTTTGGACTAGATTCGCAGTTTGACAGATTTTTTGCTCACCCCTATATGGCAGGGTGGAGCGAGAATTGTTTTGGGTGGGCTTGGAAAATTAGGGAAAATGACGGCCCATGACGTGTTTTGATAATTAATACCCGCCAAGGACAAGTTAAGAACATTTATTAATGCTGAAAATGTCATTGACGGATATTAATTATCAAAACACATCATTGACCGTCATTTTCCCAAATTAAAATTCAGGCCTCATTGCAAAAGGGGACGGGATCAAGTTTTATTAGTCTTATTACCGCGTTGTTCATACGTGCTAAATGAAAAGTGGTCACTAAAAGGGGCAGTCACTGACCCGCCAAAATTCCGCAAGATGCACGCGTGATATATGGTCAAATGGGTACTGGCAGTGGCGGACCGAGGGGTGCAAGCGGAGGCCTAGTCCCTCTAGCTATACTGGCTATGTTCGGTTGAAATTTTACTTTAGTTTTAGTTTTATTTTTCAATCATTACCCTATATCTTTCTCCAATCATTACCTTATAAATCCCAATTATTAATTTCATTTATCTCTCTCCAATCATTACACATCTCTCCAATCATTACCCTATTTCTCTCTCCACCCACTACCAAAACTAAATTAAACTATTACCCCTCTCTCCAATCATTACCCTATTTCTCTCTCCACCCACTACCAAAACTAAACTTAACTAAAATGCCAATCAAACAAAGCCACTATATTTTTAAGTTAATTTGTAAAAGCTTTAAAGGATTGGCCCCTCCAAGTCTCTTGAATGAATTTATTTTTTATAAAGTTTCTATATATGTGTGAAAATCCCCCTAAAATTTCAAGGTATCGATCACTTTTGGGTCATGGTTATAAAATTAAACGCGATTATGTATACGTATACAATCTTATCTTCTTCTCAGAACTAGTAAGTAGCAATATTTATATTATAGATTATATTTTTGTTATAAGTGTAAAAATACAGGTGATTCGGATCCCTGCAGAGTACAAATTCTGAATCCGTCACTTGGTACTGGCATGTGAGAAAAGGGAAATTCTGTAGTACTTGCCCTAAAGAGGCCTATCATCACTCCAATAAGTGGTTCACTTTGGCTCTGTTTGATAAAACTGAAAATTGAAAATTAAGTGCTGAATGCTGATTTTGTTAAGCTGAGAAGTAGTTTGATATGTACTAAATTTTAAGCACTGAATTAAACAAGTTGTTTGATCTGTAGAAGGGACTGAAGTCTTAAGTTCACTAATTTTTTGACTTTGCCCTTGAAACCAATACTCCTATTGTGCTTTTCATTATAGATTTGAAGAACGAATATTATGATAGTATTCAAATCAAGAAATATATTCATTGTCGCAATTTGTCTCTTTTTTCTTCTTTTTTGAAACCAACCAGTAAGGCAAAAACCACCGCCACAACCATCACCAAATGAATAGAAGGTTTCAAGACAAATATACATACACAATCAGAAACACGCACCACCAAATGAATTAATTAAGGTTCGATTCTTGAGGTTAGATTGCAAGAAAAGATTTTTTGTGAATTCTCTAATTTCGGCGTGAATGGTATGCCTGTAACTGAATCGAAGAGAGAATTAGTTGAGATGCGCATCCGTCGAATTAGGAAAAAAAAAAAGAGATAAGAGAAAGAAAAAACATACTACACGAGTCATCATGACCCTTTAGTTCTAAATTTTGGGAAAATAATATGCTTGCAAACAATTTACATTTTTTTATCCGAAAAAATTACCTAAAGCCATTTGTTTATACAGCAGAGCATGAATTGGGGTAGGTAATCAAATGGGTTTGAACATCGAAATTCCCAAATCCATAAAGATGCATGAATCCAGTAAATCCAATCTCGAAATTCCGGCAGCACTTCTCCATGTTTCTCAATTGCAATTCAGAGAGAGAGAGAGAGAGAGAGAGAGATGGGTCTTATTAGTTGGGAAAGTTTGACAATTTTGATCGACCTGGGAATTGGACAGAGGCGAGGGCATGGAAGAGACAAGAGGGCAAAGAAGAAGCGAGAAAAAAAAAGGAACCGTGTTGCACTGAGCGTGTTCAGTGACAAGTAATAAGTAGGGGGGAGCTACTTAATTTTCTACTCTTTGCTTTTGCCGTGCTCTGAACATATTCAGCACACACTATTTCGGTTATCAAACCAACTTATTTGATTTTTACTAATCTATTCAGTTTTAAGTGCTGAATTAGGTTATCAAACAACCCCTTTATGCCACCAATGCAAAATAGCATACACGGTTGTACCATGCAGAACTTTTAATAATCTCATTTAGATACCAATAATTGTAAGGGAATTGATATCCGCGCTTCTTTTTTGATGCAGGCGCTCCACTTTTAATATGAAGTTACTAGTAACTTCATGAACAAAGTGAAGCGCTTGCATAAAAAAAGAAGCGCGAATATCAATTTCCTAATTCTAAAACCAAAAACGAAGTTAAAGTAAAAAACTTACCCCAAAGAGGAAAATTATTCAATGCTCTGAGAGTATATGAGCACCACCATACTCCCCCCTCATACATAATATACTTATGGAGTACTGAATAATTATTCGTCTTTTAGAGAAGGGTGATGATAAACAATGCGACCAGTACCACTACCACCCAATCATAAAAAGGTGTGCCTCACCGTTCAATTGGGGATGGTGCTGTGTAGGGATGGCAATTTGAACCGAACCGATGGGTATCCGAACCGTAACCGAAGTTTTCCCCCGAACCATACCCGAAATTTTCCCCGCGGGTATGGGTATGGTGGAGGTCATGGGATAACCGAACGGGTTCGGTTCGGTTATGGTTTGTCTGCTACCCGAACCGATCCCCGAACCGAACCGAAAATACCCGAAACTATGAAATTACAAAATTACCCCTTATATATATATGTACATATACCAGTTTTAGGGTTAATTGTTTCTCATTTCCAGATCGGCGCCTCCACTGTGAGGCGATTTGAGGCTCTCTCTCTCTCTCTCTCTCTCGGATCTATGAAGCTCTCTAGCAGAATTTTGGCTGTGTTTGTCTCTCTATCTAGCAACCATGATTTCGACGCACAAGCTCAAAGCAGTGGACTTCTAGATCCGAGAATGATGGCCATGAGTTGTGAAACGTGTTGTTCTCTTGATACGATTTTCCTTGTTTGTTTCTTTTTTATTTCTTAATTCCGTTTTTTTTTCCGATTAACTTTGGTTGTTGAGATCATGTTGGAAAAAGATCATGTTGCTGAGATTTGTTCGATTAACTTTGAATCTGGCGATTTCTCTCTCCGCTGCTCTCTCTCTCTCTCTCTCGGTTACCCATTCGGTTCGGGGATTACCCGAAATCCGTTTGGTTCGGGTATGGGTAACCGCTTCTCTTCCCGTTCGGTTATCGGGGCGGATTCGGGGTGGGTAATGATTTCGGGTATCGGGTACGGAAATCCCCATATCCGCCCCCAAACGCCCCGATTGCCATCCCTAGTGCTGTGCAGTGGTGTGCGCCTCTGAACTGTCGGATCGTGTATCTGACGGGTCAGATATCATCTCGACAATAAACGACTCTCGACCGTTGGTTGCCGAGATGAGATCTGAGCCGTCGAATGCATGATCCAACGGCTCGACTCGGAGGTGTGCAACACGATGCTGTACACCTCACTGCACAACACCAACCCCGAAGTCCCTCGCCTTTAATGTGGTTGACGAAATTAAAGGATTGGCAGTTGTGCCAATTTATACTCTCCCCTTGGAATAATTGAGTCAGTACTGCGTAGTTAGGGGTAGTTGGCGTGACATAGAGCAGTTATGGTCTTCACAGTCACCAATACACTGATATATATACTCTTTCCTAAATTTTACAGTATTAAATCACCAGAGAATTTTGAGAGATTATACGTGTACCAATACACTGATCGAAACAAATTTAATATAAGTACTTAGTAGAGGATTAGAAATTTAGAATCACCTCTTAGGTTCAATTTGTATGACCGAAATCTTCGGTAGGAATAGAAATGCAATTATTAATAATCAAATTTCTAGGAATTTTATTAAGTAGGAATAGAAATATAATTACTAGAAATGAAATTCCTAAGAATACAGTACCTCAAGTAATTACAGGTAGTGTTTGGATTAGTTCAAAAGTTTTACGCAAGGAATCAATTATTTTGCAAATTTATCAAAGTCACTATTTCTTTTTTTTTATTAATTGAGCCAGGAAATCTGAGATTCTCATGGGACAAGGGAGGGATCAGATTCTTACTCAATCTGGTAATGTGATTTTCTGGTCGGATGTGTCGTCAGGAATCACAATCCTATTTTTGTCTCTCCTAAACGTGAAATCCTGAAAGCGTGACATCACATTCATATCCATGTTCCTTCCAAACGTCGGAATCATGGAAGTATAGTGTTATATTCTCATTCATCCTCAAAATTCCTGTCATCCAAACTAAGCCTAAGGCTCTAACATAGACGAGATTTCCTATGTCCTGTGTTTCTACTTATTTACTGATTTACGAAATAAATTATTCTCTCATAATATATCACCTTTAATTCAAAATATAAGTATTTGTGAGGGTGCGTTCTCTTAAACTTATCTTAAAATAAATTGGTTTGTCATTATTTTAATTTTTTTCGCATTTGTAAGTTTTACATCAAACTTTTGTGAATTATTGATTAGTCGCGACGAGAAGAATTGAAAAAATAAAAAAAATTACTTTTACTTTTGCCTAAGTCTTTTGAGAAATGACTACTTTTTAGCAGAAAAAATGAAATAAGTTGACTTATTTTGCTAAAAAGTAGTTATTTTCCAAAATATTTGAGTAAAAGTAAAAAAAAATTATTTTCCAATTCAACTCGTCAAGACGAATCAATAATCCACAAAAATTTAATGCAAAACTAACAAAAACGAGGAAAAAAATCAAATAATGACAACCAATTTATTTTAAGATAAGTTTAGCTTATTTTTTGAACTAAATGTGATGTATTGTAAGAGAATAAAATGTCTCGTAAAACGTCATAAATCGAAAAATAAATACTTAAAAACTACAAATATTAGCGAAACGGGCCTTTATTTGTCAAATAAGAATTTATTTTTAATTAGTTAAACACCCCCTAAATCCTAAGCACGAACACTGTAATTTCTCTTATTATTTGAAGTATCTAGACTGATGTAATTGCTTCGAGTTTAAAAAAAAAAAAAGACTGATGTAAACTTTCCGCTAAGTAACATTTAAAAAAAATGAAGAATTGAAGAAGGGGAGTAATTTTTGCACTCTCCAAATTGTAAATTTTAGAGTAGATTTTCGCACTCCCAATTGCAGTTAACAAATTGAGAAGGCGAAAATCACTCCAATAAAAAATTCCCCAAAAAAACCTCACAGCTGATAACAGGATCTCCAAGAAGAAATTGAAGGCTAGCTACTACAGCTCAATTCATAAACGCCATGTTTTCAGATAATAGGATTCATAGGAAAACATAACAGCACACAAATCCATCCTTCCCTACCACATCAAAAGACGATCGATCGACTACCCAAACCCACAAAAAAAAAAAAAAAAAATCCAAAAAATCAAAAAAAAAATCTCGAAACTACATCCACAAACCAAAGACGACACACAAACAGATTATACATACAACTACATTGACCAGGCAAGTCCGTTATTTATCTTAGATTTAAGTACAGAATTCCTTATCTGCGGCAACGAGTGATTCTGGAGCAACCTCTGGTGTAAGGATGAACAGGGCCTCTAGCATGGTAACAGTTGTGGGTGTAGTAGGACCTACCGGAGCGAGCCGGGCACGGGATTCTGTTGGCGGAGAGCGCGCCGTACGAGATGTAGTACCGCATTATTGAGCGCCAGAACAGTGACCGCCGGCCGATTTCCTCGCCGTCTGGGTCCACCTCGTCGCCGCCGGCGTCGAACTGGTCGGCGTCGTAGAGTGACATTGTCGACGGCGCCGGCCAGTCCAGCGCGTCTGTGACCAGCTGGATGGTGGCCTCGTCGGCATTGGCTCGGACGGGCGGGGCGCGTAGGAGGGGGATGATGAGGAGGGAGAGGAGAGTGGTGAGGGTTAGAGGATTTGCCCGCGCCATTGGAATATCAGAAATAGATGGAGGGGACAAAACTTGATTTATACTCTACTTTTTTAGAGAGGGAGGGATGATAGAGATGGTCGTGGTTGTGTTGTGGAAAATTTATTTGGTGAACTTGGTGATTTGGTAATAAATGTATGAATTTGATCGAAATGTATGGTGAAAAAAGGTGTTGAGATATAGCCACGTAATGCCAAAAACCACCAAAGAATTACTCGAATTGTGAGTCTTGTGACTGTGTGGGGGTGTGGCTACAGTGAATTTATTTTTAGGAGCAGTACTTTTTGGACATCACGACATGCACCGACTATTCAATTTTTTCAGCCACACATTTATATCTTCTTCTTCTCTTTTAATACACGGTGTCCCGGGTTAGCTGCTTAGTTTGCGCGTACCTCAGATTAATCTCTACAATCTTCCCACAGTCGTTTCGTTTCACGCTAACGCGTGAGTGTGAGATGACCCAAAAAGTTATTGGAATAGAAAATTAAACCTAAAATCATAAGATAGAGTAAACACCTAAGTTATAGGCTAAAATCACTTGGCCAACGCTTGGATTGCGACACATTTATATCAGTTCTGCACATTTATAAGAATTTTTTCCCTTTCTCATCCAAAAGGTGGAGCGTGGGGGATCAAGGGGCAGGCTGGTGTGTTCAGATTAGAAACGTTTTTTCTAGTTCAAAAACATGATTTGAATAGTTCACCATTTGTACTTAAACGCAAATAAGTACCTCTAAAAAAAAATCAAGTTGATCGAGCAACAGTAGCTAACTAATCGAATAAAATAAAATTGCTGTGTATTTTATAGATTGTAAGCATTTCTTATGTGTTTGTTGAAGAAAAACGTGATTTCTTTATTGGTACTTTTCCCTATGTATGATTAACTTCACTTTTACCGGACTAGTGTAGGCAGTAAAGTCAACAAAATAAATGGTTCAGATCATATTTTTGAACTCGATATGATACCAGGGCACAACACACATCAGGCCCCTGGTTCGAGAGGGGGACTATTAAGTGAAAGCAAAACACAGGCTTTCTCTAGCGACATTTGTGGTTTAAAATACTATAATCACGAAAGAATTCGATTTTTTGACTGTGTAAAAACAATGAAACATTTTAAGGGTGAGTTTCCATGTGGACTAAATAAGTTAATACTGCTCACATATAAACTAAAATATTATTTAGTGAAAACAACTTAACTATTGTCATTACGTTGAAAACAAAAAATTTGGTAGAAAGTTGAAAACTCACCCTTAGTTTTCTTTTCTTTTTTGTTACGTCACGGGAGTACGAAGAAAGAAAAATCAGGAAGAGTCCTTGAACAAAATAGACTCTAACTCGAGCAGAATACAACCCGTGCTTGGAAAAATTTTCCTATCTAGACAACTCGAATCGATCCAATGTGTAGCCTTGTTCTTGGAACGACTTGCACCAAACAAATGTCCACTGTCTAGCCCTTGCCCAAACTTTGATATCCTCCACAATTGCCTCTATCTCCCAATAACACTGTGAACTCGAATCGTTAATGCTATCAATAAGGTTTTTAAAGTCAGACTAAAAAATAACCATGGAAAAAATGTATTCCAGAGCCAGAGCACAAGCAATTCTCAAAGCCCATGTCTCTATAGCAAGCGCTGCCGAAACCTTTACTCGACCACAACGCCAAACTTGAGCCGATCCGCCACAATCTTTGACAGTGATGCCAAAGGCAGCTAGGTTGCGAGAGAATTCGTAAGCTCCATCACAATTAACTTTAAAAACAGATGAAGGGGGAGGAACTCACCCTTAGTTTATTTCACATGACATCTCGTTTTTTTACAAGAAACTTATTTTGCATGAATTGAATTCACTTCTCTTAATCTCTGTCTAACACTTGTGTGCACTTTTATGTTGAAAAAAAATGGTGGCCGGAAGATGGTTGGAGAAATGGGACCGAAGCACTGAATTATCTGTCGTGGCTGTGTGAGGAGTAAATTAGCAGAGGGGATTTGGTCCGGTACGGTGGAGGTGGGGGATATATAGGTGGATACAGCTGTGGACTCATCAATGAATTGAGGGCGATGGGAGTCATGGGACCCATCTCTACTCACTCACTCCAAAGCCAAATAAGGCCCTCTGCCTCTGTCCCCGTGCCTGTCTCTGACTTGTTGAGGGCACCAAGTGATACCTATTGGACACCAAAAAAACGAGGACGTAAAAATAATTCAATTTTTTGCAAGAAAAATAAAAAAAAAATTCAACAGTTTACTAGATATCGATGAATTCTTTTAATTTATGAAAAAAATTTAAATTTTTTCTAGAAAGAAATGCATTATTTTTTAGTTCTCGTTTTGTGAACCGGACAAATATTTTGGGACGGAGGTAGTATTTTTTCTAGGTGGTAAAATGTTAGAAATACTATGTTTGTATAGTTACTATAATTAGATTACGGTGCCGTTCCGTTTTCTTTTTAAGCCTTCTTTTTCAAAAACAAGATAATTTCTTTTTAATTTTTTTTGCACCGTTTAAAAGATCTCAATGAGATCTATCAAACAAGTTCCATATTAGTAGAAAAATTATTTACGTAAACACATGATTTTTGAGTTTGAAATTACTTTCTTTTTCTAAAAATTCTAAAAGTTCAGTGTTCGATGAACTTGAATTTTAAACCTCATACACTGTCACATCATGTAAGTGGTCACTTACAACCACTTGAAGTACAACTACTTTTTTTTTTTTTTTGATCCGCAAAAGTACAACTTTGATTCGGTTTGAATAACACTAGGAGTGTTTTGTCTAAATTTATTTTTATCTCTCTATTTTCCAACTTTTTAAAAAGCATTCATCCAATCTTTATTTACTAGAGAAACATAGCTGTCTACAAATTATGAATGCTAAAAATGCATGAATTAAACTTGAAAAAACAACCAAAAAAAAATGAAAAAACTTGCATTAAATTATTAGCTTAATGATTTTTACCCATTCTAAATAATTTATGATAAGACATTAGCGTGACAAAACATGAAGCAAAAAATCTCTTTTTGGTAATCCATTTCATCGAAAATTGGCTTCATCTATTGAAATTCAAGCATGCCCTGACAGACAGTCGTTCCCTATTACCCTTGAATGTAGGTACACCCATGCCTTCCAAGAGCACGGGCCATTAGACACGGTCAAATGGCTGTTGGAAGAGTTCATGGGTATTGGAAAGGGTCTTTCCATGGGTCACCTCTAGAGGTCTGCCAAGTGTCCTTTGGGATTGACTCCTTTTTTTTAGGTGCTATCTGTGTTTTATAGGTATAATAATAATTGCACATATGTTTTTGGGCAGTGATTTTGTCACACTTTTTTTTGATAATGCCACACCCTGTAAGTGTGTTTTTTGGTGTAAAAATACACTTGCAGGGTGTGACATTATCAAAAAAGGGTGTGGCAAAATCATTTCCCATGTTTTTTTGGAACTCAAGTTTTCGGACCAATTTATGCGCACCGCAATTAATCTTGAGGGTTCAATCCCACCGATCATTTGGACTGACCTTAAAGGAGTTGATAAAATATGTGAGATTTCGAACCTGGGAAACTCATGAGGGTGCAATTGTGCAAATCCCTAATGCTATAAGTTCCAGACCTTAACAAACAGACCAACCCTTTGGTTTCAAATATTAGGACTATAATTTACTCTTATAACATAAAGTTGTAAATAAAGGGCCCATAATGGCCCGGGCCAGAGTCCAAACCCTTAGCCTGAATATGATGGGGTCATGGGCCGGCTCGGTCCAGTTCAATTTTTGGCGGGAGCCGAATGGGCTTTGTCAGGGCTAGCCCGAGCCTGATGATTTTCGGGCCGGACTGTGCTGGGTCAAATTTGCACCCCTGCTCAAAAGCAAGTATCGTGCTAATTCTTGCCATATCAATGGGCTTGAGAAAATGAACAAAGAGGCCCATACTTGGGCCTATTCTCCGAGCCTTTGGAACAGCCGTGGGCTCAAATTGGTTACCCAGCGGGTGGTAGTGGTACGACTGAGGGGCGCCAGCAAGAGAGAGAGAGAGAGAGAGAGAGAGACGGTAGAGCGCGAGAAGAGGGCACGATAGCTCTGCATCTTCTAGGGTTTCGAAAATCCAAAAAACAATCAAAGTTCGGTGAGCGTAAAAATCTGTTTTACGAAATTCATATAAATTGTTCTCAAGGTATTAGTATTGTACAACGAAATCCCGTGCGAGTTCGATTTGGTATAAAATGACGATGATGTTTGTGTGTGAGAAAGAGGTGTGTTTATTGTGTGCAGGAGTCGAGTGTGAGAGTCCTATAGAGGAGAGAGAAGTGAGACCGAGAGCGACGAGCGACGAGGAAAGAGGGAGAGAGATAACGTGGGAGTGTGTGAGCGGGCGGGGTCCCAAACCTAGAGATTCTCTCGGCCTGCATCTTTACTTTCTCCGAGTATGTCGGAGAAAAAGCTCGTGGTATGTATGATTCTACGTTCCTAATTTGCATGCATACGGTGACGTTTCATTGTAGCTGTTTGATTAGCTGCTTGTGTTGTAATGTGAACTGGATTTGAGTTGTAGGTATTGGGCGTCCCGTGGGATGTCGATACGGATGGCTTGAGGGATTATATGAGCAAATTTGGGAAATTGGAGGATTGTATTGTGATGAAGGTCAGTCTACCTTTTATTTCCTAGTAATTGTGCCAAAGAAACAAATTTATGACATATGATTAGTTTATATTGGTCTGTGGATTGTGTTGCTCCGAAAACATCGCGGAAACCATGTTTTTACTCTTTTTGTTTTCCCTTTCATGTTTGACTACAAGTTATATGAGATTGTTAATTTCTTATTGAACACCCCAAAAAAAAAGAGAAGGCAAGGGGATGACCTTGAACGCCATTACAGCTGAACCAAAACTCAAGGAAAAGAACCAACAAACAAACACATAAAGGGAATAGACACCGGGCAAAATGGATTAGAAAACGCTGTAGTGCACCCCCGAAAAGTTTGTTTTTAATCTGAACCGTTGGTTGATGAGATCGACGGCTGTGTGCCGTCCTACACACGCACTACACAGGGCACCCCCGGATCCGGGCAAAATAGCAAAACCTAGCTAGAACAGGGAAAATACATCAGAAATAACCTCTCTCTAAGCAATTGCCAATCAGCAGTACACTTGACATTCTCCTAAGCACTTAAGCAAGCTCTAACATCCCTTCTAGTATTTCCCAGAACCACAACACCATCTCCTCTTATGGCCTTAAAAAATTATCCATTTTTGTTAAAAAAGATTCATACTTTTTGTCCTCAATGCTCTCTCCGTTCCAAAAGACTGTCCACTAGCAAAAAGAGAACTTAAAGGAATGCATTTCTGTTAAAAAGATTCAAACTTTTTCTTGCAAGTTACTAGATAATAGATATCAATGAGTTGTTTCTATTAGTGAAAAAACAAGTTTGATTTTTTTTTTTTGACAATAATGCAATATGTTTAAGTTCGCGTTTTGTGTGGTGGCCAATATTCTAAACGGAGGAATTATTTGGTTGGGCCAATATTCTAAACGGAGAAATTATTTGGTTGTGCCTCGATGTAATGTTTTTACCAGTGTAGAAGTATTGTAGAGCCTATTTAATGTCGAATTTATATGGTTACTCAGTTACGACTGCAGTGAGTATAGGTCTGACTTATATGTATACGCTTAATAGTATCTCCATATACACAGAGGGAGACCTCAGTATTATCCCATCCATCACACACAACAAAAAATATTTCTCCTTCCACCACAAACTTCCAAATCCCAAACTCAAATTAGTTTGTGGCAGAGTAGTCGGCAGTGGAGGTGGCGGTTGTGGCTTTTGGTGGTGACTGACTGACTGGTTGTGGCTTTGGCAGTGACGGTAATGGGTGGTTGTTTGTCATATTCGAGGTCTAGTTGTTAATGATAGCTGTTGCCAGGGTGGTTTCTGGGTGGCACTGGCATTGGGCGAGGAGCTGTTTTGAATCTGCTGTTGTTGATTCAATAAGGTGTTTTGTTGGCATTTTGGGGTTCGGGTGGTGATGTGTCAGTATTTGGGTGGTTATTTTGTACTCCCTCTGTCCCTTTTTTAGAGTCCAGTATTCCATTTTGGGCTGTCTCTTAATAAGTGTCCATTTTGTAAAGTTAGTGGGTAAAAGTTGGTGCATTTTCCATTTTGCCCCTAAAAGTATATTCCATTTTGAAAAGTTAGTGAGTAAAAGTGTAATGATGATGTCTTTATAGAGGGTAAGTAGAAAAAGTGGAGATAAAAGTTGATTTGAAATGTGTAATGATGATGTTTTCTTAATAAGTTAAAGTTACGAAGCAAGACACTTAAAAAGGGACGGAGGGAGTAAGATAGTAGTTGAGTAAAAGTCAATCCCTGTTAGTGGTGTTACGCTGGCAAGTCTAATGCGGAGCTTACTGTCATTTCAGGAACCTCGGGAGAGGTCAGTGACTGAGTGTAATTTACCTCTCTTGTTTAGTTATTTTCGTACTACCGGCTAGTTGTTTTTGTCGAGGACTTGATTCAGGTTATTTTTGCTTCACCTTGGAAGAATGCTCACAGAGATGGGACAAGATACTGACAAAAATCCTTTGAGGTTATTTGGGGATAAGTACAGAGTTTCGAACTCTGCTAGTTGTGGGGAAAATTTGCCAGGAGGTTGTTTTTTCAGCTTTTTGGATTATGCACTATTGAAGTATTATTAATGATCCTGCTGTTTGATGGTTATATAGCTGCTAATTTTCTTGGATTAAGGTAATGAAGTGAGCTTTTATGTTATTTGTTTTTCACTAAAGACGTTCGTTTCCTTGTATTATGGTCTAGGAGCGGTCCAGTGGTCGTTCTCGTGGTTTCGGATACGTGACATTTGCTACAGTTGAGGATGCTAAGGTGATTCTGTGTGATGTATAATTTTCTTTAGTTCACTGCCATTATCACAGTTCTTTGATAGCCGATGTTTTGTAAACTAGACATGCTCATGGTTTTCCACACATGACGTTTGCATCAGTTGAGGATAACCTATAGTTTTCTATAGTTTGCTGTCATTGCCACACGTCTTGATGGTCTCCACTCTCCAGTTATTTTTTAGGCTGTTCATGCGTGTGTTTCTCTTATCTTGGAATGCTGATGCTTGTTCAGAATTTTACTTGGATGCTGTGTCATTTTTG
Organism: Rhododendron ferrugineum; assembly: GCA_025642025.1. Classification (NCBI taxonomy): domain Eukaryota; kingdom Viridiplantae; phylum Streptophyta; class Magnoliopsida; order Ericales; family Ericaceae; genus Rhododendron; species Rhododendron ferrugineum. Next base: position 9,360,055 of record JAOTQK010000023.1, read on the forward strand.
CAGTTTCATTTGAGAGTATCTCATGCCAATCTCCCTCTCTCTCTCTCTCTCTCTCTCAACAGAATGCATTGTCCAGTGAGCACTTTCTTGGCAACAGAATACTAGAAGTAAAAGTAGCCACTCCAAAGGTTGTGTTCTATAACCATGAATCAGGGCAGTGATTTTCTATTGCCATATCTATATCTCACTGATCCTTTATTTACTACCTGGTACTATCTGAATTGTGTTGTTGTGGACTGCATTTTGATTATCATCTCTATATTGTACTAAAATGCTTGTGGTAGGAGGAAATGAGAGCACCATCAAAGAAGGTCACCAGGATATTTGTGGCCAGGATCCCACCATCTGTGACTGATGAAGCTTTCCGAAGGTGATGGTGTTTTTTGGCAGATCCTTTTTTAGTTCTCATTGTGCTAAAAATTTCAAACACTATTCTTGAGCTACAGTGAGGATAACTTCTATGTTTTTTCTTGCAGTCATTTTGAGCAATATGGTGACATAACAGATATATATATGCCAAAGGTCTCTCTCTCTCTCTCTCTCATACACACACACGCACATCAGAGGCACCCTGTATTGTTATGCAAAACTTTTGACATACATGCGTACATGCATAAATTTGCATTTTGTCCTTGCTTATTAGCAAGTTCTTTATAGCACCAAAGAAAAAAGAGAGTAAGTTCTTTGATTGTGAAGTATGTTATGTTCTTGGGATGTAAACCATATTAATCGCTGTTAGTGTTATATCATATTGTAGGATCCAAGTACCAAAGGGCATCGTGGAATTGGGTTCATCACTTACGCAAATGCTGGTCAGTTGTGGAATTTTTTTTCCTTGGTAACATGTATTTCTTGTTTTCCTCATTTTAACAGGCTATATGCCTAGTGTCATTTGCCTGATACTTTAAATTCGGTAAACTTGAGTTTGCCTTTTGGTTTAACGGAGCGGGGTTGGGTGGGTGTCTTTGGATATCTCTTTTTTAATTGGTAGGATGTGGCTACTGGCTAGCAGTAAGACACCTAAGTGGTTGCCTGATTGGAAAGAGGTTTTCATTGAAACTAGTGATGATGCTTTAAGTTTTAGCGCCTATCAAGGAGTGTTAAATGTCAATGGGGACATCTTCTGTTTTATTTCTCATTTGAGCCTTGCACAGAAGTGACAGAATCACAAATAACTGATAACCGTCAGAATCATAGAACAAAATCAGTGAATTGAGAATAGACGATTCATGCACAAAATCATTTTCTGGTCGTTTCTTTGGATGAATAGTGATCAAACAACCCTCTTAAGGTCCTTACGGTTTTATATGCCATCCTCTCTCTCTCTCTCTCTCTCTCTCTTTCTCTCTCTCTCTCACACACACACACACTAGAAGAAACAATGAGCTCTCTCTAGAATGTAGTGGCTTATATATTCAACTTCATCGAAGTTTTTGCACTTCCAGAAAGAAATCAAGCAATGTTCTTAAAAAAGTAAGGTGGTGATGTGAGATGGTAACCGTGTTAGCATCTTTTACGACGAACCTTGCATTCTTGTTTCCTTCTAATTGATATATATATATATATATACATGTAGATGTACATTTTCTCTTTTTACCCTTCAAGTCTTTTAGGACCATCATTATTATCTTTTCTTGTTGCTAGTAATTTATTTCAAAAGGAAGGGTAAAAGTGTAAACTCATCAACTTTTGCCCATTGCTTTTGAACTAGGACAATCTTTTTGGGATAGCTAAAAGTGCTATAAGGGACCAACAAATGGGGACGGAGGGAGTATAATGAAAGATGTAGGATTAGAAATGGTGTTCTTATACCTACATTTGTTGGCAAAGAAGCATGTGTCTTTCTCATATGGGGACAATGCAGTCACTAGTCATCATTCAAAACAATCTTTACGTAATAATGTCCAAATGTTTCTTACATGCAACCATGGTTGTTAAAAACCTACGGTACGGGATACGTATCTTATGATTCATATCGTCTCCTTAGAAAAACTATACGTTTCCCACCTCGTATCCTTTTTGTACAGATATCCTACAATACTATGACGTGTCCTACGATAGAATTGCGTATCCCGATACTATACTAAAAATCAGACCTTATTTTAGGAAGCGGAATCCCAAACACATTCTAAATCGTTTGATCTGATTATGGCCACGTTCAAACCATTTGAAGAAAACCCAACCTCAATCCATTAGGGCTTATCATGTTTTACATCAATCAAATAAGGGCTCTTCTTTTCCCTTGGCCAAGACACATTAGAACACCTCAATGTGGTAGACCCTTGATTCATAGACGCGAAAAAGGCAATTTCGATTTACAATTTGACATCTCTGTTTAGAAATAGTGGGTCATTGTATAGATTGAGTTGTTATGGGAGCAAGAGCAAAAATGAGCAGGCTGCTTGCTCTAAAAATTGGTACGGGTCTTACAACAATGGCGGATATAGATTGCATTGATTTGTATAACTGTGTTCACACTATTGTAGACTTGTAGTTTCTGCTACTTGTGGAGCAATTTTCAGTGATTGGGTAGACATTGATTTAAATGCGTTGGCTATTTGTCATTTAGCATTATAAAGCACGTTTCTAGCAGCATAATTGCCCCAATTTTCATTTGGTCATTTCCTCTTTATGTCAAAACAACATTTCATGGGCTTTAGTTGTTACAGTTTTAGTTCTTTCCCTTGTAAGGGTTCTTTTCAGAAGATAAGTAGGAGAAAAGAACTAGATTCTGTTGTAATTACCACGAAAGAAATAAAAGAAACACATTCAAGCGGAACTAAAACTACAGTACCAGGTAAGATTGTGCATTTGATATCTTGATTTAGGTCATGATTATTTTATGCAAGACGCTATCTCTGTTGTTCATTTTGCGGTGATCCTTGGTTTTTGTTATTGATCATTGCCAGAGAAGAAAACTCTATCAAATTGCATTAAAGGAAAGGTAAGGAAATAGTTATTGAAATTTTGCTTTGAACTTTAATTTGTTTGTCTAATGTTACAACAAAGTTGAAAAGGCATAAAAACTAGAGGAAACATGACAAATCTGAAGCCCAAACCAAAGAAGGGTGTGCTTTTGTAATGTTACAAGTTACACATTGTTATGTTGTCAGACTGTTACATGTTTTCTTCATCCTCTCTCTCTGGCAGAATCTGTGGATAATCTGATGGCTGAAACTCATGAATTGGGAGGTTCCACTGTAGTTGTGGACAGAGCAACACCGAAGGTAATTTACAATGCTACTTGCCTCACAAGGGTTCCTTGGTTGATTTTTCAGTAGCACGTTTTTTTTTTGTAGAGTATAGCTTCCCAACCTGAATAGCTTATCAAGTCACTTATCTTAGTCCTTTTCTTCTATAGCATACCAATGAACATATCAAAAAGCTGCCTCTAATTGTGGGTTGACGACTTCAATTCGTACTGTTAGTTTATATGAGTGGTCTGCGGTTCATTTTACCACCGAGTATTATAGTCGCAGGAGGATGACATCAGACCAATAAGCCGAATGCCGCAGGGAGGATATGGTGCATATAATGCTTATATTACTGCAGCAACTAGATATGCTGCTCTAGGTGCTCCTACCTTATATGATCACCCGGGCGCGATGTATGGAAGTAAGTTCTTTTCTGCATGCTCCTTGGAGTGTACCACTGGGGAATGCCTCACATTTTGTGTTTCATCTGTATTAGGACGTGAATCTGCACGAGGAATGAGCAAAAAGATATTTGTTGGCAGGCTTCCTCAGGAGGCTACAACTGATGATCTTCGCCAGCATTTTGGTAGATTTGGCCGGATTTTTGATGTCTATATTCCGAAGGTAAAATGGCTGATGTTTTGATGGTACAACAAAAGAATGGATGTTGATGATCTGTTGACATTGAAACGTTTATGTGTTGTAGGACCCTAAGAGAACTGGCCATAGGGGTTTTGGCTTTGTGACCTTCGCAGAAGATGGTGTTGCAGAGCGTGTCTCTCGAAGGTCTCACGAGATTTGCGGACAACAGGTATTTAACTGAAGGTTTACCATGTTTGTGTTACTTGTTCTGAAATTTCTACCCTTTGGAATAACTTTATTGTAGGTTCTATTTGGTTTCAATGCTCCTTCCACCTAGTATTGTACATTGATTTTCCGATGCTTGTTTTTGTGAAATATTTGCAAGGTTCCGAGTATTCAGACTCTTCAGAAGGTTTCAAACCTATCTGATGTGTCGGAAATGTCCCAAGAACTCTTGATTTCTTCGAGATTCTCTTATATTTAGTTATCCCGCTTGGTCTCCATAGCTTCATTATGGGGAGCTGAGCTGCTACTGTGTGAAAATATTATGCCCGCAAGGGATTATAGCCTTGTACTGTGGGGTATATATCAATCATGGATGCACCGTCTTTTTCACTTACCGTCCTATTCTGAAGGTCGGACTCTATGTGATCTCTCTTAGTAGAAGCCTTCTGGAATCTTTGAACATAGAACAATGGTTCTTTGCTATATTGGAAAGATTGTGCCATGGTTAGAGCAGTCAAACCATTTCTCATACAAGCTCCCGGCGGTTCATTCATCTGACCATAAACTAGAGCCACTTTTGCTTCTGCAATATTTGTTCATTGATCACCCGAGATTCTTTCATTTCCTTATAAAGATGGTTTCCTTCAAGAGGAGTTTGAAGCTTAGTCATTTGCATGTGTTCTGAGTCCTTGGTTTTTTCATCTGATTTTGGAGGGGACTGACAGGTTTCTGGTAATGCTCGTATAGTCATGTGAAGCAAATGCTTTTTATATCTTGTACACGGCTGTAGATTTTTAGCTGTTTTAAGCCCTACCTAGAATCTAACTGCAGTAATGATTGTACGAAACACTGTATGTGGTTTGAAATTTTTTTTCCCACCTTCATGGATAAGCCATCTGTCTTGAAACTGTAAATATCGGATGGTTTACCTGAGCCTTAAAATCCTAACCTGGAAATTATTTCGTTGGGATAGCAACTGATTGGATGAAATGATGTGCCATTTTCTTATTATTGGTTACTGTAACTTGCGTTTCAGGTTGCCATAGATACAGCTACACCGCCAGTTGATGATGCTGGTCCCAGTAGTGGAAACTTCACGATGGATGATGCTGAACCTTATGGGGGGTACAGTGGTGGTCCTATGCGCGGTTATGGACGGATTTATGGAAGCCTGGATTATGACAATGTGAGTAACAGAAAGAGCATAACATGTATTTTGATATAAGCGATATCATATAGAGTGTGCATCTTAATATGAGAGTTCTTAATTATTTTATTCTCTTTTCCTCTCCCTTTTTCGGGGTACCTGGTCATAGGAAGTCACAGTTCCAGTATTTGTTTCCTTTTGAAGTAGGGCCTACCAGTCTTGGTATATCAGTTTGATTATTGATGATTCTATTTTGTTCTTTTTGTGAATACTATAATAATGTCTGTTTTGTATTCAACCGAAGTGAATAGGGTAGTGGGTGGATATTGAAATTTGAAACCCCCTTTTTGAGCTTGGCGTGTTCATTCCATTAGCTCAGTCATAATTTTGATCTTATGTAATTGCAAAATTACTATCATTTTGCAGTAGCATCACGGTTATTTGGATTCACTACGCCAAAAATAGCCATTGCCGGCGGTTTTTTTACCGGCGGTAATGAAACCGTCGGTAAAGGGTACTATTACCGGCGGTAATAACAAA
>JAOTQK010000023.1:9413899-9425060 GCA_025642025.1 Rhododendron ferrugineum
CCACATTCTTCTTCTTCTCTTAAGTTCAGTAAACTACTGACTTAAGAAGACCTCCACCTCAAAGCATCCAAACAACCCCACATCCTTCAATCCCCATTCAAGCATTTCAAGTCAAAATCAACTTTCATTCCTCCATCTTCAAGCACATCCAAGCTTCGATCAAAAGGTATAAATCGATTTTCTTGAGCTAAATCACATTTAGCTTTGAGGGGAGCCGATCGAGGCCCTTCTCGGTCCTTCTATACCGAGTTTGGGTCTCAAACGAGCTTTATATTCAAAAAGCACCAAAAAAAATAAAAAATAGTTTCTGTACTGAACTCGGTGAACCGTACGATGCTTTAAGGCATCGCACGGCTTACTGAGGAACGTCGTACGGTATTTTAGTCTTGGTTTCCAAGTTCATCAATACTTGTGAGATCTGAGGAGTCTTCAAATATTTTCCAGAATAGCTTTTATGTTAAGAACCATCTTTGTGTCTTGCGAAACTCTTTCAGAAAATTCCCAAAATGGTTTTTAACATATCGCTACGTGATAAAACGAGCCTAAAATATTAATCAAAATGTTTTCAGTATATACAATGAGCATAAACTAATTGTTTATTGTTAATGGCTCACTTTATCACGTAAGAAGCAAAGTTACAGTGGAAGATGAAGAAATAAATGCCGCACGGCAGTATTGGTATGCAGCACGGCATATTGGTCTAACCGCGCGGCATATTAATACATTGCATGACATTTTGTTTACAGTAACGGTCTCCTATTTTTGCTCAGTTTCATTCTTGTACATTGTTCATCCATTTCCATACTGTACAGTAAGCACACCGAGCACTTATATGTGTTGTATTTAATCCCGTGTCCCTTTCCCGTACATGTTTTAATCAAATTTAAGTTTTTCAAATGATATTAAATCCCCCATTTAAAATGCTAAGTAGAGATCGGTTTTTACCGGGCGAGCGGGGTGCTTTTTCAACAAAACCTTCCCCGTTCGTAACGTGGCTCCCGGATCCAAAATCTCAACGTTTTCGTTAGATCAAAAGCCTTTTTCTCTCAAACCAACTCTCGGTTTCTCGGATCATCCATCACAAAAATCCGGGTGGCGACTCTTCGAAAATCGCACTTTGGGCGCGGGAGCCCACAAAGAGCTACGCACTGATCCTAACAAAATCTCGATCGGCCAACTTTAGAGTTCCTAACTTTTTCGAAATTTAGGTCTTTTGAGGTCGATACATGACTAACCCTCTTGATATGTTTGTTTTTAGAATAAATGTTGTGAATTTGTTGTAAAACATGAATATTCTTTAGATTATGTGAAAATTTGTGTTAGGGTTTTAAGGTCTCACATAAGGAGTATGGGTTCTTGTTGATACTTGTTAAATTTTTGAAATTTATGTGTTATTGGAGTGTAGAGTTGTTTAGTGTTGGGAATATACGAAGTTTATTTGAGACCTTGTATCCATGTTGCGCGTTGAACATCTAGAGAGAAAAAAAATGTTTACTTAAGGAATTAAGGTTGGTTTGAGATGCAAATACGATGACACTTGCACTTTTAGATTTTATTTTCTCATGACTTGTGAAAGTTACTTGTGTCAAATTGGAAGAGTTCATGTATGGTTAAAGTTTATTGAACGCTTGGGGCTTGAATACTTGGTTAGGATATGTGGACGATGTTTGGATATGAATTATCCCGTTTGGTGAGATAGATTGTGATGATTGTGCTTGGATTATGTTGGTTTAGATCTAGGTGGTGCACCTAGGAAAAGCAAGCTGGGCTTGGCGAGCTCCTCTGTGAAAGACTGGAAATTATTGGGGTGGTACACCGTACCCGATTACCTCGGTTCATGGGGTGGTACTTGTACCCGTCTACCATTGGTTTGTGAGGGTGGTGCTAGTACCCGATTACCCCGGTTCGTGGGGTGGTACTTGTGCCCGACTACCCTCGGTTAGATATTAGAGTTAGCATATGGCTATGAATTTGAGTTGAACCAAGGAATGTTGGGCTAGGTTGATTAGTTGGGAAACGTATGAGGTCATTGATATGGTAAATTTATGGACACTTGAGAGAATTATGTGTGGATTTTTAATTTATGCTTGTTTCACGGCATTTATGTTAAACTTGAACATATTATTTGGTTTAGTCTTGTTTCCTACGGGCTCCGGCTCATGTTGTTTAAACCATTTCAGGTGACAATGAAGCGCCAAGTACTTAGTGAAGTGTAGCTACATGGAGTCTCTTTTGCGTTGTTATTTTGTTAGCATATGTCATGAAACGTGTAAGGCCATAAAGCCGTATTTGATACAATGTCTTTGTAGTTTGATTGTGGAACCGAAAACTTATATTATTATTTTGGAATTGTAAAATTAGGAGTTATGTACTCATCTTTTGGGAAGCTTATCTTATGGCGTGTAGAACTTATTTTTGGCACTAAAGATTATGGAAAGAATATGTTGTTCTTGGGGCTTATGAAAAATAAAGCTAGATAGTTTGATTCTATTGAGTTTAAGATTGGTGAAATATTTTCATAGTATAGGAAACTTCTCAAGCTTTTGTGAAAAATGTATTCGTTGCGAATATCCTTATTTTAAAAAAAAAAGATAAATTGCTTTAAGGTTTTAAAGAAAGAAAAGTCTTTTATTTTGGTCAACCCTTCCGATGTTTGATGAAGACTTGACTTTTCAACGCGATATTTATGCTTCTATGACACGTGTTAAGGTTGAATTTTTTCGGGGCGTTACAGTCAATTTGGTCCCTCACTAATACTTTGGGGACAAAAAGGTTTAAATTGGGGATGAAATTAATTAGCCACTCACTAATACTTTGGGGACCAAAAAGGTAAATAAGTTTTTTCACTTATCTTAAGTAAGATGTTTAGTATTGATTGATCTTCTGTTTTATGATGACCACAACTAGGCAGAATTAATTTATACTTGCTACAAAATCTAGATAAACTGACAATTTGGGATAACCTTTCGGTAGTCTTTTTGGTTATTTTCTCTTAATTTTTACTAAATTTGGGTATAACTTTTACATCATATCGTCCGGCTCAACGAGAGGAATAAAAAATGGTATAAAAGTAAAGCTCAAAATTAAAAAAAAAAAGTTCACTAAAGACGACAAAAAAAATATTAAAAGACCATCTTTCAAAAAAGACAATTTTTTTCCTTTCTGTTGTCCTATATAATTTTTTTTGAACTTTGGTTTCATTTTTGCATTTTTACGATTCCCGTCGTCGAGACGAACGATGTGACACAAACATGTACACATATTTAATAATAATTAAGATAAAATAACAAAAAAGAAGGTTCACAAGGTCGATGAAAAAATAGCCTAAAGGGCCTTTGTAACAACTCCAATTTTTAGTAAGTAAAAATTTCGTTAAATATTTGAATTTCATTAATTAATTTATAAAATTACATTTCTTGGCTAGGAATCCTACATTTCCTAGGATAATTTGATTCTAACCAATTAGTTAGCCAAACCAATTGGATTCTAAACCTAGTTAAACCTCCCTAACCATTTTTGAACCTTCCAAACCTTTTTAATCTCTAGTTTTTTTAAGAAAGTCTACCTTACTCATTAAAATGGCTATTTCACACATTTTGAAAACCTTTAATCATATTTTTCATTGAATGGTCTCTTCATTGAAGCCATCATCACTTCCTTTCTTCTTTCTACAAGTAACCTTGGTATGCATGTACATATATACATATATATAACACTCTAAAATTTCCTAGAAAAACTACTTTGAAGCTTTATTCATTCTTTTTGCATTAACAAGTCATTTTCAAAAGCCAAAGTCAACCCTTTAATCATTTCACTTCCCATTGACTTGTCATTTTCTCCACTCATGTCAATCAAGCCCATCATTATGCTTTCTTAATCAAACCACTTTCCTAGAAAGTGCATTGTTCTTTCTCTCCATTGAAAGGTCACTTTCAATGAGATATTTCTTCCAAACCATCCTTGAACCACATGAACCATTCCAAACCCTAGTTGAACCTTTTAAACCTAAGGTAGTATTCCTAGACTTGTCATGCATGCAAGCCTATAAATATTAGACTTGAACCTAATTACTCTTCAAGAATAATTTTCCTAGATTTTTCTAGGTATACATACATACTAGCCTACTTTAATCATAACTATATATATATATATAGACTTTCTAGGAAAGTCTTAACTATTTTTTTTTCATTGTGTTGTCACTTTCAAGGAGAAGACTTACCATTTCATCATTTATAAAATCTAGTCTTTAATCATCCTAGATTTACTTACAATTTAGACCTATGATTGACTAAATATGGGAAACAATATTTCTTTTAGCCTAGCTATCATCTTTTTTTACTTGTAAGACTTATTAACTAGGATGTAATTGCCTAGGATTTTCCTTTAAAGCCTTAAAAATCATTCATGATCACATAGTCTTGCACCTATGATAGAATGACGAGAGGGGAAGACTTTAACATGCTTAAAGTTGAATTGGACATGACCATAGAGCAAAAAAAACCACATGGGGGAGAGAGGTCCTCACTTTTCTATAAATAGGATCCTTTGTCAAGCCATTCCTGGTGTTTTTTTTTTGCCAATTTCTCGCGGTTATCCTTAAAATCACGTTCTGAACATATTGAGCAGCTCGGATCATCGAAATTCGATCGGAAAAGGAGAGGTGCGGACCGAAATCAGGTCAGGGATCTCTGACTTGATCCAGACTGATATATATATATATATATATATATATATATAGAAAAAACAAAGGTTAGTACATACATACATACATAATTGCATAAGTACATGCATCTGTTAAACTGCATTTGTTTTTTGTTTTTTTTTTGAAACGGCAAAATATTATTAAGAAATTTGATAAGGGTACATTAAGTGGGGGAGAGGGGAGGGGAATCCAACCGAGTGGGTACATCAACTGCATTTGTTAATTACTTTGCATTTAGATGCCGAATAGAATCCTCGAGGAAAAACAAAACCTTTGAGTCTACTCCCTCCGTCCCAATTTAATTGTCTTTTTTGGGAGTTTGTGTCACTTTTCAATTGATTATTTCTCGTAATTTATAATGTTTTACGTGATTTCGAAAATATTATATTATAGAACTAATCGAGATCTATCAAACAAGATCCATATTCGATATGGAATTTATTACGGATTTAAAGATATAACTCATTTTTAGCCGGTTAGAATAGAACGAGGGACAATTAAATTGGGACGGAGGGAGTAACTTTTTTGGTAACTGAACGCCCAAAAAATTATAGGAAAATCGATTTTTTTTCAAAAATTTCAAAAAAGTTACTAGTACTAAAAAACTCAATACATAGAGTTTTTTTTTGGAAAATTATTTTCACACTCCTTTTTTATTTTTATCTACATGAATTTACAATATTGTACTTAAATTTGTGAAAAAGTGTATTGAATAAAGGGCAAAATAAAAAATTTAAGTGGATAAAGACAAAAAAAAGTGTGAATTGTATAAAAAAGAGAGTCTAAAAATTAATTCTTTTTTTATATAAAAAATCTATATCTAATCGAAGTCGTAATCTACATGGTAAGAGAAAGAAAGCAACACGGAGTGAAATTACAGCAAGTTCACACTTCCATAACAACAACAATTCTCTCCTTTTTCAAATAGACGAACACTATTAACAAATGTCTTTCTATACTGGAGGTTCTTAACACTAGAAATGAGGCATAATTGTACAGAGTCTTTCTCTCTTGTATCAGAGAAGAACTAACTTAAAATTATCGTGGCATTGGTATGTAATTCTTTATGATTTGGAATTACATTTAAAAATTATCTTTCTTATGAGAGTTTAGATGATAGAGTTTATATGAATCAACTTGAAGGTTTCTCAACTAACGTAAAAGAGCGCACTTTGTTGCAAATTTGAGAAGTCAACTTTTGGACTTAAACAAGCTCCTACCATTGGTTTCGTATGTTTGCTGATACCATTGGTTTTCTTTGGAAATGAGGGAAAACACTATTAACCAGTGTATATATCCAAAGTTAGTGGGAGTAAGTTTATATTTTTGACATATATATGCCGACGGTGTTTTACTTGCTATAAAGTGATATTTATTGTTTGCAATTAAAAGTTTTTCTCATGAACTTTAAATTAAAGACTATATGCATGCTCATATTGAGGAAGTCTGATGATTTTGAGTTTATTAGCTACTCAAATTCATATTTTTGTTTGAAGCTTTGATAGTAGAAAGCCTACTTTTGATGAGTTGTTCCTATTATGTGAAGGAGCAAATAAAAGTTTGAAAGTAGCTATCATTGCTTCATCGATTATGTTGATAGAATTGTGGCATGCCTTGAGGCCATACTTCATGGATAGCAGTTGGGAAGTTTATCTTAGGACTTGGGGTTGTCGACACCATTACCAAGTCGCTAAGAGTTTATGATTCCGCAACTATTTTCTTTTCTAAAAAAAATTTCAGAAACAAAAGTATCGCTAAAGGTATAAGCACATAGCTTATGGTTGCAGATCCACTAATGAATGGGTTAGTGCAAATACATTTAAGAAATATGCTAATTGAATGAGTCTAGTATAACCCATAACAGTTGAAATTTATGGACTGCAATATGATGATAATGTTATTCGACACTTTGAGAGATCTCAATTACATGTTTCTGATGATTCCCTGTAATGTACAACGTACGTACATATATGTGAATAATTTATGAATACAGAAATAGTCTTTGACAAAAGACATTATCGTTGGACCTTATGAAAACGCTTCTCACTTAAAGCCTATGTTGAATAGCTTGCTAGTGTTGTGGTACATGGAAGGGACTACGTTATTGTGATGTAAAACCGCCATGACTCACATTAGTGGGTTGTTTAATAATAGTATTATGATTGTGACCAACTTAAGAAGGAATTGATATGGATTTATGGCGCGCCTTATGTTTACCTTATTAGACCTACTTAAGTTTTATCATATGTGCCAAGTGAGAGAATGTAAAACTAAATTTTGTAATTAGTTTTTATGGCCCACACGTTTTAAGTATAGCACATACGAATAATGGGTTCAATGAGATTCTCCACGTCTTTATGCCTAAGATTTTATTCTATTGGTTAAATAGAGAAGTTGTTTCCTTAATAGACTCTACTTTGATGGAAAGTGAGTATAATGTTTAATAAGGAATCTGGTCCTCTCTCTGCCTATAAAAGAGCGTCTAGGGTTTCATCAAATAAAAGTGATATACTAAACAGCTAGAATGAAAGGCAAGTGAGAGAAACTCGTCTTCCACCTAGGGCTTAATGCTCTAGTACAAATATGATCACTACAGTCACTTACCGAATCGCTCAAATTCCGCATAAATGGATCCAGGTACGCCGTTCTTAATTATTTATCTTCCGCTTAATGTTTATATTGTGATAATAATGATAGTTCTAGACCCTGGCATAATAGTGGGTTGTTAATTATCTAACACCATAAAGAATAATTTTACACCGTCCTCCTCCACCTCCCCTCCCCCATCTCCTGACCTCCCACTATCGTTTCCCCACTGTTCTCTCGTCCTCCCCGTTTAGCTTGTTTTTGTTTTATGATTTCTTGACCCAGAGATCCGACCCTCGTGGCGGTGCTTGTCCGTGATGTCTGCGTTCTCCTGGTTCAAGTCGGAGCAAGGAAAGCGGCTTGTGGTGGCCGGCCCAGCGGTACGTGGACGTCGATGCGACTGAATAAGGGAGATGTGTTCTGGGATGTGAGTTTATTTATGTTTTTCTATGTTTTCTACCGGCGGGTCTCCCCCGTCCGGTGTCTGTACCAGTCTGGGTGTTCCAGATCTGGTGGGTGATGGTGGTGGGCAAATAACCCGGCGCCTATTGAGGAATGGTCCGATGTTGGTGGTCTTTGTGTCTTTGGATGTCTGTTTTGGGGCTGGTGGGTTTTGATGGTGTTGTTGGGGTTGGTGGTGGTCCGGTGGTGTTGGTTTGGGCTGCGCAGCAGTTTGGGCTGGAAGAAGTCGGTCTTCGGTCGTCGTGGTCTGGTGGTGTTCGATGCTCATCTTGATAAGCCCTCAATATTGTAATTAATAGGGCTTATCTTTTTCATTTTTGTCAAACACAAGTGCATAACTTGCTCGATTTGAATGATATTGCACGAAATGTGTGTTTTTGGCATTTTCAGGTAAATCGTGTGAATAAGGTAAATCGTTTGAATGCCATGGATAACCCCGAGTGTGTCCAAGTACCCAAGACCACGTGGCACTCCGCGACTGAGTCCCAAAAGTCATAAAAAGAAGCTTTGAAGCATACTCAGGATGTCCAAGGGTCAAGGGAAGTGAGGGAGATGCGAGGATGTTATCCAAAGCAACTCATTTTTTGACCAGCTGAGGGTAGAATTGTCATAACTTTTGATGTAAAAATTACTTTTGATCCAAATCACTTGGGTTAGAAAGTAGACTTAACAAGCTTTCCAACGGTCCAAAGAACACTCAAAACCGAGTTCGAGAGTGTCCGGAGCGAGCCCGCGAAGTTGCCAAAGTGCATGCAGAATCCAGCCAGCATAGAGATCGTTCCCCCTGTGTATGGGTATTGATCCCCCCCACCCTACCAGCTCCTGCAGCATCCAGAAGCTCAGGGATTGATCCCTCAATGTTTAGGGATCGATCCCCTGACCCTGCGCGGACATTTTAATGGCAATTTTGTAATTATTTTGTAAATGGGGTATATATACCACCCTTAGCCCGATTTTAGGGCATTCTTCATTTTACACTTTCTCTCTCTACCTCCCTCTTCTCTATCTCTCTTTCTCTCTTTAAAAGAGGGGGATTGCTAAGATTTTGGGGTAGATTTCTTTCATTAATGTTGTAAGTACTCTTGTTCTTTACATTAATCTAGCTTTTATTTTCGTTTTTGCCCATGTTTTTATATCTCTCTTCGTTTTGCCTTGTGTGTACACCCACTATGGGTGAGTAATGATCTAGGCTTGGTCATGGGGTGATTTCTACCCCATGACTTGGGTAGTTTAATGGTTTCTCTCATTTCTTGTGCTTAATGTGGTTTGTGAATGGATTAAGTTCATTTTTATGTAAAAAAACGAAGGGTTGTTAACCTTTTTGATTATGTGTAGGCAAAGACTCAATCTTTTGCACATATAATGCTTGAAGCTATGTCACTCTAGGTGTTTGCCAAAATGCCTCAAAGGACTTGTAGAACTCTAATCTTTGGTCTAAACTTAGGGTTGTTAACTTATTTGATTGTGTGTAGACAAATCTCCTTGGCACACCCAATGCTTAGAACCATGGCACTCTATGAGTTTGATAAAATGCCTAAACGAGTTTTCATCCATTTCCAAACCCCGTTGTATGAGTTAAACTTGATTTTCATGGTTAAATCTTCTGAGTGAGATCAAATGACAATGACTCCCATTTGAGTTATCAAAGAGAAGCATTGAATGGCCTAAGTTATGGGCGGAATGAACCCCTAGACCTTACCGCTTTTATTTCCTGTCAAATTCCATTTTCTAGTCTTTTCGGTAATTAGAATTATCACCACTCAAAAGTTGGCCGTCTCAAAGCCGAACTAAAGGTTGGTGGTCCTAACACTAAAAACCCTTCGTAAAGCAAACCTCTGGCCTAACTCTATTGGCTCCCTGTGGATTCGACTCCGGACTTCCGGATATTATGCTGCAATTGACCTAGCCCTACGCTTGGGGCAACCTCTTCTACGACACACTTTGGTTGAGCAAGCACATCTTGTTCAGGCCGGTGCCCTTTGTGGTTTGTCCATGAGACCTATTAGATTTTAGTTGATTTGTTGTTGTTTTGCCTTCAGATTTCAGCGATACTTATTTGTTTAGGGTTTGAGCTGTGGATATCTTTAGATCTTTTGTTACCTAGACCGAGATTGACTCTTATGTTCCGGCGTTATCGTAGGGCGTGCTTCGGCAGTAGGTGCCTGAGATCGACGTTTAGGTTGCTTTGGTTCTTTCCTGTATCTGTTTGCCCAATGGGCTTGTGTTGAATGACTGACTCTTTTCAAAAAAAAAAAAAAAAGGATAAGATCATGAGCAAAGAACAAATGAGTAGGGGGTTGGAATTTCTACAAACGGATAATACCTTTCCAAGCTTCTTGGTTAGCTCTCTCGGATAATTTCGCAGTCAATTAGTGAAAGGTCGATTAAAAGTCAAGACAAAGTTCTATATAGAATGACCCGACACAGAAATTGATAGCACGCGGGTGTTGTTGGGTTTTGCCCATGTGGTAGTGTTTTTTTTGGAATATTTAAATATCCATCCTCTTTTTTCATGTTATGTAAGAATTCATCCCCCCCTTTTTTATACTTATGATTTCATCCTTGCAACATGTAAATTACCTTTATTACCCTTTATTTTATTTTATTAGATAGATTCTATTTTATATATACATAT
The DNA here is from genome assembly GCA_025642025.1 of Rhododendron ferrugineum. NCBI lineage: Eukaryota > Viridiplantae > Streptophyta > Magnoliopsida > Ericales > Ericaceae > Rhododendron > Rhododendron ferrugineum. Next base: position 9,424,285 of record JAOTQK010000023.1, read on the forward strand.
AGAATATAGGTATTAAACATATGAGAGAGAGAGAGAGAGAAAGAGAGAGAGAGTGGGGGACGGATGAAGAGAGAGAGAAAGAGAGGGACAGAATGAATTCCAATCCGGATGAATTCCAATCCCTACAATTAAGGCTCAATATTGTTCCCAAAAAAATTAAGATTGAACAGGGGGAAGGAAGGGAAGGAAGAGATCCCTAATTTCAAACTTTCAAACTTCCCACAAATCCCTCTAATTGCTCCGTTCCTTTATTTTCGGATGGTAGAGGACGGTTTTGCTCCATATTTAACTCCCACGTCTGTTTCTTCTTCATCCTCATCCTCGTCCTTCTTCATCCTCATCCTTCTTCATCATCTTTTCTGCTACAAGGTACGCTCATGACCATTGTCCATTTAATTGTAATGTTTTTGGTCTTAGTTTCATGGTAATTTGTTTGTATCAGTTACGATGAAACAAGTTTTACTGTTATTTCCATCTACTGGTATATCATCTGCACCATCACCATGTAAATGTAGTTCAAGTCATGCCATATTGTTTGAATCATGCAAGAAATTATTTGCAGACCCCCTGATCTTGTGCTCCAAGCAGACCCCCTGGTTTTTACTTTTTCATGGTTACTTGTTTGCATCATTTACCATGAAACGGATTTGGTTGTTCAATCCATCTATTGCTTAAAAGTCACCATGAATTGTGTACAAAATTACTGCCATATTGTATCAATCGTGTAAAAGATTAGATTACTGTGTCTTTGGTGTAGGCTTAGCAGACTCCCTTGG
>JAOTQK010000023.1:9428856-9441663 GCA_025642025.1 Rhododendron ferrugineum
GACACTCTCGGACTTGATGAGGTTATTGCTACACTCCTATCTCACGAGTCGATGCGGAGGAAGGAGAGCGAGAAGATGTCGGAGGATCGTGCCATGGTTGCATCTTCTGGTAGTCAAGCTAGAGGGCGGACGACAGAAAGGCAAAATGGGTCCAAGCCAAGGGGGCGATCACACTCGCGAGGTGGTGAGTCGCAGGCCGTTGACAAAAGGAAATGCTATTTTTGTAATGAAGAAGGACATATAATGAAGTTTTGCCCAAAGCTCAAAGCCAAGATAGAGCAAGAGAAAGGAAAATCCAAAGCGGCGGTGGTTAAGAGCTCCACCGAAAATGATGGTGATTTGCTTGCGGTGACTTCCGAAGGTACGAAGCATTTTGGTTGGGTTATGGATTCCAGATGTTCGTTCCATATGTGTTCAAATTGGAAGTATTTTTGTTCCTATGAGGCTTGTGAGAAAAGTACCGTTAGGATGGCGAACAACACGGTGAACAAGGTTGTTGGCATAGGTACGGTACGTTTTCGTATGGCCGATGGAAGATTTGTGAGGTTGACCGGAGTTCGACATGTGCCGGGACTAAAGAAAAATTTAATTTCTTTGGGAATGTTACATTCAAAGGGTTGTAGCTTTGCGACAAGGGACAATGTTCTTGAGGATTTCAAGAATGATAAAGTGATGTTGCAAGGAAAAATGACGGGCAATTTATACAAGCTTCAAGGTCAAGTTGAAGTGTGGCATGCAAATGGTGGACACCGAGCAAGCAAAAATTATGGGCGTCGGGTTACACAAGTGTGGCGTGTAAAGGCACAAGCAAATGAATCTTTATTTGTGGAGAGCAACATTGAGAAGGAAGTGCCTCAATTGTTGGTTTTGGGAAAAGTTGATGAAGAAAAATTGTGCGCAAAGAAGAGGGTCTTTTTCGCATCAAATTTGGTCTCCGATGTTTTCGATTAGGCACCCGTGTGAGGGGGTGCGGGGCACCCAAGCAAGGGGGTGCGATTTCACATGAGCAAAAGGGGGTGTTTGTTGGGTTTTGCCCATGTGGTAGTGTTTTTTTTGAAAAAATAAAAGAAATAGTTGGTTGGCTGGTTATACATTTATTGGCCAAAGTCATTGTGCTTTTTGGAAGTGGGTACGCCGGCTGTGCATGTTTCGGAACTCAAAGGGGATTTGTGATGTTTGGAATTTTAAGAGTCAAGTGTGTAGATTCTTCTCTTGTTCCTATTTAAATGAGGCAGTGCATGTGTGCCAGAACAAGAGTGTAAACGGCAGAGAGGAAATTGTGAGAGAGAATATTGTGTGAGTTTGAGGGAGATAAAAATACCGAGAGCTTGATAGCTAGAATATGGTATTTTGTATCTCATTGTACTCATTCAATATTAGTGGAAGTTGTTCTCTCTGTGGACGTACCCGAGTTTGGGGAACCACGTAAACTTGTGTCTCTTTTGTGTGTGATTGTTTTTCGTTACGCTTTCGTTGTGCGGATGATCGGGTATTTTTTACCCAACACGTGTGAGTCAAACTAGAAATCATCAGCAGTTCAAAAAAAAAAAAAACTAGAATTTATAATTTGCTTCCTTCCCGTCTGTCATGTCCAACTTAATTGAGCTTTTCGTAATAAGCTGTTTAATTAATTGAGTCTTCAAATTTAAAATGAGGAAAACCGTATTTTTGCTGTACATGAGATTAAAACGATTACTACTTTGGAGACATATTTCCACCAACTTTCTATTTGTCTCCACCTCAGATTAAGGGGCTAAGAAATCACTCGTGATGGCTTTGACCAATATTTACAACAACACAATGTATATATATAATATAATGTCATGGTCCATAAATTAATTTTCAACATTTTGTATTTTACAGAGTGTCCCTGGTGAACTTGCGCGCTCCTTGGACTAATACCTACAGGCCCCTTCTACAGCCATTCCAATACGCTTAAGCGTGAAGGCGAGGTGACCCCAAGAGTTTCTGGCAAGGAGAGTCGAACCTGAAATCTTAGCAGAAAACAAACCCATCAATTTCAGGTTAAGACCACTTGATCAACGTTATACTCCCTCCGTCTCATTTTCATTGTCCATTTTTGAATTGTGTGTCATTTTTGAGTTGGTTATATCTTTCAATCGATAATGTTTTTCGTAATTTTAAAAACTTGTATTATAGAACTAATCGAGATCTATTAAACAATATCCATATTGCATATTTTTCAAAATCCACACTAAAATATATAGACAAAAGACATAAAAGAGACAAAGTGAATAATGGACAATGAAAATGAGACGGAATGAATATATAATATAAAATCTTCCTGTCTCAGTGCAAAACAATTGTCCACGTTCTCCACATGCAAGTGCCGTAAGCATCATTCAAAGCTTTGCTCAGCTCTCATTTCGGGATTAATTAATCAGAAAGTCTGCTTGCACAACAAAGGCTGTACAACAGCCGTGCATAGACCAGTTTTGCGTCCTTCTCGGGTCTCGCAAGCCTAAATTTTGAAGTAAAATTAGATGATTCGTAAACATCCTTCTCAATATCGGATTAAAGTGATTTTTTATAGGGACCATGCATAAACGAAGTATTTTGAACAAAATGAGCGGCTCCGATCATCTTTGCAAGACTCGAGACGGGCGCAAAACTAGTCTGTGTGCGGCTGTTGTACAGCAAATGTTGTACCTGTAGCAGCGTTCTTAATTAATTCATGGATATTCTCCATGCGGGAAATAGAATTATCAATTTCTAGTCATAAAATGAAATGGTAGTTATTGGAAACAAAGATGAATCAATGTGGATTTGGTTCCAGAAAAGGATGCCATCTTTATTTGACTGGAATACTTCACATTGTCGCTGTGTCGCAAAGGGTTGCTTTATTCTTTGAAATTATCATGATGTGAGATTAATTTTGCAATCGTCTGGGTTTATTCATCTCTTGGTCTATCCTTACTAAAATAATCTATATCAATATATGTTATGCATAGAATACTTTAAAATTATTTAAAAACATTAGTAACATATATTAAATTTTGCAATATTATCAAGGAAATGATAAGTGGCACAGTAGTAGTCCGAGCAACAACAAAGTGGAAATTTTGCCCTTGTTCTTTTAATTTTTGTAATTTTGCGGAGATTAATAAAATTTCTTTTGCCGATCAAAAAAAAAACAAAGTGGAAATAACTTTTCTAGTTTGGTCGTTTTGGGCGACGAAAAAAATTCGTCGCCAAATATTTCATTCAGCGACGGAAAAAAATTTCATCACCAAAGAATGTATAGTTGACAACGAAAAATAACTGTCACCCCTTTGGCATCGAACAAAAGACGAATAAATTGGACAACAAAATTTTTCGTCGCCAAAAGCTTTAGTGACGAATTTTACATTTTCGGAGATGAATTGTATTTGTTATCAAAGACCGAATTTGTTGTAGTGAGTCTTTAACGAACTTTACAAGCTAAATAGATCAAATCAAAATGATGAAATTTCGTTGGACACAACACGACACTTCCCCCTAGTGTATTAGCGTACTATTGGGACGCATTGCATGTCCTCACTAGTACCACCAACAAAAAATTGACTTATCCCCCCACCATTTTGCCATGAAATTCAATATAGTTACTGTTCATGTTGTTGTCGGCTGGACTTTTAAGCCTCGATTGGTAATTAACTTCCCAAACAATTAAGGCTAGATTTGAAGTGAAGCAATTCGGACTTGACTTTTCTTGAGCCGTTCATTACCTAGATGAGATTTGGATCGTTAAATTGCCAAACGGACGGCTCGGATGGTGCAGAACACCATTACCCGTTCCGACTTTCTGCGTGAAATATGCTTTCAATTTGTATTGGACAAGTTAATTTTGCTTATCAACACGACAATGAAAGGGACAACTTTACTGTATGTGGACGTGAAATCAATGAGTGAAGTGGTGTAGTAGTTTATTTCTGAAATTCATCAGAAAAAAATTCATAATACCAAAGAAGTCTTACTAAATTCTTAAACTTTATTTTACGATTTTATCGCATGTCTACCCATATTTTTTTTTCTAATAAATTATAAGCATCTCGAAGCCATAGATATATAAGATCTGTTGCGCATTTTTACTTTTTATAAATTTATAAACTCAGTTTTGTGCCTTCAACTGGCTGGGTCATTTTACTCTAGTGATTAACGACTAGCCTTCTCTCGATGTACCATTTATCGAGCTTCTAATAAAATTTTGTTGCTTATAAAAAAAAAATACGACTAGGCAAAGATAAAGCTAATAGAAAAGTGCCACAAATGATTGGAAGAAACAAAACTTCATACTCCTAATACTACTGGAGATGCTACGTATTTTGCCCTTTTCTCAATTTGGAAGGGTACGTTGAGGTAGCAACAACAAAGACCCACCACATGTAAAGAAAAAGGGAAACCACTGAAAAATGATGGAATAGTGTGACGGTCCATCGCATAGATTGCGAATTTTCCTTATTCGCATATTTTCTACACAATTGTACTGTTTGATTGTCCATTTTCTAGAAGAAGCTTGACTACTACATATATTTGCTTTAAATATAGTCCAGACAACGAAAATGCTCAGAAAGTCTACGGCCACCGAACCCAAAATGCGGTGGCCAGCCACCACACATCGTGAGGGTTCATTCTGGGCCCCGTACGGATGATCCAAGCTGTTCAATAATTTTGGAAAAAAGATTTGAGTCGACTTTCGTGAAAAATTAGCTCGATCGGATATGTGTAGGTGCTTGGCAAGCTTTTCATCTTTGGAAAATCGGAAAACCAATCTTTCCATTTTTTTCAATTTTCCAAAGATGAGAAGCTTGATCCGAGTACCTAAACATATCAGATCGAGCTAATTTTTTGCGCAAAGCCCACTCGGTTTCTTTTAAAAAATTATTGAACGGTTTGGATCATCTGTGCGGGGCCCGGAGTGGGCCCCAAACGGCATGCAGTAGCCGGCCACCGCATTTTGCCTTCGATGACTGTAGTGCTTCTCAAAAATGCTAGGGGCACCGAAGAAATGTGGTAACAAAAACATACAGCGGCATGTGGCATTTACTTTTGGATCCCACACAAATAATTCAAGTCGTATATTAATTTTAAGATAATTTTTTAAGTAGACCTGCAGAAAATTAGCTCAATTGGATATGTTTCAGTTGTTGATTAAATCTTCCAAATTTCATTAAGGATTTAAGATCCTGAATTCTGAATGAAAAATTTAAAGATTTGGTCAACAACTTATACATAACCAATTGAGCTGATTTGTCTGTAGGGCCACTCGAATTTTTTTTAAACATTAGTGAACAATTTGGCTTATTCGTGTAAGAACAAAAATGAGCTCCATGCTGTTCATCATTTTCGGTATCCCATTTCGGTGTCGTTTCGCTTTCTTTTTAAACCTTTTTTTTTCAAAAAGAAGATAATTTCAAACTCAAATATAATAAAAATAATTTTTTAATTTTTTTGTACCATTTAAAAGATCTCAATGAGATTTGTCAAACAAGATCCATATTGATAAAAAAATTATTTGCATAAATACATAATTTTTAATTTTAAAATTACCTTCATTTTCTAAAAGTTCCCTTTATTAAAAACTAGAACGGAACCTTCTTCAGTGCCCATGGTCGGACTCTCAAGATAATAAGGTGGTGTTCCAGTTTGAGTTCTTTTTTTAAAAGTTATTTTTTTTAATATTTAAACTCAAATATAATGAAAATAAAAAATAATTTTTGATTTTTTTTGCACTGTATAAAAGATCTTAATGAAATCTATCAAACAAGATCCATATTGGTAGAAAAATTATTTACGTAAACACATGATTTTTGAGCTTGAAATTACCTACTTTTTCCTAAATTTTTTTTTTTTTGGAAACTGGAACGGCCTCTAAGCAAACTTGTCTAACTGTCTAGAAGTTCGGAATATTAAAGTCCCATTGTTGGAAGGAACTGTCTGCACTTATTAGTTTTAGTAGGAGTTGCAATAATTGATTCTATGTCCGTTCCAAAATATTTGTCCGGTCTGTAAAAGGACTCAAAACTAATGCATTTCTTTGAAGAAAAATTTCAAACTTTTTTCATAAATTAAAATAACTCATCAATATCTAATAAATTATTTTAAAAAATTTAATTTTTCTTGCAAAAAATTTATTATTTTTATGTATTTATTTTGCGGACCGGACAAACATTGTGGGACGGGGAAATACTTGTTGTCTTTTAGGTTGATTCCTTATTACCCTTTAAGTCTTTTTTGGCTCGAGAGGCATATGATTGTCGGGTGGGTTGGGTGTCAACTTCGTTAGATGTTTCCTTCCCGTTGTGATGTCGTTTTTCTCTTGCTCTTTTAAATCTTTGTTTTTTTTTTTTTTTGTCATTGGTTGAGGTTCCATTTTTGTAAGTATTAAAATACTACTTTATAAAATTGTGTAAAATATCATGCTATTATCACGTTGCTTCCCTGGTCAAAACATGGATAATCATATGGGAGTAATATATATATATATATATAAAATAAAAATCACATAGTAGGATGATACGATATGCCTATATACTATTATTAGGCAGCAGCCAGGGACAAATTAAGGAATTGTGCTACACTGTTTTTTATTTCACACCAGATCGAGCATTTTACCGTCATTTACACCCATATTATAAGATGTCGGCGGGGCCCATAATAAGTTGGTTGTCTCACTCTTTCCTCATTGAGGCGGAAGTTCGAGCCCTACGGGAGGCAAATTTGGGATTCAGGGCTATGGATAGTCTCTGAATTCTCTATTGACTAACATACTAACACCTCTCTAATCTCCGCTAATGTATACAATATTAGAAAAACAACTTTAACAAGTCTAAAATACAAAAATTTACCCAATAAAAAGTCTGAAATACAAAAATTGTTGTACGGTTCTAGTTTTCCGCCCCAGGAATTATAATTTCTGAATTTGCTAGCTCCTACCAGCAGCTAGGTTAAAGGGATTAGAGCAACATGATAGATCAGTTTTTTTTTAATCCACGTTCCATTCCATGTAACTGCATGTTTGGATTGTATACATGTTTGCTACGATGTAATCATTTAACCTCTTTTTTTTTTTTTGAGAAAAATTAGTTAGAAATTCATTAATAACGGAATACGATAACTACAATCTACCGTGTTCACTCTATATTTTTTTGAATTACTCATTTGTCTCGACAAGAGGATTCTAAGAAGTTAATAAGTTATGACCAAAATCAAAGAAATTTGTTAAAGACGAAAAAATACCAAGCGACTGGTATTTTGTCTTTAGTACATCTGGTATATTTTTTTTTCAATTTAAGTTCACATTTTTATATTTTTGAATTTCTCTTGTCAAAACAAAAGATTAATCCCAAAATTTACACGTACGATAAATAAAAAATTACGAAAAAGTAAAAAATAATGAATAAAGTACAAGACCAAAAGTTGACGAAGAATATTTACAATTTCTGTCTTGTTCGTTTGTGAGTTTTGAGTGTTTTGGTAGTGGGTGAAGAGAGAAATATGGTAATGATTGAAGAGAGAGGTAATGAGTAGAGAGATATGAAAGTAATAATTAAAAAAATTGGGTAATGATGAGAAAAAGATATAGGGTAATAATTACAAAACAAAGTTAAATATCTAAACGAACAAAGTCATAATTTTTTACATTTTTGATTCTTCTTGTTGAGACAAGCCAATAAGGCAATAATACATAAAACTTTAGTACAAAATTAACAAACGCAAAAGAAATTGAATGAGAACAAAACAAACTTTTTGGTTAGCGGAAACGCCCCACACATAAGACCTTAACCTTGAAGTTTCTTTCTGGAGAAAAATTGGTTGTTAGTAAAAGCAAATGAAAGCCATGCGTCAAAATCAAAAGAGACGCCCGAAAGTACTCCATTCTACTAGAACTAGAAGGTTCTCAAGAAGACAGGACCATTTCCATTTGCGCTCATTTTCTTTTCACATTAAATTTCTTCAATTACCCAAATATCTCAAACTCTCTCTCTCCGTTTCTTCTCGGTGGAAACTGAGGACAAAACCGCGTGGTCTTCCATTTGTTTTTCTCCAACTCTCTCTCTCTCTCTCTCTCTCTCTCTCATCTATTCTCTTCTTCCTTCCCACATTTTATTATACAAATACGGTACCTTTCTCTAATTCTTCTCTGAAACCTTTCTCACCGCGTCTCATAACACAAACTCTCTCCAGAAAGCGAGTAATGGTCCAATCTCGATTGTTTCTCTCGGGATTCTATTGCTGGGGCTGGGAATTCTTAACCGCTCTTATGCTTTTTAGTTGTTAATAATAATGAGTTTTTCCTTCTGAAAATTTCTAATTCCAATCCCAGTTGTTGTTTTTCTAATTAAATTGAGTAGTTGCTTTTTTTCCCCTAGCTATATATATAGTATATACTTTTTTGTGGGTTTGTGGGAGATTAATTGTTGATAAGGAAATGGGGCATAGGACGGTTCCGGCACCGTTTCTGTCGAAAACGTACCATCTGGTGGATGATCCGAGCACCGACGACGTGATTTCCTGGAACGAAGACGGCACGACCTTTGTGGTGTGGAAGACGGCGGAATTCGCCAAGGATTTACTGCCTTCCAGCTTCAAGCACAACAACTTCTCTAGCTTTGTTCGCCAACTCAACACTTATGTATGTTCTTCCCCTTTCCTCAATCTCACTTTTAAACTCTTCAGTAATTTTTTATTTTATTTTTTTGTATTTTCAAAAGCTTTTTCATAAATTAATATAAATCATTGATAATCTAGTAACTTGAAAAGAAAAACACTTGGATTATTAAACATAAATGTTAGTACATGTTATTGTTTTTAGGAGAAATTTTTCAGTGGCGAGTGGGTATATCCCATGTGGTATCCACTCGGCACTCCCGAGCCATTCGATCCACTTTTGAACGGCTCAGATTGAAACATTTTCTCTTCTCTCACCCCTCCTCTTTCTCTCCTCTTTTTCTCTTTCCAAATCCGAACCGTCAAAAATCGCATTGGACGGCTTGGATGTGTCGAGCGGTACCACGTGTACCCACCATGCACTGAAAAATTTCTTGGAGTCTGAAGTTGGTTAATGTGGACTAAACTACTTCCGTTTTGTCTCTTGTGATATGATTAAGGAAGAGTTTAAGGGGAAACGGAACATGTATTACCCTGGATTAAAGAGGGGCAATCTGAGATGACAGGTGGTTGGTGAGGGGTATAATTGTATTTCGTGTTTTAATTATATTTAACTTGATTTTTGACTTTTAAAGTAGGCCTCTCTTTTTGGTATCCCGAGCCTGTAGTGCACCTCTCCAACACGTTAACCGTATGAAAGTGTTTTCAATAGTCTAAATAGTCTAAATTTAAAGTAAACTTTTTCAGGAATGAAAATACTATTCCATGATAGAGTTTTCTTTGAATTCGAATAATTGATTGCTGAGATAGACGGTTGGAGGGTGCGCTTACAGCACCCCGATTCCTCGTTTTGGTGGGTCTTGCACTTCCAGTGAAAACGACAGAGAGATTTTCTATTTCCAAACACGAAAAATCAACTGCGTTGAGTTTTTCCATTTTCTATTTGTGGCCTCTTAGGTGTTTTCTTGTTTTTCATACATTGCTAGTTGCATTCTCAATCTAGAGGTGTTAATATTGCCAACGTTTTTTTATTTGATGATTATGTTAAAGAAGAAAATTAGGCTAAAAATTTCAAAGGGCAAGGGAATGTTATTTGAATTTGAGGAGATTAATTATACAATTTATTGAAACTTTAGAGACCAATTGGCTCATTATGTGCTTAATTATTTATAAATGGTTGATCATACTATATGTACCAGTATCATGTAGGGTTGTACGATGTTCCCAACAGCCCAACCAATTTTAGTACCTGGGTTGAAGATATTGAAGGTTTCTTTTTTTACTTTCTTCTAGCTACTGAATGCATTCTATCATGTTCTTCAGGGATTCCGAAAAACTGTGCCCGACAAATGGGAATTCGCCAATGAGAATTTCAAGCGAGGACAACGAGAGCTCCTCACGCGTATCCGTCGCCGGAAGGCTGTTACGTCATCTCCCGCCCGAACCTCGGGGATTGCAAAATCTACGGCTGCTGAGGGTTCTTCTACGCCGTCAAACTCTGGCGACGACTTGGGATCCACTTCCACATCATCTCTACCATCCAAGAACGCTGAGGCGGCAGCGCCCACGCAGTATGCTGAATTGTCGGGCGAGAACGAGAAGCTCAAGAGAGAGAACGAGTCGCTGAGTTCGGAGCTCGATCAGGTAAAGAAACAGTGCGAGGAACTCACTAGTGTTTTGACAGATTATCTCAAGGTAGTGCCCAATAAAGTCAATCACATCATGTGGCAAGGAAGCTGTGGATCCATCCGTGATGGATTGGACGGTGTTATTCAGACTATGATGAATGAGGAGGGTGGTGATGATGATGAAAATAAGGATATGGGAGAGGAGAACGATGAGGGTTTGAAGTTGTTTGGGGTGTGGGTGAAAGGGAATAAGAAAAAGAGGGGTCGGGATGATAATTTTGGCTTTGAAGGGGCCCGTAGCAAAGAAATTAAGACGGTTGACCTTGGCGTTCTGGGATGACCGGCTAGGCTTTTGATTAACGGATCGGATTGTGACACGAAAGCGAAACCAAGTGTGGTGCATGGTAAGAAACAGTGCACGTCGTTCTATTTTCTTTAGATGTTTTGGTGTAGTAAAATGTAGAGAACAGTTTTCGATCGTAAGGTTGAGCCTGTGTAACTGGAGAAAAATAACAACTTTAAATGCAAAGTTGATTTATAATTTGTAGTAACCGAAATCTTCAATTATTTAGCATTGTTGGAGTTAGGAGATTGAAAAACGGTCTCTTTGGCTCGGCTTTATTTTCAATTTATCGAAGGTAAAATGTAGTTGAACTCAGTGTTCAAAGTATATTTTGAACATTTTAAGTTGGGGAAACACATTTACGATGCCCAACAATTTCTTCGATTTCATGGGGAGACAATTTATGTTTTGCTCATTATATATTTCCATCCACTTAGATACTCGGAGCTTTGGCATGATTCATTTTTAAGTTATGGTGAGACCAGGGTTTGAGTTTCGTTGTGGGCGTTTGGGTTCAGGGCTATGAATAGTCTTTGAAATCCACTGTGGACTAAACTACTTACTCTCCGCTAACTCAACAATATTAGCAAAGAAAAAATTGACTAAATTTGGTTGAACTCTTTCCTTGAAGATTCCTAACCATTGGCAAACAGATTCCACGATATTTTTGGAGAAATTAGTTAGAAAATCAATGATGATTGAATAATACAACTTATCACATGCGTTTGATACAATTGTTACAAAGATCTATTAGACATTGGAAGACAAATTACAGAGTCAAATCAAATGAATCAAATGAATGAATCGAGTTCGGCAATAAAATTGATCAGACGGTTAGGTGTCAAGAGTCGAGCATGCTGCTTATCAATATCCAGTTGTCACAATAGTTCCATGATTGATGAAACTTCCCACAGAGACCGACCGATGTCAACCTAGTGACTTTTTTTTTTTTGTTGCACTTCCAATAGAGAACACTGCGTGCATGAAAAACACCTCATGAGATGACCAATAAACCAACTACATCACATAATCGACAGAGAAACTGAAAAAAAAGAGACGTAATCGAGATTATTGAAACAGAATTTACAAAAGCAGCAAACAACAATGAAAACTCCCACCATCCAACCCCCAACCCCGAATCACGACACCGAAACAACATATACATAAAAAAAAACCTAGAACTAAGCTACATGCATCTACGAGAAGACCTGCAACCGATGTTAACCCCATCGGCAATAGGGCAACCTAAGCCAACGGTCAAAAAAACTGCATCAATGAATAGCGCCGCCGCATCGAGCGAGCCACTTGATCGGTACCACCTGAACCTACAACAAAAGTTCAAAACACAAACCCCAAAAGAAAGCACCAGACATTCACGCACAAGCCGAACCTAAGATAGCCGATCGGACCGAACGGGGGAAAGGGAGAATGAAGAGGGGGAACCGGAATCGATTGGAGAGGGAACATAAAAAGGGGAAGAACAAAGAGTGTTTCGATCGGATGAGGAGGGGAAAGCCGGAAAAAGGGGGGCAAAAAGAAACAAAAGGACAACCGATCGGACTGAGGAAGGGGAGACTGGATGGGGAGCCGATCGGCTGTTGCTTGACGGGAAGAGGCGATCGGAGATAGGGAGGCGAGCATGGGAAGAAGGGGCCAATCAGTGGGTGGGTATCCGACGACAGGGGGCGGATCTGTGGAGGTTGGGGGTTGATCCGGATCCGTGAATTAGGTACAATTGTTCCAAGTTATGGGGAATTATCCAATTTCAAATTCACTCTAGAGTTTTTTTTTTCTTCATTCTCTTGTCTATCTAGTACCGAGTAGAGAATTGATTTTTACATTCCCCTTTTATCTAAATGCACTCTTTTTTTTGTTTTGTAGTGATGTAAAATTACCAAACTACCCTTCATACATTTTGCCCCTCACACATGAAAAGGGTAATTATGTAATTTTACATAACTACAAAACAAAAAATGAAGTGTACTTAGACAAAAAGAGAGTGTAGAAATCAATTTTCTACCTAGTATTATTTGGTTTTAGGTAGAGCTGGGCAACGGACACGAAACACGATAACACGACTCGAACCGGACACGAAGTTAGCGGATTAGGGTTGAACATTTTTAACACGAAACACGAAAATGACACGACTCGTGAACACGAATTCTAAATGGGTCGGGTTCGGGTTGAACACGCGAGACACGAAATTGACACGACTAACACGGTTACTAA
>JAOTQK010000023.1:9441763-9455285 GCA_025642025.1 Rhododendron ferrugineum
GTTAACGGGTTAGGGTTGAGCATTTCTGACACGAAACACGAAAATGACACGACTCGAGAAACACGAATTCTGAATGGGTCGGGTTCGGGTTGGGTGGTTTGTGACACGAACCCGACTGACACGACACGAACACAACCCGACACGACCTGTTACCCAGGTCTAGTTTTAGGATATGAGCAGTACAAGTTCATGTCCTAATAACCCTATGATGAATCTTAATTTCGTCCCTGCTTTCATCCTCTTAGATTCGATACTTCTCCTTTTTTTTTATAAAAGGAAGAAGCTATCAGCAATGTATTATCAGACTTATGTAAGTTTCTCCTGTGTGTCTTTTGATCATCTTTCTTCTTTGTGATTGTATTCTCTTAGTGATTTTATTTGTATAAAGTGCATGTGTTGGAATTGATGGGAAAATATATGTAAAAATGCTAAGAAAATTGTTAAAAAAAAAATTTAGAGTCCGTTCCAGAACACATTTTTAAAAAATAAGTATTTATTTCACATTTTTAAACTCAAAAATAATGTAAATAAAAAATAACTTTTCAATTTTTTTGCACCGTATTAAAGATCTCAATGAGATCTTTCAAACAAGATCCATATTGCGTATTTTTAGATTTCAATAAGCCCATCGTTTTTGAGCTTGAAATTGTTTTTTTTAAAAATAAGTACTTATTTCGCGTTCTTGAATGAGGCCTTAATCCTTTAATTGTAGGCTATGTATAGGAGCACTATGAGTTGAGTTTTGTTCACCCTCTTTTATTACCCTCATTCTTATTAGTTGAAATGATGGATCTCACCACATAGTAATGTCATGCTTATCAAAAAATGTATTGCAAGAGTAAGCATGATATCAATTATGGTGGAATTCACACTATTTCAACCAATAAAATAGAAAGTAATATTCACCATTATTTAAGGAGGATGAACAAAATTGCACTCGGAGCACTATTCTCTTTTTATCCTCATTGCTCCCTGTTTGGAAGGGAGCTTATCTTTACATCTCCACTAGAAATATCAAAAGCAAGAAGAGGAGCGATCATCCACTATGGCTGTGATCTCGGCCCCCTCCCTACACTCCCCTTTCTCAACTTCCCCACTTCTTCTTCGCTCTCCTTTCCCTTCTTCCCCTCGTCGTTCGAAACTGGCTCCAATTTCCTGCTCTCCGTCATCATCATCTCCATCGCCTCTTATGGCCCCACAATCCGAAGACGGACGCAAGAGATTCATGGAATTCCCTTACGTATCGGCCCCGCACAGGGATCTGATGGTGGATCTTTTTTCCGCGATGGAGTCTCGCCTTGGCCCCTACCTCCTCCCCTGTACCCTCCCACCGGACGTCCAGTACTACCACAACCAGGGTAGCACTGCCCTTGCCTCTCTCCACATCAGATCCGGCCTTAAACCATCCCCTGTACTCTCTCTCTCTCTCTCTCTGTGTGGTATATCATCTTTCTGTTTCAATAATTTTACACAGTGAATTCAGGGAATTTTGTGAGGTAGTCAACAATAAACTTGAATTTCATCAACTTCATCACGGAAATCATGAACGAATATGGACTCTAATATGTTGAAAATAGGATACTCAGTGTAGAAAAAATCGTATTTTGATGACAAATGTCAAATACATAAATGTGGTGCTCAGCCTAATTTCGAAAATTGTGAGTAGTTGTATAAATATTCAGTTATCTATGCGATGAACTTTCAACGCACGTAACCAAACGTTGATATCCCATTTTAGAATGTTGGTATGTCCCGTAAGTGAAAAAGAAGGTTGTTTCCTTCTCTATTATTAGTGAGGGAATTAGACATTCAAGTGTGATGAATTAGACGAATGGAGTGATAAGAGCGTCTCTAAGGGAGGTAGCAAATTTGTGTACCAAATTTAGCTTTGATGATAAATTTGACTAGTTGAAGAGCAATTTACAACGAGTGCACTCCAAGAGACTCTTCAAAACTTTTAAGTTTCTCATTACTCCATTGGCTTTAGGGGATCCACTTCATCAAAGGAATTCATTAATTTTCCAACCATAAATACTATATTTGATGATGTGGCAATATAGTATAAGTGAAGAGCCACTCAGAGTAAGTGCACTCCTAAAGACTCTTCAAACTTTATTTGTTAATTCGCCTATTATAAATTCCATATTTGATGATGTGACAATTTGAAGAGTCATTTCTCACTCTTCAAGAGCTACATCAAAATGGTGTAGCAAGTTTGCTACTTTCCTTGGAGTGCCTTTTGTTGTCATAGCTTTTCAAATATAGTTTGGTTTAGGTTTTTCTACCTCCCTTGAAGACACGCTAACGGGAGAGGAATGTAATGAGCTTCAAAACAATTGTATGCTCGGAAGGACTATAGAATTATTCATAAAGGACTATAAGTGAGGTGGATTGAAGTTAATGTGGGTATTTGGATTTTGGAGTAATGAAGTTGACTTTAGATATAGATTACTTTTATTTTTGTGTTTGTGTTTGTGTTTGAAATTTTCAATAATACGACATTTGATGGTTCATTGCTCTTTTAGGGTAGTCAATATATAAATTTTAAACCAAAAATTTAATTAGTAGATAATTGTCTTCTAGTGCTATTTTGCATTTGAGGTGTTCAAGTGGACAATCAGAGCCGCCTCTGATTGTACATGCAAATGGTCTTCCTCTCTTTGGGCGTATGGCCTGCACAGACTGATCTTGCAATTAGAAACATATGTGGTTTAAAGTAGAGCCAAGAGAAGCTAGCAGGTCCCTAGAGTTCAAGCATATCCTACACCAATCATGTAGTTCCCTTTACTAAAGGTAGAGTTATGGATGAGTTGTGGAATTGGTAAAAGAAATTAGCTTTACAAAAAGCAATTTTTGTAACACTCGCATGGTTGGTTGCATGGTGTTTCAAGTGCTTTAAGTTGTTAGGTATTAGAATTATATATAGGTGGAAATCAATATCTTTTTACTCGTCACCTGATATTTTGTGACTAGAAAATCTCCCATGTTTCACATATCCTCATTTCAATTTCTTAGTCATAGACAACAAAGAAGCGTCGGACACGTTGCCGAAAGAGTGTCGGACACGTGTCCGGATGATTTTTATTTTCTAATAATGGACACGGGAAAATGAGTATGGACACGTGTCCGAGAGTGTCCAAGGAATTTCTACACGCCGTCTTCTTTTAGGTGTCCTTGCTTCTTAGTTGTGAAGGCTGAACCAAATGGCGATAGATTTAACTTCATCAGGAGTTGGATTTTCTATGTAAGTGGATTGATTTACTGGAGGCTTTTATAATACATAACATGAGTCTGTAGTCATTTTAGGAGGTTGCTATCTAGACTTCCACACAGGCACACACACGAAACATTGGTTAACCCGCAGTAATGCCACATTTCAGTTTCGGAAACAATTCTGTGGTACCAAGGAGTGACAAGGACAGGCTAACAGCTTGTTTTGCAGTACAGTAGTATAGCAAGCAATGCGCAAAGTGTAAATAGGAGGTTGTCTAATTAAGAAAGAAAAATCCTCTGTTCTTTGAGGCTGACTTGCATTGAGGTATGAGCTCAGTTTTACAGCCCTTTGGATGGTGTGAAACGGTATGAAAAGAAAACAAAGAGAAGTCTTATCACTTGTTTGGATGAAATAAAGGAGGGGAGAATAAAGAGATTGTGAGTTTTTACTGTTGCATTTTCATTTTGCAAATCTCACCAAAGGGGTTCCTTCATTTGGTGAGATACCCTAATCCGTTTTTGTCATCTCCAATTCTCACCATCCAAAGGGGCTCTTACGATTGTTGTGGTCAGACATTGAATGTGGCTCTTCCTTTGGGTGCTCTGTTATGTTTGAAAGATATGGTCAACGTCGTTCTATGCTCTAAAAAGTTTCTGTGTGTACCAGATTGATTTCATATTGGGAAGTTGGCTGCATTGCAAGCTACCATCTGGAGCACTGAACATAACAAGTCTCTCAGCTTATCTGTCCCCTTCAACGGACGCACCAAACTTCTTAATGGAACTTATTCAGAGCAGCCCAACATCTTTAGTCTTAATACTCGACTTGCCGCCACGAAAGGACCTCGTCCTCCATCCAGAGTATCTTCAGACCTTTTATGAAGACACCCAGATAGACAAATACCGAAAAATACTGGAGAAAATCCCTGAAGTACGTCCTTACTCCTCATCGTCGCTGTACATACGCTGTGTTGTGTCTCCTACTGCGATTTTGGTATGTATAGAAACAGAACCTGGAAGAACGGAACGGATGGAAGAGATAGTCAGAGATCATGTGAGTGCGATTGCTAAGGAAGTGTTGGGCATATGGTTGGATCGGTGTGCTTGCGGAGGGAGAGAGATGGGAGAGACTGACCGTGCGCATTTGGCAAAGAGGGATCGGGTGTTCAAAAGCAAGACTATTGAGATTGATTTGGGCTCAAGCTTGCCAAGGTTGTTTGGGCAAGAAGTAGCAACCCGTGTTCTTGGAGCCATGCGAGAGGTATTTAGCATTTGAACCCCTCTTGTGAAAATAGGACTTAGTAGTATTTAGACGTTCAAATGGTATTGATAAAAGGAAAAAAAAAAAAAAAAAAAGGGGGGGGGTATTTGATAAATGTAAATACCTGAATTTAGCAAGATAATAGATCAGCTCAGTCAAATTCTTTTGCAAATTATGCTTGATTTCGTGCTACCTGTACTATGAACATGAGCACTGGGAAAAATCTTTGCATGTTTAGCAATGTTTATGCCTCATCAATGTACGGTTAACTTTAAATGTGATAATTTTATAAAAAGAGAATGTTTGGACGTGAACTGTGAGTTAAAGTTCTGAAGTTTTTTTTTTTCCATGTTAAGTGGGAAAATCAACAGAGGGGAGATGGGTATTCGTGTGGTGTGTTATACATGTGCTTAATTTGTAGATAGTAGTACAAACAGATAGAGATCTGTCTGCATTTTCGGGCCTTTTTCTTGCCATTGGGGAATATCTAGATGGGGTATTTCTGGATTTGAGTTCATTTAGAATTTCCTAAACAAGTGTGCTGCCCGCTCTTCACCGCCTCGCCTTCTATCATCGTCCACCGCCTTGCCCTCTACCTTCTACCGCCATCCACTGTCTTGCCTTCTTTTGCCGTCCACAGCCTCGGCTTCTACCACCGTCTACCACCCCATTTTTCTGACAATATTGATGATAGTGAGGATGTTAATGCTAGGGACGACACCTATATGTGATTACCTTTATACGGAGCTGGAGGTGCTAATTAAAATAAATGTGTTACAAATATGATTTTAGAGAAAGACCATTTTTACATCACCCTCCAATTTAAGTCAAGCAAAAGCCGTGAGATCTTCTTCCATAATGTATAGATTCCAAATATTCATGATGTGATCTATATATGTTCAAATTAAGTTCTAATAACTCACTGTTCTCCTTACAAGAAATATACATTAGTGTGGACGTACGGCCTCTCGAAAGTTTAAGATACCAACTTTATTTCTCTACTCAGACACCAAGACGCTACAACTCGTTTTGAATCTTTTGATGGAAACGTTCCTACACTAGGAAAATCCTTTGGACGCAGATATACGTATACAGATCCCAATGGATGTGCCGTGCCGCAAGTATTTTTGTAATTCATATTGGAAAAATTTATACCGCCTTTTATATGTTCTAATTTTGTTTTTCAATCTTCACCCACCCAACCTTAAAATCTTTGTAAGTCATCAATTTATTTGTGTTATCCCTTGATTTTTTATTTTTTTATTTTATGATAATACTCACCTCTAACTACAACAATCCACGTGTAATTAACTGGAAGATATATTGTAAATTAAATCACCAAAGAAATCATGTCTTGTTCTGCGAATAGAAATAGACTAGATGCATGTGCCAAAAAAGACAATCTTAAAGCAATAAGTGTGATATACTGTAATAATAATATTAGGAATAAAACTATAAGGTTTATTTTATTCGATGACCACAAAGAAGATGCAAGTGATAGATATGCGACATAACAATTAAATATGATGATTTGATTAACAATAATAAACGTGAATCTAATAGCTAGCTCCCTTAATTTTCACATACCAGAATTTGTTTTCGGTGTTTTTTTTTTTATCGGCAACAAAAAGTTATTGAAACTCAACAAAGGGTACGTACATTGGAGATAAATTCCAAGACAAATATAAGGTACATGGCAAACATGGAGCAAATATAAGAAAGGAAGGGATTACATCCAGCGGAATGTTGAATGCAAGAAAAGGAAAAAGGAAAACAAGAAAGGTAAAGCAGTAAAGCATCCTCAAAAACAACATCCAAGGCAGCAGGCGACTTCATGCATCATCAGGGGATATATCAAAAGAGGAGCATCCCACATACATTCGAAACGGCAGCAGAGAAAGATTGAGGAGTACCTTTTAACCCTAACATATCTCGTTCGACTACCATTAAAGTACAATATGTCGCGAAATAAGTAATTTTGTTACCTGACTATTGAGGAGGATTGATTGTCGGTAGTTGTTTGTGTGCTAACCCTAACATGCCTCGTTTCAGTACAATATCTCCAAAAATGAGTGATCTGATAAAGGTTTGTCGTAGTGGTGTCAAACGGGCTAGGTTGGCACGGGCACGACATGTTTAAAAGTGGCACAGCACGGCACAAGCACGGTTTTAATTGGGCTCGGCACGGGCACACACGTTTAAATGTGGCACGGGCACAACACGTTTAAATGCAGCACGGCACGACACGGTCTTAGACGGGCACGACACAGCATGGGCATGGCACACCAAATACTAATTTTAATATCAAAAAATATTAATTTCTTATTTTATAGTGTAACATAACATTTTACACTTTCTGTGTTGATAAAAATTTTACATTTTTCGGAATTTTTTTCTTTTCCGACAAAACTCGGTTGGAGATGTGCCAATATGGGCACGGCATGGGACGACATGATTAGAAAATGACATGGCACGGCACGACCTGATTAAGTAAATGGGTCAACACAACTCGACACGATTAAAAAATAGCACGGCACGACACAATACGATTAAGTAAATAAGTCGGCACAACACGACACGAAGCACGGAGCTAAACGGGCCATGCCGGCACACACGACCCGTTAATTTGACACCTCTAGTTTGTCGGTACTCACCAGACTATTGAAGAGAAATGATTGTTGGTAATGGTTTGTGTGATAACCACAACATGTGTCGTCCTACTACCACAAAGCTATCTAACAAAGTTAACTTGTCTTTACTAAATAAACGACTATAGAGGGAAATATATTCATCTACCATTTTAGTTATATCACGATTTAGAGAAAAAGACTTTTTTGGAAATATATAATAAATCGGATGCCTCACTCCATTACTAGAAAGAAGATATGAGACTATGAGTCATATATTGCAACATAGCAGTAAATTGTCGTTATACTGATAATAAACGAGAATAATGGATAGCTGATAATAGGTCGCGAAATAGGGGAGTGATTTTGGCACTCCCCAAATTGATAACCACACTCCAAAAAGGGAGTGCTGTAAGGACCCGTATTTTCAGAAATTATTAAAAAGGTTTATTCGATATTAGAAATGAGGAAAATATGAAAGAAAAATTCTAAAATCAGTCCAATGGGCTGACAATACTAAGTGTGTGAATGTATTAAAGTGTGTAAAAAGGTACATACAAATATGTATTTTCCTTGTCTTCTAGTGTACTTATCGTCAACTCAGTGGACTGACAATAGTAAGATCGAATATGAAATTTGTTGAGTTTAAATGAGTTGGGATTAATGTGATGAAATTGTTTGTAGGAGAGTGCATGTGCAATTTGTGATTATGTGAGTATACATATGTGTGGGTGAGTATGCCGGGGAGAAAAATCCCACTCCTCTCCGTCTCTATCTCTCGGCGCTCTCTCCTCTCCCCAACGTCTCTCACTCCCAAGCTCCAAACTCACCAAGATCCACCACAAATTCAACCTCTTCAAGTGTTCTAGGCCTCGGGTTGTGTGCGTTCAAGCTCGAAGGAGGTGTATTTAGCTCGGTTTCGCCTTTGGAGTTCTAGGGCTTGCTTGGGTTTTGTTCGAATCAATCGAGGTAGGGATTTCTTACTTACTCTACATGTTTATGAGATGATTTTGTACCAAAATCGTGCTCTAGTTCGTTGGATTTCAAAGTTATGCTCGTTCTTGATTTTTCTGCAAATCGTGCGTTGTAACACATTGGTACCGATACCTACTTTTTGAGGTACCGATACCTTGTTCTCTGGGTTGCTCTCTAGATTGGTTTGGTACCGATACTTATATTTTGTAGTATCGGTACCTGGTGCTCAGAAAACAATTTTGAATTTGTTAATCCCTCGTCGATTGTATTGAACCCCGAACACTTCTAGCACCTCTTCAACATCACCGAACCTCTTTCAAGCATGGTTAATTGAATTCCTTTGATCAATCTAAGTTATCCTCGTCCCGTTGGTCTTCCTTTATTAAAGAAAGATTAGTAACTTACTTGATTAAAACCATGTCGGAATGCATCTTACGTGATTGATTGTACTTGGGAATGACTGTGGCATGTTTATAATGCTTTTGACATATCATATAATGACACGTATAAAAAGTAAACAAGGGAGAGTTATAGTTTGCATATTGGTTAATAGTGTGAGTGTGTGAGTCGGGAGTTGGAGTAGGGAGTCCCGTAACGCAAGGGGTGGTAAAATGGAGACTCAAACGGGTCTCATAACGCAAAGAGTGGTAATACGGTGATCCAAGTTGTTAGGGTTCACAGTAACGCAATGGGTGGAAATACAGTAACTCTAGGGGTGTCATATTGTAGCGCAAGGGATGAAAATATAGTTGAAGGAGACTTGTGATAGAGCGTCGTGTCGTGGATGTCAGAGTTGCTTGTGTCTCATGAACAATATGATTATTTGAGATTGTGTCACACTATAGGCTAGTACGTAATGAATCTTGATATACTCGTGAGTTGGTCGCTTATCCATAAATTGAACTACAATTTCTTGTCTTCATTCCTGTGCACTTGTCATCATATTTGCACATAGAGTTGGTAGAAGATTTTCCTACTGGGCTAGTGTAGCTCAACCTATTATCATTTTCAGGTTGAAATGTTGGATATTAACTTGCATGCATTGTGTGCTTGGATGTGGAAGACCTCTTTTGGAAGCGTACATTGTGTAGTTGCTTAATCATCTTTGTAACGACTTTTTTTTTTGATAAAGATGCGTTTGTAACTAATTCCTACAGGTTTCCTTTTGATTAAAATGTTTGTAACTTCTGAACTTATTTGTACATGTCCTTAAGTGATTTGGGGCCGGAGTGCCAATGATGTAATTTCTCTAAACTTTGGAGTTGGATTGTAAGATAATCAGTTGGGAACTCTCTTTTGGGTATTATCTATTTAATGCGATGATCTTATTTCCGAAAAGGATTATTTATTTATGTTAAAAATCGAGTGCGTGAAAAATGCGATTATCAATTTGGGGAGTGTCAAAAACAATCTCTATATAGAATTGATTTTGGCACTTCCTTGGGGAGTGTGGTTATCAATTTGGGGAGTGCCAAAATCAATTCCCGTGAAATAAATAATTTTGTTGTTAGACTATTGAGGAAGATTGATTGTCGATAGTTGTTTGTGTGCTAACCCTAACATGCCTCGTTTCAGTATAACACAAGTACAATATCTCCCAAAATGAGTGATCTGATAAATGGTTTGTCCTAACTATTGAAGAGGAATGATTGTCGGTAATGGTTTGCGTGACAACCACAACATGTGTCGTCCTACTACCACAAAACTACCTAACAAAGTTGTCTTGTCGTTACTAAATAAACGACAAGGAATATATTCGTCTACCATTTTAGGTATACCACGATTTAGAGAAAAGGACTTTTTGGAAATATATAATAAATCGGATGCCTCACTCCATTACTAGAAAAAAGATATGAGTCATATATTGCGACATAACATTAAATTGTCATCATAATGATAATAAACGACAGTAATGGATAGCTGGTAAATATATCTTGTTGACTTATTTTGATAGTAGTCTGATAATGTTGGGTTGTCTTTACCCAACTAACAATAGAGGACGAATGATTCAGCTGCTACCTTTTTGTGGCTACTGAAAACAGAAAATTTAATCGATTGTAACTACGATTTGATAGTGTCAGATAGATTCTATTGAGTTTTTTAGCAGCTACATCACAACATGGGAGTAAGTTTTTATACAATAAGCACTATTTAGTAATTTTTTAAAACGTGAGGGGACAGTAATATAATTTCTAGAAACCTCAGGGGACAATAATACAATTTCCATCCACATAACAGCGGCAATCCTGTCATATAAACAGATCATGGGGGTCAATTCGCAATAAACTCTTCAATGGGGAAACACCTGGCTGGCCCATCTGTAATACTAGCTGGCGCGTTCTATTGTAGTAACGGCTAGTCGTGGCAAAGTGGTGGGCCCAGGCTCACGTGCTATACTTTCGTCGGAGAGAAAACCAAGCCGCATCCTTAACGTGACATCACCACCTGCCTACTTGGGACTTTTTGAGTATATTCTCTGCAATCATTCTGCCTCCACACCTAAATACACACTCAATTATATATTCATACTCATAATAGGGGTGGAGTCCGTACACACTATACATCCAATATGTGTGAGACCCACCTCTATTGTGAGTGTGAGAGTGAAAGTGTATGTATAGATGGGTGTGAAGTTAGAATTTTCGTTTTCTCTGTTGGTGGGGCTGAGCTTGAATATCTATTTTATTAATACTCCTAAATTGGAAAGTTAATTTCTCCAATAATGATAGCTGTAATTAGAAAGTTAATTACATGGCACTCATTAATTCTCACCATCTCTGACACTTAATTAAAGTAAAACGTGGATCAAAGATCAACAAGTCAATGATTACTAGAGTAGTAGTTTTCAAACCCCATTTGAAAATGAAAAAAAACATACGCTAGTGATTTTGCTACACCCTGTTTTGTTAATACCATAACCTGCATGTGTATTTTGCACCAAAAATACACTTGCAGGGTGTGACATTAATAAAAAAGGGTGAGATAAAATCATTTCCCAAAACATACTACTGTATAATAAGGGACAAGAGACATTGACGTGTAATATGGCATGTTTAACATTTTTATTTATTTCTTGTGATGATATAACTTTTAATACGATAAAGATATGAGGACCGACGGTCCCCGGACCGAAATCGTACCGACGGCCTCGGTCGGCCGTCTCCGGCCACCGGACGGCTGATCCGAGCCGTCCAAAAATTCTAAAAAATAAAACCGAGGGGGCTTACGCGAGAATCAACGGCATCCAAAGTGTGTAAGGTGCTTGATCAAGCACCCTTTTTCATGTATATATGTATATTCGTGTGTATATACATATATATACGAAAAAAATGGTGCTTGATCAAGCACCTTACACACTTCGGATGCCATTGATTCTCGCATAGACCCCCTCGGTTTTTTTTTTTAGAATTTTTGGACGGCTCGGATTGGCCGTCCGGTGGCCGGAGACGGCCGACCGAGGCCGTCGGTACGATTTCGGTCCGGGGACCCAATAGCATTACTCCTTTTAATATATGGCATGTTTAATTATAGGTGAAAAGAAATGTATAATTGACACGTATATGTAGACTGTTGTTGTTTGGGCGTGCCGTGGGAAATCATATCATAATGATTAATGGAAATCTTTGGTGTAGCGTAACTTAAGTGAAAAGGACTTGCAAAAAATCATCTTTAATTTGGTTGTTCAAAGTTGAGCAAACACAAAAGTTAAGTCTAATGCTACAGATATAAAATCTGTACCAGTGGGTACAAATCTATTTTTGGACCTAAAAAAATGATCGGAGCCGCTCATTTTGTTTAAAATATCTTGGTTGTGGTCCTTGCAAAAAATAAGCTTAATCTGATATCGGTAAAAGTATTTACGAAATATCCAAATTTTGCTCTAGAATCAGGCTTGAATTCTGGGACAAAATTGAACGTTTTATAGGTGCCTTAACCGATATCGGATTGAGCTTATTTTTCATTGGAGCCGTATACAAAGTATTTTAAACAAAATGAGCGGTTCCGATCATTTTTTTGAGACTCAAAAATGGACATAAAAGAGATTTGTACACAATGGTACAGATATAGCACTGTTCTTGAGCAAAGGCGTATTTCGTTGGTGTAAATATTGATGATGTGTATGAAAAATGAAAAGTGAAGTGCAAATATTACACCCAAAGAAACGACAACAAAACTTGCACAAAAAAGTCAATATGTCACTTTTGCCCAAGTCATACTATTCATTTTCATGCATGACTAGCTTGTGATTCTGTACTCTGCTAACTTAGAGTCAAAACTTAGGTTTTGTTCGGTTGCCATTTTACTTTAGTTTTTGTTTTGTTTTTTAATCATTACCCTATATCTTCAATTATTAATTTCATTTCTCTCCAGTCATTACTCATCTCTCCAATCATTACCCTATTTCTCTCTTCACCCACTACCAAAACTAAACTAAACTAAACTGCTAACCAAACAAAGCCACGTATACGTGCAAGAATATGCTAAAATTGGGTGACATTGTTCAACTGGAGTTCACTAGTATACCTTACGGTTCTTGGTAAGAACACAAATGGAAAAGTTAAATGTAAAATCGGCCATTGTCTTGGGCTTTATTCTTTTGTCAAATGAATAAAGACTTAAATCAACTATCTTGTGGTCTTTAAGTGAAAGTCATTGAAATATTTATTTTTATGATCCGAATCGTTTATGTTTTATTAATATTTTTTCTTTATTTGAGTGAAAAATCAAAGTTATTCAATTACCGAGAAGTACTTTAATCGACTACCTTTGGGTCTAGTTCATTTGTTTGGGCGGGGCTCTTTTTAGGTGTTTGTTGGTGCCTTACCAATTTTTGGGTGTTTGTGATATGTGAGGTACTACCGTTTGTGCATGATGCTCTCTGATGTATCACTACAGAGTTTCTGTTTTGTATCATTTTTATTAATGAAAGAGAAACCTTTCTTTGCTGATTAAAAAAAAAAGTATTGTGACGGAGGTGATTACAAATATGTTGTCATATCAACGTCGCAGGCCATAACAATAAATAATGTGTAATTAACTGCCTATTTTGTGCCCTAAGGAGATAAAAGCTACATGCGTACATGCATAATATTGAGGGTTGGATTGCTCATTTGCAATTTTGCATGGAAATGATAAATCCTTAACGGTTACAATGAGAGGTTATTATCTCTTTTACTATATATGCATGTTTGGTTTGTGCGATATTTGGAATTGGTTGTTATTATGTTTTGTGTTGGTTTTTTTCCAAAATTGAAGTAGTATTTGTTATACTGATGATGATACACAGGTGGGAAGTAGTTAATCCAAAGAATGGTGTGGATTATGATCCATTTGCAGTGCCAAAGAAAGGGCTCCTGGCTAAGGTTTCCAGACAGTCTAGCTAGCTAGCTAAGTTGAAAACTACTCCTCAAAATCCATCTGGGGTAGTACTTCATAACAGGCTATA
>JAOTQK010000023.1:9455548-9473257 GCA_025642025.1 Rhododendron ferrugineum
TTTTTCTTTTTCTTTCTTTAGTTATGTTTATTCTTGGGGTTGGAGATGGTATATATATATATAAGCAACATATGCATGCCACTGTTTTGCTCCTAAGGTAATTTTATTTTCAGACATCGATCGAGCTGTATATGTATCCTTCTGTCCAGCTTTTGTAATGTGATTGTTGGGCTTCGTACTATCATCGTGGATTAACCGAAAGGGTTGGCCTAAGAGTCAAGACCTGAGACTAAAGATTTGCTTTCTTTTATGGCTTCAGGTTCAAAACCTATTAGTAGGTGCTATCAACCTCTTTTGGAGTCAATTCATACAGAGTTTTGCTCTGATTATAATTGGTACCCTGCAAAAAGTGAGTGGTGAGATTGATCACCTAGGATTAGTCGAGGTGCGCGTAAATTGACACAGACACCTGGCTTATAAAAGGAAATATCACCTTGGATTTATTTTGTTAGATTATTGTAGTCTCTACATGCATGCTTCATTTTCCGTACATAATTTGTAACCAATTTTGCCAATAGATTTTTTTTTTTTTTTATACGTTTGGCTAATTACTACCGGATGATCAAACATTACGTTTGGCAAATGATCTATTTCTATGTATAAATGGAGACCATCTTTTGGTATGGACTCAAAACAGAGGCTATAGCTCACACTTTTTTAGTTCAAAAATTACCCGCTATAATTATTCATTCTCTACTCTATTTTCCTTGTTCCTTCGTCCCAAATTGCTAATCCGTTTTTACTATTGGAAATCTCTCAAAAAATTATTATCTAAAAAATCGTTTAATTATAATATTTTTAATATTTAGATTTTAATTAATTTTATTAAAATAAAATTTGTATAAATTATAAATATAAACAATTGTTTGACTGACTGCCTAAAAATAAAAGAAAATGACGGCCCAGGACATGTTTTGATAATTAATACCCGTCAAGAACAAGCTACGAATATTTATTTATGCTGAAAATGTCTCTTATTAATTATCAAAACACGTCATTGACCGTCATTTTCCCTAAAAATAGTGGACGCTAGTTCGATGATTTGGCCGTGGATTGGGCCATACTTATAAGCCCACGTTGACTACAAACGTCAAGCGAAAAATCGAGAGAGATCAAGTGAGCGAGGAGAGAGAGAGAGACGAGGTCGTGAGGAAGATCATCGAAGCGAAGAACCATGGTTTGTTTCCTCATGTCAAACACTAACTTTCTTCACATTGATCTTCACTTCACGTATAATTTTTCCTCAATCTTTGTCCTTTGATCGTCTCTGCGTATCCCTCGTTGGTTGCGGTATCTTCTATTTCGGGAAAATTGTGCATTTCTTTTTACTTTCTTCTCATGTAGTCAATTGGAACAGCACTTAGAATCAGTGACTCCATTCTTCCTGACTTTTTTGTGTAAAAACAATTTCGGTATTTTTTTTACTTATCGCACCTTTTTGTTGAGCGTGCACCGATGTTGAAAAAAGTTAATATAAGACGACACTTTAGACCAAAAAAAATTGTAATTTCTCTTTTGCTTTAGTGAAATTTTTGTTTTTGGTCGTATTATTTTACACATTTTAGACTCCTTTCGTCGAGTTAGATAATTAATCCAAAAATATGATGTGAATCTAACAAAAAAAAAAATCAGAAAAGACGAACAAAACCCACGAAACGAAAAAGACAAAAAAGTTAAGGAGGATGGATACTTTCCTCAGACTGAATAGAAAGCTAAATCAGAATTTGAAGGAAACAGTGAAGCGTATTTGAGCTAAGAAGGTTTAAGACTTTAATCAAGTTCACTTTTTGGTTAAAAATGAAAAGAGGATTAGGTCCTCTTTATACTAGAAAATCAATCAAATTACCATCATCTGGATTGAAGGAGTATAAGAATCGAATAATATGACGGAATGCTTGGTTTTTTAATGTTCTTTCGGTTAGATTTTCCCCGATGCTGTGTTTGAAACACGGACTTTTGGAGGAATTTTTGGAGAGAAAGGAAATGGTAAAGGACTAAAGGTAAGATGGAAAAGGAGAAGATAATGTAGTTGAGAAACTGACTTTTCGCTATTATTTTCCTCCCCTTGATAAATGCCTATAAAACTCAACGATCCAAATTCAGCACTTAAGATTTTATGATGGCTTCATTATTTAATCTTAACAAGTTGTTGGAAGATGATGCTTGCTTCAAAGCAATTAGAACCTGGTTAGTTGTATGGTTTTGCAAAAAATAGGAAAGGTGACGTTTTCGAATTGGCTTAGTTGTGTATCAGATAGACAAGATATGTTCTGCTGTAGAAATGAACAACTCAAAAATCTGTAGCCTGACTGTTCTTGTAAGGACTATAAGACTTGGTTTTTCGTTCCCAAACAGTGAATTTGCAAATCCAACATCAATAGATATAGAATCTATTTTTTGAAACTCTACATGAATTCGATTCTAACTCTTTTAAAAATCCACTCTTGTAAAATCATTTATTCAGAATGGGGAAAACCAATTGGCCCGACCAACAGGCCCCTAGAAATTCCTAATTACTCTTCGTTCTTTATGATGTATACGCATGTTGACCTAAAGAATACACTTTTAATTTTCTTCCATTTTCTAGCATAAGGTTGGAATCCTGCTATATACGATAAGTATCTTTATTTATTTGTTATTCAATGGCGAGGCCTATTGTCGCCTTTCGCACATCCTCGGAAATTAAAAGTAGGTGAACTCTCCCAATTTGTGACCTGTAAGATCTGTTACATCAATTGGTAAATGTGGAATTGTGGATATTCTAGTTCGATAGGTAAGTAATAATCGAATGGATAGGATCAACGAGGGAACTGCAGGGGTGACCTATTTTTCATCATCACGGGATGATATACTTAATGCATCAATTAGATACCCAAACACAAAGGAAAAAGAAAAAGCTCCAACGAGGGTGAAATCTTAACCTACTTATACTTTTACCTCTTCAATAAAGTAGATAAGTGGATACTTGTTTCCTAAATCTTTTCGTTGGATCTTAATACCTCATCAGGCAAGCCTTTACAAAGGTGCATCTCGGAAAGACAATCCCAAAGTGCGTCATCATGTTTAACTCAACAGAAGAGGCAAGAGATAAAGGAAGCATTTGAGCTCTTCGACACTGATGGGTCAGGTATGGAGGTTTTTTCCTTGGACATGAGAACCTGTATATGTGTAGAACTTATTTAGTTCCTTTGCTTTTGTCATCTAGGCACTATCGATGCCAAAGAGCTCAACGTCGCAATGAGGTATGGTCCGTATGGATACTAGTCTTGAGCAGTACAAATGTTGGTGACTAGTGAAAATGTTATACTGATATTTTTTTACTACAGGGCATTGGGCTTTGAAATGACAGCAGAGGTACCATCTAAATCCTAATACGTCAATTTGATGGACTTCCTAGCGATATAGGTTTCTACCTACCGTTGAGAGTGCTTTTGGCCTGTGGGGAGTAGCCTATAGTGGTCATGCTTCTCAAGCACTATCCTTGCCTATCGAGCATGCCTAATTATTTGTGAAAAAGATCCGCGGCAGATATCTTTCCCTATATTCGAATGACACAATCAGTCGTTAACAATAAAATGCAAAATAAGAGCTTAAGCTCAAAATTTCACGTTTTTATCTTGGTCAATGATGTGGAATGCTTTCATAAGCTCTTCTTTGCTGTCTCTTTCTCCAATCTTGGCAGTCATCATATGCACAAATTCATCAAAATCAATTGCACCACTGCCATCCTTGTCTACATCTGCAATCATTTGTTTGATTTGCTGCATGATGAAATGAAATGAGATGTTAGCTGAGAGTCGCTTTCACCACATAGCATGTCAAACAACACAAAGAATCGCCGTATAGGCACAAAAAAGAACAAGGGAACCCAACAGTTGAGATATACACTTCTTTTATCCAAAAAACCAATTAGCTGAAAGTATGTTCTCCCTTTTATTCTTGCTAGGAAATGAAGCTTCACTTATAAGAATGTGAAATGTAGCTTAATTAGCCAGTGAAAAGATCACGATTCACGGGTCACCATATGTAGGAAAACAGCATCTGCAGCATGCAGGGAACTTAAAAGCAAGGAAAAGAAAATGGCCTTGAATTGGGGAGATATTTGCAAATAAAGATAAGATTAACTGGACAGCGACAATCCATGAACTACATCCACATGGAAGAGAAGTCCAAGATTTATCGAATGAAACGTTCAGTTCAGAACTACCGAATCATAATCTAGACAAATAGTTCACCGGAGCCCCAGGCTTCTAGCCACTCATATGAGCAATTTTAAGATCACTACGAAAGCATTGGTGAACATTGTTGACTCCTAGCTCTAAGCTGATTAGCATGAATGACCCAGCTTCAACACGCCTGGACTCTAGGCACTGAGCACCGTTCGAGAATGTTAAACAAAGGATGAATTTTGGTTTTCTATCCTAGCTGTGCAGTAGCCTGGATTTCGAAAGAAAAAGGACTCGTGACAGTTTTCTTTCAGCGAATTGCAAAGGAGTTGGGTGAGAGCTTCACTGATAAGGAGATTCAAGAGATGATCGAGGAAGCAGATCGTGATCGTAAGTTTCCAGCTTGTATTTTGATATGCAGTATTCTGTATGCTATGTGCTTCATGTTTTGAGTTGAGTGATCCTCGTGACATGCGTTTTATACTGAAAGTTATTCACACCAGCATACGAACCTTAAGGTTCATTTGAAAGAAGTATTTGCTTAATTACCTACCAAGCTGCATATGCTAGTATGCTATATATATACTATATATGTATGTTGTTTCCTCATCTTTTCTCAATGCATTAAAATTGGCTCATTTTAAGATTTTTGCTCAGAAAGGTTATAGGCAGACCTAAATGAAGATATAGTACAAGTTTCAGTTTCGGAAGCTTCTACAGTCAAAACTACTTAGGCGTGATTTAATGGGTTAATTCTGAAGTTGAAATGTCAATAGAGAACAGGTAGTTTTTCGAGTAAGCCTACCGAGGCTCAAGCATATATTTAGGTGAGAACATATCTGTCTTTCTTATGCACAACGCACAACTAAGCACGCTGTTATGGGGGACAGTACTCAGTGAAACAAAAGTACAATTGAAATATGAGTTAGCCCTGCTGGATAAATCTAAAAAGATTGCAGAGCCCCAATGCATAAGGAAATGTCTGGGAATTTGATTCAAGCTCTCAAACGATAGATATATCATGTTGAACTATCTTTTCAATGTGTTACTATCTCTTGTAAATAATTCCTAATTTATCTGTACTTATTAACTTAAAGGGAAGCCTCTCTCTCTCTCTCTCTCTCTCTCTCTCTCTCTCTCTCTCTCTCTCTCTCTCTCTCATATTTGTTACAAGTTAGAAAGAGGCAGCATTTTCAATGTATATTGCAACGTTTGGTGTATATTGCAATGTTTCAGGTGATGGAGAGGTAAATGTGGAGGACTTTATGCGGATGATGAGGAGAACTTCCTATGGGTATTAAGAGAACTTCCTATGGGTATTAAAATTATACTTTTATTAGCCTATGAAGACAGACGCTACTGCTTTTGCTCATCCTCTGTGTATTTTAGTAGGTAGTGTGTGTATTTTAGTAGGTAGAGTACTGGGGTCTACATTAGAGTATCAAAACAATAATTAATGACTTGTTCTTTTGCTGAAATGTCTGCATTTTTTTTTTAACCCGCCTACTTGCATAGCAATGTGCACAGCAATCACGGTGTGAAGCCCACCCTGGGTCCCACACACGCGATTCGAATCGTTCGTTAGATGTAAAACATTTTTTTTTAAAAGGCTCCCTTTTAAAAAAACCAGCTCAATCCGATACCTATAGATGTTTGATCTAATCATCTAACTTTTTTATATAGTTTTTAGGATCCTTAAAAAGTTAAAATGATTGGGTCGAGCACTTATAGGTATTGGTATTGGATTGAACTGATTTTTCGCAAGGGCCTTAGAAAAAATGTTTTGCATTTAATCGAAGGCTCGGATCATTTGTGTGTCATCCGGAGTGAAACCCCACACCGCGATCTGTGCACGATAGTTGTGCACATTTGTTGTGCAAGCAGACTTTCTATATTTCAATCATTCTACATCCACAAATCCACTCACATTCATATTGGAACTCACAAACACTATACCATCAGTGTATGTGAAACTCACCAAAACACATCACACCTGTGTTTATGTAAGTGTTTGTGGTTATATATTACAGTATATTAGTATTAACTGTTGCTACTATCTTGACGTTCTGAGGTTAAAAATACACGTGTCCCCCTCCACCTCCACTCTTTGTCCACCTGTTGACGTAAAGCCACTGTTTCAATAACACTACATTAGATTGCCACTTGTAATCCCACTCTGGAAACTTCGCACACACTGGACTGGGCCGACTGCCGAGAACGCCGTATATTGGGGAAATCACACTCTGGAAACTTGGCACACGCGTGGCCCAGACGCCGTACATTGTATCACTCGCTTGGCACAACCACGTGTCAAATGCAGCCACGTGGTCCTCTATTTTCAAATACGACTAGTAATCTAACATTTGGAGTATACCGCCCAGACGCCGTACATTGTATCACTCCGTTTGGCACAACCACGTGTCAAAAGCACCCACGTGGTCCTCTATTTTCAAATACGACTAGTAATTACTCACTTTGGAGCATTATTATATATACAGTATATATATATATAAAGAAGTGTGTTAGTAGGTTGTTCTATGTCACTACCTAGTTCACTGCCTTTTCTCTCCTATTATTACTACAAAAATTGAAATGGACAAACCCCTCAAAGAGGAAAATCAAGCAGAGAGGTACGACTCGGCCCCGTCTCCCCTCCTCCTCCATTTGTCGCTGGAGGAAGAATTCTCTATCATGGTCTCGGTACTCAAACACGTCATCTCCGGTGGCAATGACGGCGTTGGCACATCCCGAGGTGCCACCCCATCCAAGACGGGCTCCTCAGGTGATCATGGGACAAGAACGGAACAGAACTGCCCCAATCCCATCATCCCCTTGCTCCCGGATGGTGATGCGTGTCGGTTCTGCACAATCGACGGCTGCTTGGGGTGTAACTTTTTCGCGTCAACTACCACCACAGGTGATGATAAGGGTGTGAAGAGGAGGAAGGTTATGTTTAAATACAGGGGAGTGAGGCAGAGGCCGTGGGGAAAGTGGGCGGCAGAGATTCGAGACCCCCGGCGGGCAATCGGAGTGTGGCTGGGGACTTTTGAGACTGCAGAGGAGGCCGCCAGGGCTTATGACAGAGCCGCCGTGGGGTTTCGGGGAGTGAAGGCCAAGACCAACTTTCCATTGTCTGACTACCAATTGGGTAATCAGAACAGAAGCACCTAGAGAATAAATAACCATGAAATTGAGCCCATTAATCGTGTGGCGATGGGGTCCTATGCATGCATTGTGGGCGGGGACTTGGGAAATGTTCGAAATCGATCCTTTCAATGGCATGGTTCTTTTTAGAGATTTTTACATCTAAATACAGTAAAGTGAAACTTAATTTTCATTGAGGAGAGATAGAATACTTAATCACCACTAGGTCCACTTTAGGTATTTTTATAGGGTACCCTAGGGTTTAGGGAACGGGGCCTAATTGTGTTCGCATTCCGATCTCCAAAAAAATATGAAAAATTGAACATAGACTAATAAAAATGCGTAGATCATTATGCTACTGTTCAATTTCTAAAGAGAAGTATTGAACCCTTAAAATTATATCGTGCTATCCTCGTGTCCTAAAAATCGTAGAGTCGTAAACTAAAAAATACCAATTAACCTTGACCACATATTTTTTTTTTATCATGTAACCTAATCAAAGTCTCGTAAGTGCATTTTAGAAACCAGGCTTTACAAGTAGCACCCTTCAAATGCTAAACTACTAACCTTGCTTGTTCATTTTGGTATTTGGATTATGGGTAATGAGTGGAAAGAGATAGAGAGAAAAGTCTACGCCTACTGCTCCTTTTCACCCCTCCTCCCACCGCACTCAATCTCATCGTCCAAAAGTGTTTTGAACGGTCTGGATTTTAAAATAACTCTATTCTTATAAATTCGGGACCACTAATTGCCAAGACGGACGGTAAGATTGGGGAAACGATGAAAGTGAGCGGTGAAGGTAGCATTGTTGTATTAGTATTAGAGGTAGCATTGTTGTATTAGTATCAATCGACTCATACAAAAAATCGACAGAAGGTGTAAACATGTGAAATCGACCATTGAAATGCCAGCAAAATGGTAATGATATGTGTTCGTAAGTTGTTCTATGTCACTACCTAGTACACTCATTACACAACGCCGTCATTGCCGCCAGAAATGACGTGTTTGAGTATCGAGACTATGTTAGAGAATTCTTCCTCCGGCAACAAATGGAGGAGGAGAGGAGACAGGGCCGAGTCGTACCTCTCTGCTTGATTTTCCTCTTTGACGGATTTGTCCATTTCAATTTTTGTAGTAATAGGAAAAAGTAGTGTACTAGGTAGTGACATAGAACAACCTACGAACACAGATCATGACCATTTTGGTGGCATTTCAATGGTCGATTTCACATGTTTACACCTTTTGTCGGGGTTTTTTTTGTTTGACTCGATTGATACTAATACAACAATGCTACCTCTGATACTAATACAACAATGCTACCTTCATCGCTTCCCCAATCTACCGTCCGTCTCGTCAATTAGTGGTCTCGAATTTAAAAGAATAGAGTTATTTTAAAATCCAGACCGTCCAAAACACTTTTGGACGGTGAGATTGAGTGCGGTGGGAGGAGGGGTGAAAAGGAGCGGTAGGCGTAGACTTTTCTCTCTATCTCTTTCCACTCATTACCCAAAATCCAAATACCAAAATGAACAAGCAAGGTTAGTAGTTTAGCATTTGAGGGGTGCTACTTGTAAAGCCCGGTATCTAAAATGCACTTACAAGACTTTGATTAGGTTATATGATAAAAAAAAAATGTAATTAAGGTTAATTGGTATTTTCAGTTTACGATTTTACGGTTTTTAGGACACGAGAATAGCACAATATAATTTTAAGGATTCAGTAATTCTCTTTAGAAATTGAACGGTAGCATAATGATCTACGCATTTTTATTAGTCTATGTTCAAATTTTAATATTTTTTGGAGATCGGAATGCAAACACAATTAATCGAGTCGGTGCAATGTTTAGCCGAAACAAAAGGACCCCTTACCAAGGTGTCAACTGAAAATTCTCCTGGAGTCTCTGCCACGTTGAGTGCCACTTATCAAAACTCCTTCTCACTCATCAACAAAGGAGTTGAGTTTTTATGGGAATTACAATCAGTAAAGTCTCAGAAACACAAAATAAAACAAGGAGAAATAAAAGAAGAGAGTAGAAAACAGTGGAAGAAAGGAAAGAAGGGCAGTTCGTGCACCCCCCTCCTCTGATTCAAACCGACTTCCGATTCCTTCTGTGCGCCGCCGGAAAATTAGTGGGTAATTAACCTCTCTCTCTCTCTCTCTCTCATCCCAATGCAGACCACCGCACGCGGCGGCGGCCATGGCTGGACCTTCCCGTACTTTTTCCTCTCCCTTTTCTCGGCTAGGAAAAAACAAAGTAAACAAGGATTAGCGGCAGCAACGCCGCAGATGTTTACGTTATGCGAGTTTGTGTACTGGGTATGTGATGTGTTGTGTTCTTGTGTCTCTATGTGTGGGTGTAGTGTGGGTACTGTTAAGTGTGTAATAAATGAGGGTGAAATACATATATAAGTGCAGTTAGGTATGGGATTGCTAAGTATGCCTGTATGTAACTTAGTTTAGTCCTTAATCAAGTAATAGTTTTGTTGGAGTAAAAGAATTGGGAACCCAAACAATTGGAGCCCTAATTAGCTTATTGTTGGGAATATATATGTATACCTTTGTGAAGACAGTAATTTGTTTAATAAAGTGTGGTTATTGGCTAACTTAATTAGGTCTACTGAGATAGAGTTAGATAATGACCACAAGCCACTTCTAAGCCGAATAGGCCAACTCAAAATCGCGAAGGCCTAAAGATATTTCAATTACGCAATTGGATACCTAGTGACATGATTTTGTTGGCAAATAGGTCAGTCCGAGATTTAAGCAAGAGCGCGATCAAGTTTTCATTTTAGCTCTCAAGAATTCAAAGGTGAGATACTCTAACCTTAGTTATATGCTTTTTCAAACAAATTATGTTGTGTGCTGGGCTTGCTGCTATGTTTGGACTGTTGTTCCAGCAGGTGTGTGCATGGTTAAAGCAGTGTAGTGAGTTGGTATTTTCTGCAGTTTGCTGCACTTTTCTGAGTTGGTAATTTAGATGCTATTTTGAGGGATCTTTGAGATCGTGCTATTCTGAGGGTGTTTGGGGCTGTTTTGTTGTCCAATTGTCGGTTTTATGTAGGCCATGATGATATAAAACGAGACAATTTTAGGCAAGTCACTTATCTTGGCGGGACAAGTTATGAGGGCCAACGGTTCAATCACCATTCGGCAACATAACTTGTAGTCAAGTATAGTGCACTATGTGCCAGTCAAATATATCTGAGCCAAATACAATTCTTAAGCATACTATTAGTATTGTTTCACTCTCTCAATATCCTAAGTTAATGTTGTATCCTAATAGATTTGGGAATGGAGAGTCAAGAAAAAGAAAACTATTTGGTGGTTTTCGTTGGGCGTAATCCGGGGATTTATACAAGTCGGGAGACCGCGGAATTGCAAGTTAATGGATACCCGGGGAACTTGAAGAAATGGTACTACACGTTCGACGAAGCAAAAGGAGCATTGTTACAATTTCATGAGGAAAGATACCGGCTGAATCAAGAGATGCAGTTGGCCCCACCAAACGTTAATCAAGTGACAATGCTTCCACTTCCGCAATTGCTTTGGAAGATCAACATCGAACAAGTCTAATAACATACTTTATTGGGATATTTGTCTTAGGATACGTATGTTGTATTTTATTGGCACATTTATTCGATTCGGAATAAACTTGTAAAAATTTGTAATTTGAAGACTTTGTATTTTGTTCGCACATCTATTCGATTCGTAATCAAGTTGTAAGTTTAATTTCGTAAATTTGGAAATGAAGACTACATTATTTTGACAAACAGTACTAATCTTAAATCAAATTAAATACTTGAGATACATTAGGAAGGCTACAAATTTATTTGTCAATACATTTATTATCACAACTTTCAATTTATTCTTCCAACGCCCGCCTTAAACTTCAAATTTCTAATTATAGGCCCATCGATTAAAATTGGAAAATTGTCTGTCCCGGAAATTTCTCAGATGTCAGTGATCCTACATATAAAATTTAGGAAAACATTAAAGAAATTACAAAACAATACTTTATACAAAATTGAAAACAAATTGAAGAGTACTTACTTGGACAAATTCATTCCAAATTTCATTTTCCACCACTAGTTTGTTTTCATTTGGATTCCATTCGAACCCAGGACGCCTAAGCATAGCGTCTAGTATGTGATAATCACTCTTCCATTTCTTGATCCTTCCTTCGATATGAATCTCGTTTATACCTGCTTGAGGGAAAGAAACTCGCATCTCATTTTTAAGAACTCCCAAGTAGGGATTGCGAAAATATCCGTTGTCGGTTTGCCAAACCCCTTGATCTACAAGGCTCGTTAGGTTTGTTAACAACGTATCCTCCTCCTCCTCGCTCCAAGCCCGACGTGCCATTGAAATGATGAAAAAAAAATAAGGAACTTAGGAAATGAAGATGAGATGTGGGATGAGATATAAAAAATGAGTGCTATTTATAGAAAATTTGATATAAATAGTTTGTTGAACCTACTCCTCATATGATTTCAACTAACACCCACATGTTTCTAACCACCATCCACGCCCCATTCATTTCATAAATTTTGGTTTCTTAAAAAATTCATAAAAATTCGGTTTAAAACATTTTTAAAAAATGATAAAATTTCCTACTTTAAACATGATTAAGTATTTGTATTAAACATTTTCAACAAATAACCATTTTAAACATTTTAAAGATAATCTTAATTTATTTTATCCAAATAATAGGTACGTAATTTAACATTTTAAAATTTCATAATTTTTAAAAATATAACATAAATATAATAAAGCACTTAAAAAATGAAATGTTAATATTTTATTTATTTTATATAATTATTATATTAGTAAAATAATTATTGATTAATCATGTCTGAAAAATAAAAATAAAATGTTGAATTTTATAATTACATATCAAATTTAATGAATAATCTAATTTAATACTGCACAAGGGTAAAATAGTCATTATACAGCTTTTTACATCATCCCCCTTCCTTATACCCCCTTCGTATCCCATATCCAAACAAAATACTATTTAATCTTTTTTTCTAATACCTCATCCAAATAATCTACTATTTAATCCCCTTCCATAAACATCATATCAATGTGGGCCCTCCCTTATTAACTAATACTCCCTACTATCTTATCCCCCTATAGATAGGGAAAATGACGGCCAATGACGTGTTTTGATAATTAATACCCGTCAATGACATTTTCAGCATTAACAAATGTTCTTAACTTGTCATTGGCTGGTATTAATTATCAAAACATGTCCTGAGCCGTTATTTTTCCTAACTAATACCCCCAAATCTTTCCCCGCATCCAAACAGGCCGTTAGTATTAACTGTTGCTACTATCTTGACATCTGAGGTTAGAAATATACGTGCCCCCTTCCCCCTCCACTTTTTGTCCACCTGTTGAAGTAAAGCCAGCATTTCTGTTTCAATAACACTACGTTGGATTGCCACTTGTAATCCCACTCTGGAAACTTCGTACACACTTGGCCGAGACCGAAGTATATTGGGGGAACAGTCCTTCTACCATCACACTCATTCACACACCGAATCACATAATTACACCCGTAATAGGGGTGGAATCTGCACATATTACACACCTAGTGTGTGTGAACCCCACTCTTATTGTGAATGAGGGCGTGTGAATAGGTGTGGTATTAGAATTATTAATTGGGAAATCCCACTCTGGAAACTTCGCACACGCATGATCCAGACGCCGTACATTGTATCACTCGCTTGGCACAACCACGTGTCAAATGCAGCCACGTGGTCCTCTATTTTCAGATACGACTAGTAATATATAAGTTATATAACCTTTGGAGTTGGAGTATACCCATATTTAAATACTATAAGTGTAGGTTCGTACACACGTCGCCCAGACGCCGTACATTGTATCACTCCGTTTGGCACAACCACGTGTCAAAAGCACCCACGTGGTCCTCTATTTTCAAATACGACTAGTAATTTACTTTAGAGTATTATTATTTATATATATATAAAGAAGTGTGTTCGTAGGTTGTTCTATATCACTACCTAGTACACTACTTTTTCTCTTCTATTATTACTACAAAAATTGAAATGGACAAACCCGTCAAAGAGGAAAATCAAGCAGAGAGGTACGACTCGGCCCCACCTCCCCTCCTCCTCCATTTGTCGCCGGAGGAAGAATTCTCTATCATGGTCTCGGTACTCAAACACGTCATCTCCGGCGGCAATGACGGCATTGGCACATCCCGAGTTGCCACCCCATCCAAGACGGGCTCCTCAGGTGATCATGGGACAAGAACGGAACAGAACTGCCCCAATCCCATCATCCCCTTGCTCCCTGACGGTGACGCGTGTCGGTTCTACAAAATCGACGGTTACTTGGGGTGTAACTTTTTCACGCCAACTACCACCACAGGTGATGATAAGGGTGAGAAGAGAAGGAAGGTTATGTTTAAATACAGAGGAGTGAGGCAGAGGCCGTGGGGAAAGTGGGCGGCGGAGATTCGAGACCCCCGGCAGGCAGCCGGAGTGTGGCTGGGAACTTTTGAGACTGCGGAGGAGGCCGCCAGGGCTTATGACAGAGCCGCCGTGGGGTTTCAGGGAGTGAAGGCCAAGACCAACTTTCCATTGTCCGACTACCAATTGGGTAATCAGAGCAGAAGCACCTAGAGAATAAATAACCATGAAATTGAGCCCATTAATCGTGTGGCAATGGGGTCCTATACATACATTGTGGGCGGGGACTTGAAAATGTTCGAAATCCTTTCAATGGCATGGTTTTTAGAGATTTTTACCTCTAAGTACAATGAAATGAAACTACATTGTGTTCGCATTCCAATCTCTGAAAAATATGAAAAAATTGAACATAGACTAATAAAAATGCGTAGATCATTATGGTATTGTTCAATTTCTAAAGAGAAGTACTGAACCCTTTAAATTATATCGTGCTATCCTCGTGTCCTAAAAACCGTAGAGTCGTAAACTGAAAATGCCAATTAACCTTAACCACATACGGAGTATTTTTTTTTATCTTGTAACCTAATCAGGTTTCGGTATGCAGTTTACCGGCTTCATGTGGCTAGTGAAATGTTACCTTCAGATTGAAAATTGTGAAATGTTACCTTCTAAAAACCATGCCATTGAAAGGATTTCGAACATTTTCCAAGTCCCCGCCCACAATGTATGTATAGGACTCCATCGCCACAATTAATGGGCTCAATTTCATGGTTATTTATTCTCTAGGTGCTTCTGTTCTGATTACCCAATTGGTTAGTCGGACAATGGAAAGTTGGTCTTGGCCTTCACTCCCCGAAACCCCACGGCAGCTCTGTCATAAGCCCTGGCGGCATCCTCCGCAGTCTCAAAAGTTCCCAGCCACACTCTGGCTGCCCGCCGGGGGTCTCGAATCTCCGCCGCCCACTTTCCCCACGGCCTCTGCCTCACTCCCCTGTATTTAAACATAACCTTCCTCCTCTTCACACCCTTATCATCACCTGTGGTGGTAGTTGGTGCAAAAAAATTACACCCCAAGCAGCCG
Source organism: Rhododendron ferrugineum (assembly GCA_025642025.1). Taxonomy (NCBI): domain Eukaryota; kingdom Viridiplantae; phylum Streptophyta; class Magnoliopsida; order Ericales; family Ericaceae; genus Rhododendron; species Rhododendron ferrugineum. Next base: position 9,470,377 of record JAOTQK010000023.1, read on the forward strand.
TCGATTTTGCAGAACCGACACGCGTCACCGTCAAGGAGCACTGGAATGATGCGATTGGGGCAGTTCTGTACCATTCTTGTCCCATGATCACCTGAGTAGCCCGCCTTAGATGGGGTAGAACCTCGGGATGTGCCAACGCCGTCATTGCCGCCGGAGATGACGTGTTTGAGTACCAAGACCATGATAGAGAATTCTTCCTCCGGCGACAAATGAGGGAGAGGAGACGGGGCCGAGTCGTACCTCTCTGCTTGATTTTCCTCTTTGACGGGTTTGTCCATTTCAATTTTTGTAGTAATAGGAAAAAGTAGTGTACTAGGTAGTGACATAGATCAACCTACGAACACTTAAATAAAGTTATTTTACCTTTCTTCAAAAAAAAAAAAAATATTGGAGAGATTAGTGAAGAATTTTAAATGTTTCTAACCACATAATGCCTTCTTTACTGTGGCTCCTCAAAAAGCTACCACTGCGTATCTTAATGCACAAAATACTAATCTACAAACACAAAAGGTGGAAATAACTAGAGGACACGAGCATTCCCCACATTTATCATTACTAAACATGAAAAATTACATGTTGGTCCTCAAAACAACTGAAGAGAATAATTGGATGGTGAGCAAAAGAACACATAAAAAAAAAGACAATACACAAGGCCTCCATCCCACACCATGTATATTTCACTAACCTGGTAGCACTCATCCTAAAGAGCATGCCCCACACCATTAGCTTCTTTACTAAACACTTGAGAGCCATTCAAAAAGGCCATCACCATCTTCAGTACTACAACGTTCTTCATAAACGAGCATACCCAAAAATATTGGTGAAAAAAAAAACAAAGAAAAGTGCAAAAGATGTGGCCAAAAACACTAACCAAAGCATTCGACGATGACGAAACGATTTTATCATAGCCCTTTTGGCTCGGTGAGACCTGAGAAGCCATATTTTCATCACTCATCACACTGCAGAAGAATTACCACTTGTAGTCTGTTTGGCCACATAAATTTGCTTCATCTTCGAAGAGGGGGGATAACTCTTTTCAGCACCCAGAGACTGATTCCGCCCATGGAACCCCATTCTACGTTGCTGCGACCATTCACTCCCTGAACCGTTCTTCTGAGACACAACCCCACCTCCTCTCTGATAATTGTAACCTGTAGAATGATTCTTGAAAGCATTTGCGTTGTGCCCACTATTGTTAACATTCGGAAGAGAGTCAGTTTGGCTGACTTCTGCAAAAGTGCTTCCAGAAGAGCTCTTTTTGATACCTCCACCACTGGTGGAGCTTGACGAGTCTAGTAACCCTCGTTCGTCAGGAAATTGGGCAGCTGCTGAATCAGGTGCCACTGGGAAACTCCGACTGCCGTCGGATGGGGTAGAAGTTCGTGATTCGGAGAACCTGTTGGCAGTTAATGATTGGTGGGAATGGCTAAACTGGGAAGGCAGTAGCACACCTGCTTCCGGTTGCTGTAATGGGTGTGATAGAGGAACAGAGTGGAGGGATGGTGCAGGAACATGGGACCATCGTCCTTGGACTGACATTTCGGGGGCAGACTGAAGGAAAGTTTTGGCTCAATGTTAGTTATGTCAGATAAGAACTAGTAGGCAACATAAGTAAGCAATAAATCCTTTAGCACAAACAAGGACGATGATAACACAATGATAACCTCCTATGAAGCACAAACAAGGACGCATGACATGAAAACGACACACTGGAACACAAATTTTCAATACATAAAGGACACGACATGCTGGGGCACATTAAAAAAATCTAATTTTTGTATGTTACAATGATATTACAAATGCTTCTAAAAAAAATAACTGAAAACAGAGTAATAAGGCTTATGGGTAAACCATAAATTGCCTTCATTTGCGTATGTCATTCCAATATTTAAGACTTATTTACAAAAATGAGCCAATAAAAAATGCTTCATCAATAACATGTATCTTTAGTCTATCCACCGTCATCTATAACACAGAAAGAAGACTTTCCTAAACTTAAACTAGAAACATCTATCACATAAAGAGAAGACGTTACCTAAGCCTTAACTAAAGCCTATTAGTATTTTGTTTGCATCTCCAACGAATTCCACGAATGCCTATGGACGATAGAGTGTTCCAAGCGTGTTTTAACTGTTTACACGGTCCAAATTAAAACAACTTAAAAGCACAAGAAACTACTAATTGGAGTTTCAAACATGCATTTGGACTTGGAGAGTGTCCATGGATTGCCGCAGTACAATAAGTATCTGCCAGTAAGTGACCTTCAATGAGCTGTCTCTGCTTCATATTTCATAACTGATTTGATGCAAAGTCATCCCCAGTACACCTAAGTTTAGGTCTCTGCTTCACAAATGCATATAGAGTGTTCCAAGAGTGTTTTAACTGTTTTCACGGTCCAAATTAAAACAACTTAAAAGCACAAGAAACTACTAATTGGAGTTTCAAACATGTGCTTGGACTTGGAGAGTGTCCACGGATTGCTGCAGTACAATACGCATCTGCCTGACCTTCAATGAGGTGTCTCTGCTTCATAATTCATAACTGATTTTGATGCAAAGTCATCACCCATACACCTAAGTTTAGGTCTCATTCCGTACAGCATATAATACTGAAAGAAACCCAACCTGAGATAAATCTTCACAATTAACATATCTACATACAATTTCTGGACTTTATATCAATCCGCGGCACTGACACTTGACAGCAAATTAAAACAGTAGTGAATAGTCATTTCAAAACAGAACCAGCTACTTCACATGTGAAACTTCCCCATCAGAAAGTTTACCTGGAATGGAGACACGTCGAACATGGCAAAAGGAGATGCCATGGGCAGAAGGGGTGACCCTGGGGAAAGATGCTGGACAGCAGAAGGCATGTTGAG
>JAOTQK010000023.1:9502360-9528587 GCA_025642025.1 Rhododendron ferrugineum
ATATGTACTTTGTGGAAACTAGAACAAGGCACAAGTGCTAGCAACCATACTAGAATCAATTCTATTCATTAGCACTTATTCCATAACTCCTGTAGAACAGGGGAAGAAAAAGACATAAAAAGCTACCATATACTCGATTTGTTTGCAGTCTTCAACCCCATAGATTCCTCTTTCCTAATATTGAGGGTGTAAATTCTTGCCAATGTGTAATAAGTACTTATCACCTTTCCGATTTGAGGTTCAATTTCGCTTATTTGGGTGCAAATTGTTGACTTGAGCTCTAACCGCGACTTAATGTTATTGAACATGACCAAACAGTATGTATTATTTCATCTGAATTGTGGCTCTTAACATTTGAGTTGTGTAGTGATGTGCATCTAACTCTGTTTCTCTGCCTCTAATCAAAGGTTGTGGAGCACCATTATTGTGATATTACATAGAGATGTGGAGAGACCATAGCTGTTGACCTAACTGATAAGGTAAGGATTTTTTATTTCCTTTCCAGCACTAAAACATAATAAGCTGGGGCCTGGGTGGAGTTTCCACGTGTTGTTAATGGTCTTATTTGCAATCTGAGAAATTGAAATGACAGATAATAATGTCGTGCATTTCTCTACTCTATTTGCTATATACAAGAAACTCTGTGATGCTTCCTTAGGAAACAGACATAAATGTAGCAACAATCTTCACAAGACTTTGTAGCAGTTTTAACATTTCCTGCACGGTTATGCTTAGCTGGTTGTTTGAATTTCGATCTGGAAACTATGCACATTGCTTAAAATTTTACGCGAAGCATATTTTGATTTGTATTATCCCATCTGCAAATACTTCATCTTTATGTTATCCTATTATTGTAGCATGGCGATGAGGGGGAACTGAGCGCGATGAGGGGGAACTGAGCAGCAGATTTGCTGCTGGAATGCAGAAGCTCAAAACATGAGGTGATTTATTTTTATGTGTTATATGAAATTTTGAACTAATGATGATTCTGTTGCACAAACATCTTAGATGAGAGAATATCCACATTGACTGGTGTTGCTCAGACAAACTGAAATTAAATATGAAAAGCTGCACAAATAGTATAGCTCGATAGGATGTTATTAAAGTGCCAAATATCTGCCTTCGGGCAGTTTTTCCCAGTCAAAAAAAAAAAGTGCCAAATATCTGAATAGAAGGGATTAATCGTACTTTCAGAGCTTGTAGGGATGGATGCTAGGCCCTGCACTTTCGGTTATGATGAACTAAAGGCTGCAACAGAAGATTTTAATCCTGCAAACTAACTTGGGGAGGGAGGCGTTGGACCTGTTTTTAAGGTAAGCGTCCTTCTAATAAAACAAAGGCTGTCGTCAAACAACTTCATATTCCTTTTGTGAAATAACATCGATCGTCTGGCTCACATGGATATAAGTCTGCCACTTCACCTCTTTTTTTCCCTTTTTGTTGTACCATTACATTTTTGCCGTTGTATTTTATTGACATAAGACTATAAAAAAACACAAATTCTGCTGTTGTAGATGGTTTGCTTAGAATAGCGACTGATTGGGTCATAACCTGACCATTTTATCTTTTCATCAGAGCTGAAACCATCGTTGAGACTAGACAATTCATCTCAAAATTTAAAATTCTATGATTTCATGTTCTATAGGAAACACTTAATGATGGGAGGGTTATTGCTGTCAAACCACTATTTGTGACATCCCACCAAGAAAAGAGTCAATTTTCTGCGGAGATCGCTATAATATCTGCCGTTCAACACAGGAATCTTGTGAAATTGTATGGATGTTGCATTGAGAGGGAGAAATGACTGCTTGTTTGTGAGTAACATGAAAACAAGAGTCTTCATCAAGCATTGTTTGGTACAGGACATCACCTTTCCTGTCAATGTAAATTATAGTTTTTGAATATGGTGAATAACCGATACTGTTTGGCTTTTGTTAAGCAGGAAAGATAAATTTGTGTCTTAACTGTCTCATTCGTTTCAGTATATGCTTGGCAGTAGCAAGAGGTCTAGCTTATCTTCATGAGGAATCACGGCTTCGCATAGTACACTGAGATGTGAAAACCAACAATATTCTTCTTGACTCTGACCTTAGCTCCAGAATTTCTGATTTTGGTTTGGCCAAACTTTTTGAAGACAAAAGGATGCACATAAGTAGGGGTGTTACGAACCCGACCGGACCGAAAAAGATCGAAAAAACCGACCGTTAAACCGACCGTTTGGTTAGGTCGGGGTGGTGGCAAAAAATTTTGAGTTCGGGGTGGACCGAACCGAACTTATTTCGGTTCAGTCTCGGTTTTGTTAAAATCCGGACCAACAGGACCGAACCGAACCGACAGGACCGAAGCACCCCAAACCGAAATCAGACCGAACCGACTGATTATGTGTTTTTATATATTTCAGATTAATCTTGACCGTTCATTAACCCATTAAGTGAATTAGTAGTTCTTACTTGGGCAAAGACCAATCTCTGGGCTGCCACTTCCAATTCTGATAAAGTGAATCCTTTCTTTCATTCCTCATACAAGTCACCAGAGCAGTCAAGAACTCGCATTCATCTTCTCTGTAAATCGGGTGAGTGGAGTTATCGAAAACCCACTCCCCCATGTACAAATCACACTCCTCCGGCGGCAACTCCACCTCCTCGTCGTCATCTTCCTCCATCGGCAGTCGAATCTCCACTTGGGTTTACACCACGGTTATCGAACTCACCGTTTCGTCGTTCTTGATCGTTTCTTGAACAGGGTTGCTCTGTTCTTCTCTGCTTTCATCAACTTTGGGTCTTGAAAACAGGAATTTTGCGATTGATTTCACGTCCTCGTTGTACATGAAGCATCCGAAGAGGAAAACGGAGAAGACTACCACGAATAGAGATATGTTGTTGTTTTTTCTGCCGCCGGAGTGCTTCATCGTTAAGGTTACAGTGGATAACAGGGGCGTTTTCCGGTGGAGAAGAGGCTGATTCTTCCATTTTGGGCGGACCGAAATCCCTGAAATCCCCAACCGGACCGATTTCACCCCGAATCGAACCGAACCGAAATTAATATCGATTGGGATCGGTCCCCGAATTATATACCCCGAACCCGATCGATTTCCGGCAAATCCACCCCGAACCGAACCGACCGAATAACACCCCTACACATAAGTACTCATGTTGCGGGGACAATGTAAGATTCCCAGCAGACAATCTTTATTGATTAGCTTATATATTTTACTTTTTTTGCTGAAGTAACATCTTAGAAGCAATTAACTTTTCATGGTTACTAATGAAGTGGGTATCTTACACCTGAGTATGCGATGCGTGGGCAACTTACAAAAAAGGTCGATGTGTATGGATTTGGTGTTGGTGCCAAAAAAAAAAACTAAAAAAATAGTTAATAGATTTCCTTAACTTAATATTAATATATTTTGGTCTGTTGTCAGATAACCTTCAAACTGCTTGTTTACCATCAACAATTGAGGATGACTTTCCGCTATCAAGACTGGATACCGGATCTTGCCAAACACAAATCTCCTACAGGTATATATATATAGCTCAGCTGATTATCCTTGTGTACTGGTTTCAATGCATATTGGTGACTTACTAGTGTTGGGAAACGATTCCCAGAAACCAATAATGACGCGTACAGATTAGACAACAAAAATTGCAAAATCTTACAAGGTGGAATTAGGGTTCTACCTCAACTCCCTGCGACATGAACGCTGGTTGAACTTGTTACAACACGTCTTGCTATAAACCACGAATATTGTTTGACCGTACCTTACGATCTTCTATCGTATTCCCTGTACGTTTATAACACGAACCGAGTGTGGACTCTTTCGTGATCTGTTTGCTCTCTCTAAGCCTGCCTCTATTTCGTGAATTATAGGAAAACGTGTATCTAACTTAGAGAGCATAACGTGTATATATAGGGTTACGATAGGGACCAAAGAGTAAGAAGTCTGGGCTCCCAGTGTAAATAAAAAAACCTAATCCCACCAGGATTTTATTTCTTATTTCACTAATTATAATTCATCACACAACAGAATTATAATTGCACTCTCGTCCTTATCTCAATAATCTTATTTCACTAATTATAATTCATTCCACTACAGAATTATAATTGCACTTCCGTCCTTATCTCAATAATATTACGAGCTCCATGATATCAAATACTTATTAGTCTCCCTACGTTAAGATTACAGATACACGTTGATTAAAATAAATTACTAACAACTAGCTCCTTGCAACCCAACTATAATGCAGGAATTTGAGAGTAGACTTGAACCTTTGCTTGAAGATCTATATTTGGACAACATTGTAATTAGAATGGGCAATCAAACTTGGCTCATGCCTCTCAACAACATACATCTAAATCGAAACTAATCCTAATCCTGGAGGGCTAAGAGCTTTTGAGGTGACCAATGCTCTCTCATTTCATATTATTATGCCTGGAATGAACCTGTGTGGACAACTGTTTGAAAACTAATATATATGTGTGTTGCTGAGACTAATTCAGAAGTTATGATGATGGGATCTACCAATTTGGAGCATTGCTCTACACTCCCTGCCTTGCTCTGTTATGTGATGGAATGAAGTTTAAGTCTGGTGCTGAGACTTTTTACTTGTTCACATATAGTCGGAAGGATACCCCTTGTTTTTTGGTTGTTACTTTGAGTAGTATTTTCTCTTCTCAACTTCTTGTTAGAAGTTTGTGTGCTCAGTATGGCTACATGGTCTGTCATATAGTTCATATGAGCTTTTTTCCCTTTTCTTCTATCTTCTCCCTCCCTCGATGTACCTGTTACGCAACATAGCATCAGGGTTAGAGCATCCAACAAAACCAAATCCAGCTAAAAAGCCCAAGCGCATGCTCAACTGAAACCAAAAGAGACTTCCATGGAAATGTTTTGTTGTCCAAGATTTCCCTTGACTGCTTTAGAGTCATTCATCTATGAGCATGTTTTGCTATGCAGGATTTTCCTTTTGAATACTTTAAAGTCATCTATTTCTGACAACCGCAAACTCTGCAGCATATGTAAATGGCCCTCCTAAGTAGTTTCGAACTGCACCTGTGTCACTGCAGTATCTATCAATGCACTACGCGCTATGTAATTTGTAAATTAAAAAAACTAATGCTACCTACTTTAGAAATCCACGTAGTATGCTTTCCTAAATGTTTCCATGTTGTTTTCGCCATCCAAACTGTGCAGTAAAAACCAACAATGTACTGCCCAAAATCTAACTTGTTCCCTTTAACGGGTAGACATTTGTGCCTTGCACGAAAGTGGATCTAGTTTATGCAAAACGAACAAAGGTATTGAAAATATGTATAAGTTGTTCTCAATATAAATTTGAGCAAAGTTGTATAGCTATCATAGTAGATTAAGAGTACGTATTGTGAAGGAAAAATATATATATAAACAAAACTAGAGGTGCACATTTTTACGAGATGGTTGATAGTTTATGATAGTTTAATTTCTCCAATCATAAGATTCAATTTTGTCAATCCATTTCAAAGAAACCCTTCTCTTCAAGATTTATTATTGGAAAAATTTCAAAATGGCACCTGAACTTTCACTCCAATGTCACTGAAACACCTGAACTTCAATTTATTTCAATTAAACACCTAGACCTTCAAAATCCCCAAATTGAGGCACCTGCCGTTAGCCTCCATCCATTTCCTTCACAAACCGGCTGATATGGCTCATTTCTGTCGTTAAAGGGGCCCACTAGACATGTTAGAAAGTGAACTCAACGCACACAATCACAACCCATGCCAACTCAATGCACACAATCACAACTCATGCCAACCCTACTTCACTTTTGGAGGGAAAACGGGGAGCCACATCAGCTGATTTGTGAAGGAAATGGATGGAGGCTAACGGCAGGTGCCTCAATTTGGGGATTTTGAAAGTTCAGGTGTTTAATTGAAATAAAGTGAAGTTCAGGTGTTTCGGTGACATTGGAGTGAAAGTTTAGGTGTCATTTTGAAAAATTTCCTTTATTTTTTTGGGTACTTTACACTACAAGCATTAATTTTCATTCTCATCCTTTATCCGCGACACAACTTCTATCAGATACAAGAGATACTTGCGAAGTCCCAAAAAAGTATGTGACACACCTCCTCTTTAGTCCATTATTATAACTCACTAAAATAACTCTGCTCAAAAGACAACTAGAAAACTAATTGTATACAAAGAAAATAGCGGCGTTAATGAAAGTAAATATACGTATTATATACATATGTGGCACTTGTTCATAGATAAAAGTCAAAATAATACTTGATGTATTTCTACTATTTGTTACAATTGTTCTCGGAGCATCTCTAACCTACTCATCAATTTATTTTGTCAAATATAGATTTTGTTGGCCTATGTGGCATTTTGAAGACTTATTTTTGTAGTTTGTAAATTTGTGATTCCAATCCACTCATCAAATTTGGGTTTTCACTATTTATTTAATTTTTATATGTGTAATATCCTTCAATAGACATTAAATTAAATTGCTAAGATGGTAAGTAATGGAGGGACCCACTATTTGGTGAGTGAAGTCGAATCGCTAAATTTGAAGAGAGAGAAGTGCTCACCAATTCTGTAATAGAGAAGGAAAGCCCTTAAAGTGAGCTACACCAGAGTAGCAAAAGATGAAGGTAAAATACATTTGGTGGAACCGCTCTGTATTATTACCGAGGCACTATTCATGAGCAATCCACTAAACAATTGTTTCTCTCTCCTCCCATCTCTCTCTGTTCTTCACCCCTCTCTCTCTCTCATGGCGTCTTCAACCCTGATCTTGGCCCAAACCAAGCGAGCCGCCTCCGACGTCGGCTACGTCAACCGCCTCCTAAAGAGCATCCGCAAGGCCTCGTGGATCGCCGACACCACCTTCCTCACCCTCGTCATCCCCTCATCATAGAGATAGACCGCGAGCAGCAGCTCAACGACCTCGACCTGCAACAGGCCAGTCTCCTCAGTGACAGTTTTTGATTGGCTTCCCAGTTTTCACTATTTCACGCCCTGGAACTGTGTTTCTTTCTTGTTTCTATCCTCGTCTATGGTTGTTTTGCATCACATCAATTTATGGTACAAACAATTTGTGGGTTTGGGGTTCTGATTTTGCACAGAGAGGTGAAGAGAGAGAGAGAGAGAGAGAGAACAATATTTTATACTATTTTGTAAGTATAGAGATGATAATAGAGAGTATTGGTGTGGGATTGAGAGAGATTTGTATAGGTAAAATGAAAAAAGTGGACAGATGGGTAGCAAAAATACATGTTCCTTGGTGTACATGCTGTTACTTGCCAAAACAAATGACGAGGTTATCAACGATGTTTTCTTTTCAATTTTGAGATTAAATTCTTTACACCGCCGGTGTAAACATTTGTTTCCACCAAATCAATTATATTGTGCCACGTCGCCATGTTCTATTGATTGGGACCACTGTTTTATAACGTAGCACAATGTAATTAATTTAAAAGAAACAAATGTTTACACCAGCAGTGTAAAGAATTTATTCTCTTAAATTTTCTCGACCCTCAATAAAAGGTACCCGTTATTTCCCTATTTCCCTCAACCTCAAGGATCGAGCTGCAAAACGTGAAAACATACAGGACCGCTCCAGCAAAACTGCGGCGTTACACCGAAGAGGCGAAGGGAAAGAAAACCCAAAAAAAGAACCAAAAAGAAGGCGAAGAAAGTTGGCCATTTTTCACTCTTTCAGCAACGCAGAATCCCCCAGAGGAGGGAGGGAGAGAGAGAGAGAGAGAGAGAGAGAGAGAAGCTTCTCTGGCTCTGTCAGACCCCATGGCGACAGATTTGGTCGAAGCCCCTTCGCCTACATCTCAATCGCCTTCCCATTACAGGTTCTTCTACAATTGTTTTAATTTTCGATTTGTTTTCTCCATTTTTTGTAACTCAGGCGTCCGAACCAGCTTTTGCGCGCTTTAACTAATCCTTGGACCAATTAAAGCGAGGGCAAAAGGACTCGTCTAAAGGGGTTGATAGCACTAAGAGGTTTCAAGCTGAGACCTTGGAAGGAGCATGCCCTTAAGACCCAAGCCAAGCCCTTGTTTTTTCCAATTGGTACATATGGGATTAATTTTCACGAAATCTGAAACTTTGTACGTATAATCTGCAGCCAACTACGGCACTTCTACCTCGCAGTCGACCGATTCCAGTTCAAAATGGTCTCTCTCTTATTCTGAATTCATCTTCTTATGGTTAAGGAAATTGTGATTTTGTTTAAGATTTCTTAATACCTGATATAAAGTCGTTGAATTTGCAGGAGACGTTGGTGGATCTGCTGGGAATGGCGGGCCGCCGCCCTTGCCTGCCGATGGTGGTGTGCTGCAGCACACGCGACGAGCTCGACGCTGTCTGTTTCGCTGTCTCCAACCTTTCCCACATTTCCATGGACTCTCTGGTACTTATTTATTTCTCACTAAAAATTAGTTTTTTGCACGAAAGTACCAAGTATTTTTTTCTGGTGGGGGTGTTTTTTCTTGGCAATGATTAAGTCAGATCAGTTGTCATAATGTAGGTTCGAGTAGAAGGGTATTCAAAGCATCTCCACCCCTTACTCATATTTGGTAAGAGCTTGATTTGGTATGACGCACTCCAGTGGGCAAATTCAAATTTAAGCACAAATTTGAGTAAAAAGCTTCATTAATGGTATAATTGTATATATGGGAGAGAGGAATAGCCTTGCAAAATTTGAGTAAAACCCAATTTGGTATAGGTTTGAGTCAAGGAGTGGAGTTGATTTTAAGGGTTTTTTTACTCAAATTTTGAGTTGAGTAGAAAAAAGGGAAAGGGCAAGAGATGCTCTTAGGAGCTGTCTAATAAAATTGGAAGGTTAATTATTGGAAAGAAATGGTGAATGCAAGATTTTTCAGTAATGCGTACTTCAAATTTAGAATTTTATGGTTAGAATTGAACTTCAAAGTTGTTGTCCACATAAGTTTGAAAATATTCTTTGAATGGCAGGGCAGTCTTGTGTCAATTTTGGTGCTTTTGCTATCGTTTTGTATGTTCCCTGTGAACTGGACTTCTTGTAGACCAGTTGAGCTAGCACAAAACGCTTTCTTAGTCCTTAGTCTTACAAAATGCGGCAAAGCACCTAGAGGATATACAAAAACCAAGCAAGGTCAAACACTTCCCCAAGTGACTAGGAACACTTGCTGCTACTTTATAGGTAGCATGTCATGATTCACGAGGCAAATCTTAACATTCCAAGAGTAGCATGTTCTCAAGTCTAAGGTGTTTTATCTTCAATAATAGTTGTTGGGTTCTCTTTTCTTGGTAGGCTTCAGTGGTAGACCAATCAACTTTATTGGATACAAACTTGGCCTTGTTTGCCTCTTTTTATGCAACTTATCCTCGATTCTTTTTCTTTTTCCTCCCTTATCTACCTCTTCTACCAAAGTATTCAACTCACGGGAATTTAATGGGATTTTTTGTGCTCTCACTGCACTCTCTATCTTGTCCCTTGAATTCTATTGCCTTGATTTCCTTGGAAAAATTAGAGATTCAGAAATTCTTGTAAAAAAGTGGAATTGTTAACTGTGGGAGAAGAGGTAGATGCTTCCTAGTTCCTCCCATATTCAGCCTATTCATATTTAGTGGGGCTTCATCAAGATATGACGTCCCCAAGGCACACTTTCCAAAAAGCTCATCCCTCCTCATGCCACAGTTGTTAGGGAAAATGGTAAAGTTAACCTGATGGGCATTTTTAGAAAGTCTGTCACAACCCAAATCCGATGGATATAGATTTGTGACATGGCCAGTGATTTAAAAAAAAATCACCCCAGGCCTTGATATCACACAACAAATCTTTTTTCTTTTTTTTTTTCCAAAACTCCCTGGATCATAAATTAAAAATAAAGGATTATATTCAAAGCTGTCTAGCGTTCTCACTAATTACAACTTCAAAATTACATAATTGTGGCTCGCACATACCATCACCACTTATTAACACATTATTTCCTTATTTAGCCATGACAACTGATATTTACGCAACGGATAAGCCTTCTTTAATCCTGATTTCCTGAAAAGGTTTTATGAAAACATAAAACCAATCCAGTAAGTTACGATATACAAAGGTTACATAATAACATGGGATAATTTAAATGAAACATGCAAGGCGTAAACAAATTACAATAAAACGTGGTATGAACATAAACCTTGGCATAATAAAACATCCTGTAGGCATAAAATCAACAATATTTACTAGCAACTTCTAGGCTCAAATCCGTAATGGGCGAAATTCCGGCGGTAGCATGGGGAGGGACCCCAACAAAACAATCTCAAAACAATTTGAAAGAATTATGTAGCCAGAGTATATTCGTAACTCACTTCGACAATGCGGCACAACTAACCACGCGTTACAATTGATTAATTATCGAAACCTGTTAGACCACATAATTATGCGATAAGGTTAATTAATTGATTTTCAACTTAATTGTTTATTGGTTATTATTATTTTCGTTTTCTATTTCTATATTAACAATATAATAATAGTAATATTGTTACAATTTTATATTATGTAACTATTCAAGAAGAACACAACAACGAGGAGAGAGAGAGAGAGAGAGAGAGAGAGAGAGATGCGGGCCCAAGTGGCGGGGGTGATTGGCAGCGGTGGTGGAAAGATGGAACCATGAATGGTGGTGGAGGCGGGTGTAACTTGGTGGGGATGTTGATTCGGGTTGTGAACCGAAAATGGTGGTGGACTGGTGGTGGTTCGGATGGTGGTGATGGTCGTGAGGGTGGTGACGCAAGGTGGTTGTAGTGGCTAATGGTGGTTATGGTGTTACGGTGGTGGTGGTTATGGTGGTGCAAGTGCTGCGGCGCTGCCGCGATGCGCGGGTCGATCGTTTGACAGAAGAAGAAAATTGGAAAGAGGAAGAAGTATGGCAGTATAGCTGCCGGTAATTTTATATATATTAGTGTATGTATTTTTGTCCATTTCCATTATCTTTCAAGCTACTCTTTCTTCTTTTTCTTTCTTGCTTTTTATTATAGTCGAGCGAGAGAGAGTGCTCACCGGAAAGTGATCGCTGGGGACGGGTTTGGCCGAGAGTGGCAAAGTGGAGGGGAATGTCTTTGTGGAGATGGTGAGGTGGAGTAAAATTTTAGGAAAGATAGAGGTGGCAATGAGATAGGTTTATGTAAAAAGATGGTATTTTTCTGGTAGGAAAGGGAGAGTCAGTGGTGAGAGTTTTGTGCTTTGTATATGTTTTGGTGTGTTGTAAGTGGAGGGGAGGCCTATTTATAGGCATAGGAGGCTCACAAAACTAAGTGTATCTTGATCATATCCAAAGAAATCTAGAATAATCTACCATTATCTAATAATATCTAAATCAAATCTAATAATATCTAAATCAAATCTTATATAATCTAAGAAAATCAAACTATATCTAATAATATCTAATCAAATCTTATATAATATAAGAAAATCCAACTATATCTAGTGAATATCTAATCTGATTTCTTTCCGGATTATTCTTTTAACCCTTACGGCTTCCCGTCTCGCGGGGACTCATGCCTCACTCTCGAGTCACGTTGTTGTTAATAGGGTTGGGGCGGTATCTGTATAATAGAAATTGATAGATACACCGAAAATACTCTAATTTTTATAAATCTTGAGTCATGACTTAGTATACTTTCTACATCTTAATGGTAAACGGCTTGCTTAATGTTAGCTCTTAATTTACTACCCTACTGAATTTGACTACATGGGTAATATTGCTACATTCATAGCATTTATAAAGAACCGATCTCATTAGGAAAATATATGCCGACATCGCCAAGCCGTAGAAAAATATCTGGTTAACAGTTTAAATGCAATTTCTGAAAGGTTACGTTGTCCAAACCTTGTACTTAGGAAATTGTCTAAAATTTAATGTAGACTAGAAAAATTATTTTGGATCTAACCGAGGTGTCAGTATTTCAAGAAATTGGGTTATCACAAAGTCACTCTGACTTAGTCGGATGATCGGGTCCCTAATTATTGCGTTAGTGGAGTTTCCCTGGTGTTTGTTGACTTTTGATCTTGAATAGGAAAAAGCCATGTTTCCAAGAGAACCACTTATCAAGATCCTCTATCCCATGTGTTTCGTTGCCACACTTTGCATAATGAAATGATATTTGTTTATCGAGAAGTAGCCAATGAGTGATATAGCAGCTTTCATTTCTATCTCATTGGGCATCTCAATGATTTGATCTGTTTTGCTATGTGATAATGTCTAGTTGAGGGTCACCTCGAAAAGGTGAACACTCTAAAACTTCAGGAGGTTCATTAAATACAGGCCACATATGGTGTGCATTATTCTGCCCCGTTGAAGGAGAATTCAAGTTTTATTCAAATCCAAAAGGTCATGGTCGGGATGGAATGGATGGTAGTCTTGGAACATCATGGCTTTAGATGAAGGGGTATGACTTTTACCAATCATCTTTCCAAACTAAGTAACCTCCATGGAGGGTGCAGGTGGTTCAGGCTAACCATGACTGGTTCTAAGTTCTAACAGACTTGGCGGATTCTCCTTCAAGAGTAGGACAAAACAATGCTCCAGTCAAAGCGTCAATCCTCTCACTATCGCAATTAATCTTCAAGTCACTAACAACAGAGAATCACCAACAATCAATTTTTTCGGTGGACAATGTCAAAAGAATTCTTAAATAGTGCATAGCTGAAATACCCTTTCAGCACGACATGAATGACACTAATATCAGTGCAATTTTAGTCTAACTAAATTGTACTATATTTGTCATAGTACTCCAAATTTGATTTCCCCGAGCAAATGAAATCACTCAGAAGTATTTGTTCTGTGTCTTGCATTGCCGATATACTGACATTATAGTAAAATCCTTCTACATACCGATGTATGACGGATAACTTATACTATCATACATGCATATGTTGTTCTTCGATTGGACAATGTATCGCTGTATAATACATTTTTTTTTTTTGTCCTTTTTGCCTTGTGCACTCATAAATTTTGGAGTTTTTATATCTGACTCCTAGATAAACACTATTTCATGTATTTGCCACCTGCACCCGCGTTCATGTAACTTAGTTGGCGGAATACTGTTGTGACTTATGAGTAGATTGTCGGAGCTTCATTGTTGATTCAGAGGCCCGATCATGTAACTCTCTCAAGGAAATATTCTTTGATGATTCTACACTTATCTTCTTTGAAGATTTGTTACCATGGAGATAATATCTTCCCCCCTCCACTTCGTTGGTGGAATGACAAAATCAATTATGACTATGGACTATGGAGGGGTTCCGAAACTATAGGAGTACTGGCAATTAGAGTCTGTATGAAACATAGTTGAAGCTCTATGTCTTGAAAATCCAGATGTAACATCGAAGGAGGAGGTATATGTATTTGCTTAACTGATGTATAACGTAGATTCCTACTCTTACTTGATAAATTTGTTCTTTCCTATTTGGGCTTTTAGCTTTTGGGAAGAAGTGAATGCAGCAGCTTAACTCTTTCTGCTTAATTGACTTATAATGCATCTTCCTGCTCTACTATATAAATGTTTTCTTTATTACTTTGGCTTGGGGTTATTGGGCTCTTGACACTAATGTCTTCATCTTAGATGAGATAACCATGTTGGAATCTACTTACCACAGAAATGGAGGGTAAAAAAACACGACCATGCTGTAGCAGGGTCCTTTGTCATTAAATTGTTACGCAATATTCAGCAGAGTCATATAAACGAAAGCTAAATTCAGTGTGCAAATTGTTGCCCTTCTCCCAGTACAGTGATCTAGCTGAAGCAGAACGTGCATCGATTCTAGAGAAATTTCGGCAAGCAACAACAAGGTGGAATCAAATTGCCTCTTGTCTTTCTGGGGATGACAATGAGATCAAGAAAGAAGAGAAGTCTCACTTGGTAGTCGTAACAGATGCTTGCCTTCCACTTCTCGCGTCAGGGGAATCACCTATTGCTGCTCGGGTTTTGATAAATTATGAGTTACCAGCAAAGAAGGTAGGTCTGAAGTCTTCCTTCAGTTGTATATGCACCTCAAATTCATGCATTCGCTGCTATGATCTGATTTTTTTTTGTTTTGTTTTTTCTTGCTTACCAAACTAGTCTGGCAAGTTGATCGCTCAGTACTTAATGACGATTTACGTGTGCTCGAATGTTGTTTATGCATAATGTAACATTGTTTTTGCCAATGTATGTGTGAAAAAATTCTAGTAATTTTTTTTTTTTTTTTTTTGCAGTGTCTGTGTCCCTATTTTTTTAGAATTCCTGTGTCTTCATTTGTGTCCGTGCTACATAGGACATAGTGGTTTGAGGTTTCTTTAAGTTGCACTGTATATGGTGAAACACCAAGGGAATGCTCAGAGGATGAATACAAAAGACACAGAATACGTAAAAGGTGTTCAGAAATCAGCAGTAGTAGAGTTGGTTCCACAATAGCTCTATGAAGCTCCTTGTTCTACCATTCAAAGGACAGATAATTCGTTCAAGGTGTGTACCATTGAGAGTTGAGAACTCAGTAGTAGACTTGATTCTACAATCTCTCTCCAAAGTTTCTTGTTGAGCTATTCACAAGCACTTCGTGGTTGGCAGGGGGCTTCGCCAACTTTTTTCTCCTTTTTGATAGGTTTTGCTAAGTTGGATTTTTCTGGTGATTTACTATAATGGAAAAGTTAAATGTCCCTAATCTGTATTCCTAATTGTTAGTATAGCAGTTTTCCCCTTAACCAGTTTGGATACATGTTCCATTCTACTGTATCCAAATGTTGCCTGATTAGCATAAAATATGGTGGTATGATTCATTTCTGCTCATTGATGCGGAAAATCATGCTATATATTTCTTTTGTATGAAATATTCACCAATGTTCTACAATACTTGAAATCCTAAGTTGTACGTTCTTTCCTGAACATGAATCTGACTTCCTCTCTTTCTCTTGCTGCCATATCTTTTTCTTTTTTCTAATTTCTCGTTAGAGTTCGCTTTTGCTTGCAGGAAACCTATATGAGGCGCATGGCAACTTGTTTGGCAGCAGGTTCTTTCTTGAATGCAGTAGTTTCATTGTCATGCGTTTTACACGACTACGGATTTACAGTTTTGAATGAACACAGATGGGATTGTCATTAGCATGGTTGTCGGGGGTGAGGTTGTAACTTTGAAAAGCATTGAAGAAAGCAGCTGCCTTGTCATAGCCGAGATGCCCATAAATGTAAGTTTCCACCTTTCTCCATTCTTGCATAGTATCAGTTGACACGTATTTTCCTTGAAAAAATATAAGGCAGATAGAATTTTGCCGGATAACATGATGGTGATATCCAGCTCACTGAATTACCATTCTTGATGTGGTTGTGATGCAGATCTTCGAAATGTTGTGATTAAATAGACCTCTTGGAGTGCAAAAGATACATTAGAGGATTCTTTCCAATGCTCAAGGTACTGATTTTAGGGGGTTTAGTTCAACATTTATGAGATCAGATTATGTATTATGCAATTTTTTACATTTTGTTAGTTTGTGCATAAAATGAAACCTATGGTGGGTCTTCTTGGTGCAAGGTTCCTGACAGGAACTTCCTGTAGTTCTTTCCTCTTTCTCCATGTTCTTGTTAGCCAAGAGTTGGATATTATTCCGTATTTTTGTTCAAGTTTTCTCTTCCTTGGAATCTGATTCTTGGTGGCATTTTCAACCTGGAAATTTGATATGATAATCACTCTTGGTTCAGCGTCCTCTTCCTTCCTGGCTATCAAAATTAGGGTTGTACTCGACTCAGTCCAGTCAGGGTGTAGAGCAAAATTCCCACCAAACTGAACCCTCTGAATTTACAATGAAAGATCTGAAAACTGACTGTCGAATTCTCAGCTGTATCAAATTGATGTGAGCTACTTTGGTTCGGTTGGGTCAGGATGGCGAAAGTTCCATTTTACCAGTGAACGCTTATATTGGTTTGCACGTTTCACCAAATGGTACTCCATTTTAAGATGCCGAACTGGGAATGACTTGGGTATCCTCCACACCCCCCCCCCCCCCCCCCCCCCCCCGTCTCCTCTTACGGTGTCCCCCCGTTATGCCTCTATGTGAGAATGGTTATGCCTATTTGTGTGAGTTGTTATGCCATTTGGGGGATACTGAAACAAATGAATAGTAACCTTGTATGGGGGACACCGTAGTGTTATGCCCATTTGTGTGAGTTGTTATGCCATTTTTGGAAAATTACGCAAGGTGTTATGCCATTTTTAAAAAATGTTATGCTGTTTGGGTTATGCCATTTTTGTCGGGTATCCCCAGACAAGGGGGGATACCGTAGCATCTTCCTTATAAGCTTAGCGATCCCCAAAGCTTTTCTAAAGAGACGAGTGTTGTAAACTAACCGTCTAGAGAGAATAGTTTCCGCAAGAGATGTAATAAAAATACTCCATTATGTGGGAGAAATGTGTTATGCATACGTAATTTGAAGAATAATAGTTTGTTTTACTCGAAGTTTATTGCTTGAAAGAATTAATTTGGAATCCTGGTAACACGGAGAAACTTTTTCTCAGGTACGTTAATAGGTGGAAATTTCTTTTGGTTACATGATGCTTCATATGCGTGAATCAAACCAAAAGCCGATGAACGGGTACATCCATAATCTCTTTTGCATTGCAAATCAAGTTATACAACATAGATCTGCGTTGAGGAATAGGACCCTCTCTCCAATTCCTTTAGGGACTGAAGGGTACTGTTCAATATGTTTGTGGGTCTGGTTCGGATCCACTTGAATGATCAGAATCTTTCACTTTTTAAAGTTGGTTGAGAACATCAAACAAGAGCTGGTCAAGACTATTGGTTGAATCAAACAAGTAGCTGAATACAAACCGCAATTAATTCTACACCACCTTTTTTTTTTGTCAAAAGAGAAAAAAATTGTTATCTGAGAGGCAGAAGCCTACACATTAGAAAGATTGGAATCCCATGGGGGCAAAATGGATGTCCACAAGCCGGACAATCCATTAGAAAGGGCTTTTTTGAGCACAGTTGTGTTCAGCCAGATTACATTCATGTTTAACGAAACCAAATTCACAATAATCAAATCGACTCTTTAGAATTACACCACACTTGCGTTAAAAAAGAAAAAATCCAATCGCCAACGCATGTACGTCCCATTACCAATTGTTGTAGATTTTCATATGGAGATGCTGTTGAGCATAGCTAACCAGCTTTGCGATTTCCTTGGCATTGTCGACATGGACAGTGTGATCTGAGTCGGCTTCCTTCATAACTTGGCGTGCCTTCCACCACCTGAACCAGATCCGAAGGCTCTGGAGAGCCTCTTTAAGCTCTTCGCGGCTAATACGACCGTCGTGGTCTTCATCAAACTGGCGGAGCCACGCTTTGAATTCGTCCACCGTCATCTCCTCGCTGGGCTGCACCTTAAAGCAACACATAATAGCCATCTCTCTCTCTCTCTCTCTCACTCTCTCACACAACACACACACTCACACACAGAAGCTGGTGTCTTCAAATGGAGTTTTATGTATCCTTTTAAGCTGATCATATCGAGATTTAGTGGCACCCGAAACTGCAAAGCAAAGGCTCAGAATTTCAGGTGCACTTTTCTATTGGCATCTCTGGCTTTCGAATCCTTTCTGCTATGCCACCAGGGAACCTTTTGTTGTTTAGAGGGAGTGACTTTAGTGGCAGGGCTTTAAATAGCAGTAGCGGCCACGGTAGCGGGAGTACCGAATGATAGTAGTGGGATTCAGAGGAGTGGTTGCGAATTTTTTTAAAACACTTTTTGGTGCCAGGGCATTTAAAGCAGGCATAGCGGTCAAGTAATAAGCAGTAGACGCAACAAATTTGATATGCGTGAATAGGTATGAACCGGGGATTGGGAGATCATGCCAAGCACGGGAGCGCATCTGGACTTATCTGATTCATGGAAAAGCAACATGTGACAGTGCCCCAATTAGCACCCAGTCAAACGGATCAATCCATATGATAATGTGGAATCAGAGGTGATCTAACTAAAAGGCTGCTGATTTTGCCACTCCATTTTTTGTTAACGCCACTCCTCTGCAAGTGTATTTTACTATTTTTGGTGCAAAAATACACTTCCAGGGAAGTGTCATTATCATTAACAAAAAAAGGAGTGACAAAATCATTTCCCAACTAAAATTGGTGGACCAATGATTCCCCTCGTTTACCATCTGTTTTATACTTAGCTTTTCGCATAAAGTTTTGTTCCATGTAGCTTTATTCTTGCACTTGTGTGATTAAAGAAAATTCGCTCATAGATGTTTCAGGACAAGGATAGGAATTGTTTCCGTTCCTCTAAGGTTCTTATTTTTTAAATACTTATTTTTTGTTTTACGAGACAGGTCATTCTCACAATACATCACCTTTAATTGAAAAAATAAGTATTTATTTTAGTTAGTGGAACACAAGTAAAAGAGTCGGTGCTTGACCATAAAAAAACGGCCCCGATTGTAATGGTGATGGCTATTCGGCTTGAGTTAATAAGAGAGATCTGTTCAAGTAAAAGAAACTGTTGGGATTTTTCAACGAAGAACTTTTACTTTGGTATATCAACGGAAAATGTTTCCTCCACTTTGAATCGATCTAGGTCGAACTAACTAATTATACTACAAACTACAGAACTATCACTAATAACTCACTGTACAATCTACAAATTACTGGTACTTCTCCAAGTTACAGACCACAAGCTACAACTACAAAAAAGAAATGTAGTGTCGGCCCCGACGTTTGGGTTGCCCAAGTCCGACCTCGAGCTTGGTTGCCCACTTAGTATTAAGTTTAAATAAAAAAAAAGACATACAAGAAAAGAAAAAAAAAACAATAACAAAAATAAGGTTATAGTGTTTTATGATTACCAAAATTTGGAGAGGATTATCATTCACATGATCCTCTCCAAATTCTTCATTACTTGCTTCTTCAACTTGACTTGAAAGAAGAGATTTTTGTTTTTTTGCATCAAATAGGCTAGATATTGAACCCGCTAGTGATTTTTCCATTGTATCTTTTCGTTGCCTCACTTTTCTATTTTGAGACCCGGATTTTTGTTTGCGAATTCTCACTCTATTCTTATCATTCTCAATCTTCGTCATGGTACCTATATTAGTATACCTCACTAATCAAAAATTCAAGACAAGAAATCCTACTAAAAACTCACAAAATTAATAATGTAGTGTGTACAGTGACAATCAAATTTCAGTTCAAATTTCCTACTTATTAATTCATTAGTTCAGCCGTGTAACCGAATAAATTATTCTGTTGCAATCAAAAATTAGTCAAAGGAACTAACCAATCCATATTAATTTATCTTCTATTTACCCCAGGCATAGAACACCTTCTGTTTTTGCCCTCCTAATTTTCTTTAAGTATCATAATTTTTTTAAGCGGGTGGAAGCTACATATTTTCAATTCTTTTTGATTTTGTAATTTTTTTTTGGGATTATGCCCCTAAATTTTTTTCTTCCTGTTGGATTTCTAATTTTTTTTATTTACAATTTTTTTGTTGCTACCCCTTACCGGGGGTTGCCCGAGCCCGCCGGCTTGCGGGGCTTACCCCTGGCCGGCCCTGAAGAAATGTACAGTGTTTGTGTAATGTCTGAAGAGAGGTGCTTTCTTCTTCGATCTTTGTCGTGTAACTGTTCTTGTAATAAACTGCTTCAATGTCTTCAAAACTTTCCATGTGTCTCAATCACACCTATTTTCCGGCCTGTGAGGGTTTTGAGGGAGATTTTTTAGAGTAATGAGTTGAGATAGATAGATAGAGAAAGTTTGTTGGAAACCGTTGTCAAAGGATTTGAGTCCCCCAGACGAACAAGATACTGTTTCTTATCAAACTGTGTCCCTTGGCAGGATCCGGGTTGGCTGCTATCCCGTGGTCACAGCAGGGCCCAACCGCCCCCAAACTATGCCGTTTCATTACAAAAAAAACACACCCCACTTTTAACCTCGTAAATCCCTGTTTGGCCTTTTCTGAATTCTGAGTCCCCCCGTTTCAAATTAATGATTTTTTGGGCTCGTCTTGGATTCCACAAAGATAATTTAAATATTTTATGCTTTGTTCACTTCACTACTCTACTCAGAAAATATTTTTCAACTCAATCATTACTCTCATTTCTCTCTTTTACTTTTCTATCATTACTCTTATTTCTCATTCTATTTCTCTCCACTTTTTACCTCTCTCTCTCTCCAATCATTACTCTCATCTCTCTCCACTCATTATCTAAAAACACTACTCAAATCACAAACCAAACAAAGCATATTATTCTTAAAATGTTTCTTATGGATTCCTACAGAAGAATTAGCTCAATGACATATTGGTTATGGCTTTTTCTAAAATTCGCAGGGCGAAACAGAGTTGTTTTTCGTTTCACAATAATAGTTTTTTACGCTCATCTCGGGTCTCACAAAAATGATCCAAATCGCTCATTATTCTTAAAATGTTACTCCCTCCGTCCCTTATTTAGAGTCCAGTATTTCATATTAATGCCTCATCATTTAATCCCTGTTTCCCAACATAAATTAAATGCCATGCATCCATCCTTATTCCTTACCTCCATTTTGTATATTTTTTTAACCGGTCAATACCATATACTAACATCAAAGTCCGAAGGCATTATAGAATTCATCAAAAATTAAGAAGTGAACTACAAATTCCAACATAGCTGGCCATGGATTTGATTATGTAAGCTTGATTGGGAATACAACAATGATCTCTCTCTCTCTCTCTCTCTCTCTCTCTCTCTCTCTCTCTCTCTCTCTGGTTGCCTCTCAAGAGTTTGGAACCCCAAAACAATGTTTAGTAGTCCTATTTATAGTCTGGGCGGAATTAAGGACCATCCCGATGAGTTTTCCTGTAGATTTTAACCGAATAAAATGTCTACGGACCGTCCAGACGGAGTTCGGATTTTCGGACTATTGACTCTGCTTTCGGACCCGTTTTTTACTTAGTAAAAGTCCGAATTGGGAAATTGCTATCTCACGCAAGTTACATCTTTGATTATTTGAATGAGCTTTTCAACCCTATTTGAATAATCATAATCGCACATTCAAGCGGAAAGTTATGGTCAAAATACTATACATGATGTGCCAAGGCACTCCGAATTCGGGATTAACTCCAATTCTTGATTTTCCCTTCCAAATCAGATTGCTTTAGACTTCCTCAACGGGTTTCGGATTTCCAAGGCTTCTCACTTTCATTCTTCTATCACCTCCAACGTCTCCCATCTTTGCGGAATGATTCGGAAATCATTTTGTTAAACCACGTTTCACATCTAACTAACTATTCGTGAAACCTGTGAACACATGAAACTTATTTAACTTCCCCAAGAGAATGGGCTAAACAGATGTAACTTAGGGTGCTTAAATGGGTACATATAAGCACCTTTCAATACCAAAAGAAGCACACGTGTTCTTAATAGGCCCAAATTGGCTCCGAACAGGACTTAACCAACTCGCTCTACTCTGCTCGAATAATCCTGCTTGCATAGCTCAGCAGTTTCACGCTCCCTGAGCATATAGACATCAATTCCATCCTACTCTGCCCAGCAGCTCCGCGCTTCCTGAGCATATAGACATCAATTTCATCCTGCTCTGCTCGACAGTTCCGCGCACCTTGAGGAGATGGACATTGACCTCATCTTGCTTAAATCAACACATAATTGTAATAGATTCACACAGAATTCGGAACGAACGATTACACCTCTCCGGAGTTTGAAACCCAACGATTTGATATCATCTCCGAACGGTTGAGTTTCCACACCCTCTGGGGAATTCAAATTCAAATACAAATGACTCGTCAAACGATAATGGGAGTCCTCCAGGATATCCTATACCACCTTTCTCAGTAAGCCTTGCCAGCTTTTCAAATGTTTAGCCTCACCAGGTGCTTATAAATAATCCTCTTGGACAAGCGAAGGTACACAACGTACACTCAACTCTCCAAGCATTTACATTCCATTTACTCCTCCGATAAAGTTCTAACTTAGACATCGAAGGGTAGTTGATCGACGACACTCAACTATTTTGCAGGTCATCGACCAAACTCGGCACAAAACGATTCATCAATTCTAAGCTTTACCATACGTATACCCAAGAAATTCACATTTTTCGTAAGTCAAACATGCATCAATAATAGTCAAACAATATCCATGAAAATTGGTGGGAAATTGTGAAGCAAGACACTGGTTTTTCTTGGGAGTTTAGGACTGGGGTTGGTTCATGCCACCTCGCCCCCCTTAAAGGCTCCACCACTGATCATCGAAGCAAAATATGATCTTGATCAGGTTATGATATCACTTTTGTAATGTACAAAATGAATGTTCAAACATGACTTAAGACATACTCGATATCCAATTAAACTGATTTATTACATTGCATTGTGATTTACACATCAATCTTAAGAAAATGAACATCCAAATCACAAGAATGAGAACTTGTGACTCTCAAATTCTCTCAAGTCCATTTCAAAGACTTGAGAGATGGACTTGAGAGAAACTAAGTTCATCTATCAATAAATTTCTTTTAATTATTAACGGATGAACTTATATCTTCTTTAGTTCTTACGTTTTTGTGTGGTTAATATTATGATTTTCCAAGTTCAAATGATGCGGAATTATCCCAATACAATTCGATCTTGTATGATTCACAATTTGATTAAGAATGACTAATAATACGTACCAAAAAAGATTAAGGATGATTAATTACTCCTAATTGAATCAAATAAAAACAAAAAAACGAAAAGACAGCACTAAAAACTTGGGATTGCATTCAAAGATTTGGTAATAGAAGTATATGCCAATTTAACATGTGATGACAAAACATCACGTCATAACATGACATGCATGTGCGCCCAAAAGCAGCATCCATCGAAGATCCTTTTCCTCCAAAAAAAAACACAAGAGTCCATCTATAGGTACATCAAGATTTGATCATTTTTTTTAGAATTTTCGAAAAAAAATTACTTCGTCAGATATTGGTAAGGGTTTGATGGATTATGTGCTCAATTTCCTATCAAAAAATTATTGTTTATTTTTTGAAATTGCATTTGCCATCAGTTATTTGGGACAAAAGTAGTTCGGTTACTGGGTTACCAATACTCGAATAATCTGATTTTTTTGGAACACTTATTCCAAGCGTCGAGGTTCAGAAAGTGAACCTTAGGGTATGCTTAGGGCGTGTTCTATTAACTAAAATCAGTACACTTATTTTTTGAATTAAATGTGATGTCTTGTAAAAGAATAACCTGTCTCATAAAATAAAAAATAAAAATTTAAAAAATAAGAACCTTAGCAGAACCAGGCAGGCCTTATAAACTTTTGGAAGAAAGAATATAAAGAGGAAATTTGAGGCAAGTGGTGAAGGAAAATCTGCTATGCCTAATTCTTTTATTCTGTTAGTATTTCTCCCATCTTTCCTCTTAAACCAAACTATACTTCTCGACCATTTGCTATGCCTTATAAACTATCTTCTCTTTTCCCTACTACTTCGACCATTTGCTCAACTCTTTACGGTCTCAGGGGTGTTTCACTTTCTTTGAATTTTTTTTTTAAAAAGAAGGTAGTTTCAAACTCAAAAATCATGTATTTACGCAAATAATTTTTCTACTAATATGGATCTTGTTTGATAGATCTCATTGAGATCTTTTAAACGGTGCAAAAAAAATCAAAAAATTATGTTTCATTTTCGTTATATTTGAGTTTGAAATTACATTTTTTTTGAAAAAGAAGGTTTTGAAAGAAAGCGGAACAGGCCTTATCTCCATTCAAAAGTTAACACTTAACTCGAATGTAAGGAGAAGTGCTATAGGCACATCAGGTGTGGCACACCTCAGACACATCAGGTGTGAGAGGGGTGTGGCTGAGGTGTGCCACATCTGATGTGCCTATAGCATTTTTGGAATGTAAGTTCTTTGTTTTTTTTGGTCAACCGGAAATATAACTCGATTGTAAGTTCAACTACTTGTATTAAATCGAAACTTTACTCAAGTTTGACTAAAATTTTCCTGGTAAGAATTGAAAGATGCTATAACCTGCTGACTTATTACTTTCCGAAACTCAGCTAATTATTCAATACTCTCGGAGCACAGTATTTTCTCTCACATAAAATACCGGACCCATACACTGTTTGTGTGAGAGTCACTGTTTTATGTGAGAGGAAGCACTATGCTCCAGAAGTACTGAATAATGACTCCCGAAACTCACCCTCAACAGTCAACAATCTTTTTTTTACGGTGAAGGGTATTTGAACCAATTTACGCTCAACACACCTCAACTAATCTTCTATCCTCAACTAATCTTCTATCCAGTCCGATTAAAAACAGAACATCTGCATTTGGACCAGAAAATTCACAAAAATAACTTTCTTGTACTAGCATGACTTTAAGAATTGAACCATGAGTAATGATGTGAAAAACATACTCACCAACCAACCGGATGCTCACCATGAACAACAACAATCTGTCATATTAGCATATAAATACACACACCTACTCTGTGTGTTGTAATAACTATTCCCCACAAGAGGGACCCCCTCCCTAAACAGTTCATTGATCCTCCATATCCCCTCCCCTCCTCTTAATGCAGTAGTTTCCACTACCCCCATGGCATGCTTAGACATGTACTCCTCCTCCGCCACTTCCTCCTCCTCCGCCTCTGCCCACCAAAACTCCGACCACAAATCCCTCCCATGCAGCAGCCCAAGAATCTCCTTCTCCAACGACTTCGCCGAATCCAACCACCACCACCACCACCACCATGTGCACAAACCCAGATCCGACCACCCCCCGCCGCCGCCCTCCGACTTCGAATTCTCCTCCGTTTCGAACCACTCGATGATGAGCGCCGACGAGTTGTTCTCCAAGGGCCGGTTGTTGCCCTTCAAGAAACCCACTACTCTTAGGGAGGAGCTGCTTACGGGAGACGACGATGACGACGATGGTGGGTTTTCGCTGCGGCCGCCCAAGGGCTCGGGTTCGGGTTCGACGCGGTGGAAGGAGATTTTGGGTCTGAAGAAGAGCCACATTGGGTCGAGGAAAACGGGTAAGGGAGATGGGTGTGGGGAGAGGAGGCCGGGTCTGGGTCGTGATCCGGAGGCGCATGTTACCAAGAGTTCACAGGTAAGTCTTGTTAAGAACATATTCACAATTTTCGGTTAATTATTACTTCTTCCGTCTTATTTTGTTTGCCCTTTTTTCACTTTCACTTCGCAATGTCCCAAATTATTTGTCTATTTTGACAAACTCAAAAACCATGTCCTATGAAAATACCCTTTTACCCCTCTCTTTTGATTTGATGAGCAAGTGCAAGATTTGAATGGAGGGCATTTTTGAAAAGTTTAGGTTTGCAAAGTGTAACCATTATGTCTCTTTAATGAGTTTAGTTTCCCAAATTGGACAACAATATGGGAGGGAGGAGTACTACATGGGTGAGTTTAGAAGGGGACATATGAGAGAGGCAAATTAGCATTTGAATATGTCTAGTGAGGTTCAAGTCCACACCATTCCCATC
Organism: Rhododendron ferrugineum; assembly: GCA_025642025.1. Taxonomy (NCBI): domain Eukaryota; kingdom Viridiplantae; phylum Streptophyta; class Magnoliopsida; order Ericales; family Ericaceae; genus Rhododendron; species Rhododendron ferrugineum. The sequence continues at coordinate 9,527,848 of JAOTQK010000023.1, forward strand.
CATACCTCCTCTTTTTCGATAGAAATTTTGATGATCCGAGCCGCTCAGTGTGATCAGAACGTGATTTTAAGGGTACCCGCGAGAAATCGGCAAAAAAAAAAAAACACCGGGAAGGGCTTGATTTGAGCAATTTTTTATTAAACTGTTCAATAAAAAACTATTCGGATGAAGCCCTTCCCGATAATTTTTTTTTCCGATTTATCGTGAATACCTTTAAAATCACGTTCTGATCATATTGAGCGGCTCGGATCATCAAAATTCGATCGAAAAAGAGGAGGTGCGGACGGGAAGGGTGTGGACTTGAACTTGACTGTGTGGCTATTAGGCTTGATTTGATAGATGTGGATCTCCAACCGAGGTGAGTATGTTGAAAATGTTTTGAACACGGATGTCCAAACACATATTGCGTCTGTAGCAGTTGAATGCGTGTCAGTTTCACGGGGTCTCACGAGCATCAAACGGCTCCGAATACATTTATACCATTTTCTATTGTGGTTTCATAAGCGAATTTGTATCTGAAACATTGAAACTGAAAAATATATCCATTCATTCGAAATCAACATATGTCCACTGACATTAATTATGGTTGGCCTGATTTGGTGGTTTTATATTTGTTTTTGTAGGAACTGTTGAACGATGGACGGTCGAGTAGCAGAGACGTGGAATTTGGGATGTGATTTGATGATGCAATTGTTTGAGGCTTGTTTGTTATGACTTGATGAGTTTGTAGAGATTTGTGG
>JAOTQK010000023.1:9542077-9554629 GCA_025642025.1 Rhododendron ferrugineum
TTGAGATCTTTTATACGGTGCAAAAAAAATTAAAAAATTATTTTTTATTTTCATTATATTTGAATTTAAAAATTAAAGAAAAAGAACTTTTAAAAAAAGAACCCTTACCGGAACGGCACCTAGTACCCGAGAGAGCTTTCGGGTTCGATTAAATGGAGTATCGTTGGACCTATTATAGTAATCTAACTTAGTAACCACTAACGCCATCTATGACTAAAGACAAAAAATCTTGTTGTATCATTATTTCTACAATTTCCGCGCCTTTCATTCATTTGCCAATTTATTTTGAAGTAATAGCCGATAAAATGACTGATTTTGCAGTAAGACAAAATTACCATTGAGATATTGAGATTTTGTCGCGTAAACATATTTAGTTGCCTGTTTTGAATAGTACATGTCCTTTGAACATTTTTATCATGATCAAATAAAAATACAACTTGACAAGAGTATCTACTACACTAATGTTGGCCTATATCATATCCTCCCCTCTACAAAAATTTATCCGCGAGGAGTCCTAAATATACATCGATCGAACGACACCTCTAATCACACTTCTTTCACATATGTTAGGCCCCCACGTATATAATTGTGAGGCCAACACATATGCGAGAGGGTTGTGGTTGGTGGGTGTGTGTGGTACGTACCTGTCGTTTCGTTTTATATATTGGTCGAGCGCATAACTTCGATTGGGCCAAGAATTTTGCATTATTGTTCCGGATTTGTACTATTTACTTCATATTTGATGTAAAAAAGATATCTTCTATCGATTGATCCAAAAAAAAAAAATCAATCTCACAAAATTGCGAATTTTGTGATCGAAAGGATAGGATTTTAAATCACAAATGGCTAGAAAGACAAGGAAAAGGAGAGGAATGTGGTCCACAATTCCCACTATTTGGGGTGCCGTTGCCTGATAATAGGAGTAACATATATGCCCAAGTTCTTATGTTTGACCGAAAGGATGTTTGTGGGTTTGGTACAATCACATGGCCAGCGGCGCGCAGCAGCTCTCCCTCTCTCTAGCTACTTGAGACACAAGCCTCTCTGCTTATTTCGAAACATTGTTTATATATAATATGCCAAGAGGCCCTTTGCTTCGCAGCTTATTTGGTGGACCTAGGTTAATTACTTATATTTTACAATATGTATGTCTTACTAACAAAATACCTGCACAATAAACAAACAAGTACTAGCTTGTCAAACAATTAAGTTCCTTTGTTTTCAATATTTATTTTTGAACAGTTTATTTGCATTATTTAGTCAATTACTATTAAAATATCAACTTCTTGCCGATTGCTGATATGGACTGCAAATGTGCAGTCCTGACACAAGGGTACAAAATTTTATTTTACTTAGATGATTTGAGTCTATCATTTTATCATCGAAGACAATGTTATAAATTGACTCACACAAAGAGTTATATCGATCGAATATCGGTGAGTACTTGATCTAGACGCGTTGTCTTGAACACATTGCTATTGAGAGTAACCATTTTTACTGTCTATTCTTTTCAAGACATGTATATTTTGATCAAGTTTTTTTCGATAACGATGATTTTTTTTTACAGCAATGAGATACATATTATGCTCGAGTATTGCTACAGGTACCGACTGGTACCGTAGGAAAATCGTAGGAACGGCCGGGCCGGGCCGTCTCCGGCCACCGGACGGTTACGAAAATGGAGTGTTTGAATTGAGCACCCTACACGCGTCGGATGCTATTGAATCCCGCGTAAGCCCCCTCGTTTTTTTTATAGAATTTTTGGAGGGCTCGGATCGACCGTCCGGCACGGCCGTCCCTACGATTTTCCTACGGTACCGGTTGGTTTCTGTATTTTGCTCTATGAAAAGAGCGACTTTTAGATATTCCAAGTGAGATCACTGTGGAGCCCAGTCCCCGAATTCAGACGTACAATTTTGAATCGAGAAATAATTATTTTCCAAAGAAAATAAGCCGGTGATTTAAAAAAAAAAAAAAGAAGAGAGAGGTGAGCATGAGGAAACAATAAATGCTTGTCATCTACGAGGTCGATATTCGAATTTTACGAAAGTCAAATATTCCAAACTTTCAAGCCAGCGAAGTGTTTGCTCGGTCATTAATTTCGGGATTTTAGAATTAATCGAGGTGCGCGCAAGTTGACCCAAACATCCGATTATTAAAAAACAAACAAAAAAAAACCACACCCTAATTCACATCACTTGGCTGAGACGCGATATAAAGTTAAAATGTTATACGGAGTAGTATGTGGGGGCAAAATTAGCTGCGACGTGTCAAACCCTTTTCGGTTTTCAATATACTATTTCGTGACGGAAGGGATTTCGATGAAAAGATAGCCGAGGTGAAATCTCAGGGAGGGAGTCATCGATGAAGGAATCAAAATCAAACAAGCAAAAATGATGGCAAATTCCAACTTTTTCCACAGCCCATAATCAATTCCATGAATTTATCCATCTGGGTGTTTATTTATAAATATCTATATATATATATATACGTGTATAAATAAATAAATAAACTTGGAGTATCTATTTGAATGCCCTGTCGTTGAAGTCGTTGGCCTTCTGCTGTTGGAATTTGTTTGGGTTTGAGTCCTTTTTATTCTCAGCTTTTGTCATCTTCTAGGAGCCCCACGCCTCTCTCTCTCTCTCTCTCTCTCTCAAATCAAACCTTTTCTGGGTTCCAACAAGTTGTGAGCTTTAAACCTGTTTCTGGGTTAAAATAGCCTTTTTATGGTGGGTTCCAACAAGTTGTGAGTTTTTATGAGTTTTTGGATATAGATATGCCGAGCACTTGGGAAGAATGGTTGAAGATCCCCTACGTTGTTTTTGCATTTTGTTCTGCCCTCTTCTTGGGTGCCCTCAAAAGTTGGTTCTTCTTCTTCTTCTTCTTCTTCTTCTTCTTCTTCTGCTTTTTTGAATTTCCTTGCTTTTATTTGTTCTGTTTGTTGGGGGCTAATTTGGGCCTGATATTTGTTTTCATTTTTACTTATTTACTTCCATGGTATCTTGAGATTATTCATCTAATAATACTGGGTTTTAGGACTTAAATGTGGATATATGTGGAAATTATTGACTTTTTTTTCTCCCCTCAACTGTTGCAGGTTTATTGGTGGGTCCAATTGCTGGTCTAACACTGATAATAGGGAATGTTGTGGTGATCTTGGGTCTCTTTCCTTCACATGTTGCCTGGACAATTTACACCCTGGTCAAGTATATATTGATCTTTCAACTCTCTTTCTCTCAATTGCTTTCAATGAACCTTCTTCCTTTTTAGCCTTTTATGGATGTTAGGTCAAAGAATGTTTTTTGAAAAATGTTGAAACTTTCAACTTTCTTACCCAAAAATGAAATGTTATTGTCACAGGACTAATAGATTTGACGCTCCACTTAAAGTAGCTTTCCTTTTTGCTTTGCCTGTTTTATTTGCTATTTGGCTCGGTCTAAGCATAGCCGGTAGTGCTCTTTTGGGAGTGGGATATGGGTTTTTCAGTCCCTGGGTTTCTGCTTTTGAGGCCTTCAGACAGGAAGATGAGTCCAAGAAATTCTTCCACTGCCTTGTGGTAACCTCTTTATTGCTTCTTTTGGTACCATCTGGTGTATTTCTGGAATCTCAACTGTGATGTAATTTTGTGTTTTATTTTATGTGTTCTCGTCTAATTAGGATGGAACTTGGGGAACTATCAAAGGAAGCTGTACAGTGGTTCGAGATTTTGCAGATATTTGCTATCATTCGTACCCACTCTACTTGAAGGAATTGCGTGAATCCCCGTCTACTAATGAACTTCAACCTCTTAGGTATTGTTTTACTGATACTTTAAATGAAAACCCGTTCCTTTCTGCAATTCTGATGTTGCAAACATTACACCAATCTAAAATTATAAAGCTGGCTTTGGATTTGGTTTCGAATACTTGTTCGTGACAAAGTGAAGTATTTGTTTACTTAATTGCTTAATTCCTTGTCAAAGGAGCAATAACAAAATTTCCGCTAAACATTGTCATTAAAGCTCGGTATGTGATTGGTTAATACACTATCAAGAGGAACTATTACTTCGATATATACTGATATTAAGTTGATATTATGTTTTTCCCAAGCTTGGTGAGTTCACTATTCTTGGGCTTTGGATGCTCTTCAAGCAAAGGAACCCATGCTGCAGAATCATTGTCATTTTTACCTTTATTAATGATGAGTAACGTGTTGAAGAATCGAGAACATTCGAAGTTGAATTGCTTAGTACACTGTCAAAGGAGGAATTACTTTTGGACATTGCTCATTGAAAGCTTCTTGCAGGTTTATTCATGTGCCTGGATGTATTTTTGTTGGTGTGATGGGACTAGTTGTGGAGATTCCTCTTTACACGGCTATTGCCATAGTAAAGAGTCCATACATGTTGTTCAAAGGGTGGCACCGACTTATACACGACCTAATAAGCCGTGAAGGCCCATTTCTAGAAACAGCTTGCATCCCAGTTGCTGGTTTGACAATCCTTATGTGGCCACTTTTTGTCATTGGGAGCGTCATTATGGCAATTTTCTCAAGCTTCTTCATAGGATTGTACGGTTCAGTTATTGTATACCAGGTGCATAGCTTTGTACCTATTAAAAAGTGCGTTAGATGGTGTATGTTTTCTATTACCTCTAAATTGAATTTGGCCACAAACCTTGACATTACTGCAGGAGAGGTCAATCAAAAGAGGAGTTGCCTATGTGATTGCGATGGTTGCGGAATTTGATGAGTACACCAACGACTGGCTTTATCTTCGAGAGGGGTCTATCCTTCCAAAGTAATCATTCTATCAATCATTTCTCCTTTTCATCCTCATGAATGATGGTTATGTGAGTGTTCGTTGCATGTTTGCTACTGAACTTTTGGTAAAAACTAGTTATGTTTGTTGCAACTGAATTTATGGTAACAACTATTAATTAGAAAGCGCAAGCCAAAAAAGCAGCGCATTGGAGGGCATAAAAAATCAGTTTTCCAAAGCAGTTTTCGAAGTTACTTTTGGCCAATAAGCAGGACTTGGAAGTTGTGCCGAACATGTTGACAGTGCTTCTGAGACAAATAATTTTCATGAGCTGGAGCTGTTAAACACCTCATATGGCTTGCTTATCATGCTGCTCTTGTTTAGTTCCTCCTTTCTGTGATCTTCCCTTGTTAACAGTTGGTATCACTTTGGTCATGGCCAGGCCCATTTACCGAAAGAAGAAAATCTCTCACTCATCGGGATTCTCTGATGGAGGAAATGATTTGGGTGAAGTGAAAGTCAGTTCTGTTTTCACAGAAACACCTGCAATGCTTGTGCCCAGCATATCACCTTCGGTATCAGTCAGAGAGGCCATACAAGAAGTCAAAATGGTGCAGGTATTCTCTTCTGTACTAATAGGATGCAAATGTGGCTTTTCTTTGTCTCTAAGAATGCATAAATATGATACATACGTGTATTGCTGCAATAGAACTTTGCCCGTCCTATGCGCATTTATCGTGTTCAGTGCAGTTCACATGTACTGGATAAAATTTCTACTCCTGGGGTGGGGTTGGACTTTAAACCTGGGGGTATATGTGCAGTGACGTCAACCTCATCACCACCATCCAATATAGTCGATCTGTTTACTTATTAAACTTGATTGAAAGGTAATGGGTTTTGCATTTTAATTTTGTTTTTTGTGCATTGTAGCAATATACATTGAGATTTGACAAATTTTACTGGACCAGCTTTCAAAGTATAAAAGACTTTTTAGTGGAAGCACATTTCCTGTAAGATTTTATTTTTTCTTTTCGTACTTCTATTTTGTAGCCCCTTTCTCCTCCATTTTTATCCCTCTGTCCTATTGTCCTTAGCAGAGGCACTACATGGTCCTTAGGGTAGTCACTTGAATCTCCTGAACTCCATAAAAATATAGCTGGATATAGTCGATATTCTAAGGGATGGTTTTGTTTCTGAAAACCCTCTAGCATCCATGCTGAACACCCTCCACATGTAGTTCAATCTTATGCACCCTTTTTACTAGTGCTTATCCACTTTTTTTTTTCCTAATTACTTTATTAAGGCTTATCAACTCGGTTGTTGAGTTTCGACCTTTTGATACTAGTTTTGTCTAGTTTACAGACAAGTAACTTTCAGTCTAACAACTAATTCGCTTGGTATCATTTGTAAATCTGCATTAGCAACTACAACTTTTTAGATTATTTGTTTAAATGACTTCCACTAGGTTGTAAATTTACGTGCATCTTGTAAAACTAAACGAAGATGTTCAGCTTACTTGGTTATGCATCTTGCCAGATAGCATTTTTATTTTCTAGATGACCCGAATTCCTGTTATTTAGAAAAATGAGAATGAGTTCTGCCTATACTTTATTGTCTCCGAATTAAAAAAAAAAAACCTTCGAAATTACAGCTTAAAATAATCTGGAGATGCCAAACAAGTTGTGATGTAGAATTACTGTCAAATACCACCACTGCCTCTTGGATAGTTTTTAGCTATAGCAATCTAAATAATTACATTATAAGTGCTACCAAATGGAGAGTGAGGTTTCCAATCTCTCGTGAGTTGAGTAAACTCCTTTAATCAAATAAGGTCTGCCTCATCGGGATTCTCCTGGCAAGAATCCTGAGAAGATAAATTCACAACGGTACATGCTTAAGTACATGCCCTTTTCCTTATCTTTGTTCTTATCCTTTCCTCAATCAGTTAAGTCTCCCACCTAAAAATGGTCATTTGATGCTTACACCTATGTGGCAATGTTGAAGAATGATTTGAACTCCAGACATAAGCTGAATTGCAGTAGCCAGTTACTCTAGGCTTGTACCTGCCCTAAATAGTAGCGCGGCCGTGTGGGTGGACAAACTTGATAAACCTTGAAGCACAAAAAAAGGCGTTAGAATATTGTCACCACAAAAAGTTATCTGAATATCTTGCTTCTCCGGTGTTGCCCTGGTGCTTTGAAGATGCTTTCACATGAGCTTCTCTGTTGCTGAAATGATTAAAATGAGAAGCTTGATCAAAACTAGAAGGCTGTGAATAAGCAGTAGCGGCCTTTATTTTGGCTTGACTGATTTCTTGCAATGGACAGTATTTCGCATTGGGGTGTCAAGTTGCTGTAAATGCACCAAACCAAGTGAAGTAAGATTGGCATTAATAAGATGCAGAATGGTAAAACAAAAAAAATGAAAGGACAAATAGTTCATTGTACTGCTTTTATAAGTCAATATTGTATGGTTCACCAAACCCTAAATGAGGGCGTTGAAGTCATCTATATTCTACACTAGGTGAGCGAATGATTCTACATTCTTCATTGTTGTTAAGTGGTAATACCTCTTTGTTTGTTCTGCTTTGATGAATTGAAGTGTGCATTTTATTTTGCATTGAAATGTGACAGATATGGGGAAACATGATGAGGGCTTGTGAAATGCGCGGCAAGGAATTATTGGATGCCAATGTAATAACGCCAGATGACCTCTATGATTGGCTGAAAGCTAAAACCAGTACTGAAGCATCCATTGTTGGTGTCGGGCTACCTTGTTATGCATGTTTGCAAACTGTTCTTAACTCTATAAAAGGAGGATCTGCTGGTTTATTGCTCCTTGATAATATTGAAGTCACGCATCTGAACAGACCCCAAGACAGATTGTTGGATTGGTTCTTCCAACCTGTTCTGGACTTAAAGGAACAGATAAGGGTCATAAGATTGGGAGATGGTGAGGCAAGGTTCTTGGAAAAAATTGTTCTTTTCGGAAGCAACACTCAACGTATGGAGGGTTGGGAAAATGGCAGTTTGGTCCCTCAAGATGCTCTTAGAGCAGCTCAAATCCAGGGTATTAGCAGAAGGTAGAACTTTTTTATAAAGCATGATGTCTATTTTTCATGCTTTCCATATTTTTTTTTGGTGTGTTAGTAGCTTGCTTGAAGTTCTTTTTCTAAATTCTTCAATGAATTAAGTTTTTTTTTGTTTTTCTTTGCAGGATGACAGGAATGTTGAGAAGCATGTCAAAGCTTCCCACTTACAGAAGGAGATTTCGACAGATTGTTAAGGCATTAGTTATATATTCTATAGAAAAGGAGGGCGTCAACAGATCCGTTTCTGGGCGATCAGTTTCCTCTGTTGAACTTGAACTTGTATAACAAAAACAATCAATTTGATGCTTCTTCTTCTTCTTTTTTTCTTCCCTTTGCTTTCTGTGCATTTGTAAATTTTTGTAGCTGTGAAATCCTTAAGAGGCTATGATGTAATTGCTGTTAGTATACGGAGTCTTTCTTGACTCAAGGCTTTGTGCCTGGAAATCAATTCAATGTTAAAGCGAGCAAATTGTCAGAAATCGGAGACAATCCCTTTGCTTGAATCCCAAGTGGGACTTATTATTTGAACTTTCTTGAAGTAGACCAATATGCTCATTGATTCCTTTCTGTGATAGAAAAACCGGATTGGTTATTGCTCGCGCTGATGAGGTATACTGATGACTAACCGGAACTTCTCTTACATTACATGTATATTCTGCTATTCAATCCCATCTATAGAGTGGATACTCTTTCGGGCAGAATAAGTCCTATACTACGTTTCTAACCACCCGGGCATGAATGGACTATGAGATTAGCGGCGTAATACTCTACCCAATACTAAGCAGATCAGGGTCTAGTCTGGGTTTAAACTCCAGTATCAACTAACACCTAACAGATGTACGACTGATCTACTAATTTGTAGCATCACTCTTCCAAGCAATTAAGCTTCTGTTCCTCGCATAATCTATGTGCAGTGCAGCTTTCATGATTTTGTGTTTCACAAAGTTTTGATGGTCTGTTTTTTTTGGTTGTAAGAATTGGTACAATCTACAAACCCTCTAGGTTGGGTTAGGATCATTAGATTTGTTGAGTGATTAATCTAATTAAGAGCATCCACACCGGTTGCTATTTTTGAGAAAATTTGTTTCCATTTTTTCATAAATGGCAAAAGTAATGACAACTATCACCCAACGTGTACCCACAAACTCAAACATTTTGGACGGAGGTAGTAATAGTGGAGTAGTACAAGAGAGGGGGGGCTAGTAAACGGGCACCAGATCCAAGAGGAATTTATGCTACTCCAGTACTGCTCCTAATCGCTATCGTAGCAAGTGCCGCCACCCCCACGCTGGCTTTTCATCTGTTTTCCTGACCACGATATCTCAGTTTCCGTACCTCCCCTTCTGTTATGTGATTACGAGGATTTAAAGTTACGTTCTTGTTATTATCAGCCCATTGGGCTGACAATAGGGCTGACGATAAGCACATTAGAAAATAAGGAAAACACGTATTCCTGTGTATTTTTTATGGGAAAATGACGGCCCAGGATGTGTTTTGATAATTAATACCCACCAAGGACAAGTTAAGAACATTTGTTAATGCTGAAAATATCCTTGGCGGGTATTAATTATCAAATATGTCATTAGACGTCATTTTCCCATTTTTTATACCCTTTAATACATATTCACACACTCACTATTGTTAGATTTTAGAATTTTCCTTAAAACTATGCCCACGCCTATATTATTACTCTCTCCGCCCCAATTTAAGTGTTCATTACAGTTTTATGTATCATTTTTAATTGCTTATATCTTTCAATTTATATTGCTAAAAATATGCAATATGAATCTTGTTTGATAGATCTCAATTATTTCTATAAGACAAAAATTTTAAAAATATAAAATATAATATATGTTGAGAAATATAAGCTATTGAAAATGATACGCAGAACCGTAGTGGACACTTAAATTGGGACGGAGGGAGTATCTTTTTTCGACAGTCGTGACACTTACAAAATTTCTTATATCTTTCAACTTATTATGTTTTTTGAGATTTTTAAGATTTTGTATTATAGAGCTAATTGAAATTAATTAAACAAGATCCACATTGTATGTAAAAAACAATATAGATAAAAAGATATGAACAATATTTTGAGACCTCCCCAACAGTGAAAAGGGACACCTAATTTGGGACGAAGGGAGTATAAAAAATGCTAGAACCACACCCAAGTACACACCACACTCACAAGAATGTGGACTCTATACACATTAAATCCACACCATTGTGAGTGTGTAAATGAGTGTGGTTATAGAATTATTGTATCGTTGTTATAGTCATAGTTAATTACTCCTATTTATATGCTTTTCTTTGAAATGAATGGTACAACATCTTTAACGGTGAGTCATTTCCCACTCATTACTCTTAAAACCTCCCTCGAAATCCCCAAACGAACAAGGCCTTCACAAGACAAAGTTTGAGGCTCTGAAATTAACGACCGAACAAATTTTCCAGTGGCTTAGCCCGTGTGAGATTACACAAGGCAAAGTTAATCCCTCCATTCCTAATTAATAGTCCATTATTCTATTTTGGGATGCTTCAAAATGATTGTCTCTTTCCAAAAATAGAAGTAGAAATTTGATAAAATTTCAAAAGTGTCCCTCATTTGTAAATTACAAATAATGCAAAATAGGTAGAATATAAGGATAATGGTGAAAAATAAATGTAATGATTACATGTTCCCTAGGAACGAAGGGAGTATTATTTAGCATGAGGTCAATCTCAAAGGCTAGCTCTAATTGATCGGTCATTTCAAGTCAAATTTCGGACAAGAAATAACATAAGTATTTTTTACCCTAAGCATTTGTGTTTTGCTAGTTTTGTTTTTTTCCAAATTTCTATGAATTCGTTGATATGATTCAACAACCATGATGGGTTAAGGGGAAAAAATGACTTTGCCACTATTAGAGTAATTTTGCCAAATTTTATCAAAATAGTACTAATCTAACAAGCTCAAAATAATTTTGACTTAAGAAAAATAACTGAACCATTATGGAGATTCTCTTCTGGTAGTATCTTATTATAGTCACTACTGCACGGGCAATTTTCCTCTTTTTGCTTTTGAAAATTTCTTTCTTGTTTTGCATTTAAAGCTTTACCGTAACAATAAGTATAGAATCACACACAAACACTTACACACTAACTCAGGATAGGTGGGGGCCATGGGGCCACTCTATGCGTAAAAAAACTCTTTGGAATAGCAAAGTCTGGTGGGGGGTTTGAGAGATTAGATATGTGGTAAGCGCAAACTGGCCCAAGAACCACTCTTTATTACTTAAAAAAAAACTCACATAGGAGTGGGTTCTACACATACTTAAAGTGTCGTACACTTTAAATATTACCTACGGAAATTCGTGCAATTTCAAACCCCAAAAAACATCTCTACACGTTATTTTTTTATTTTCTTACACCAAATTAGAAAAATGTTACACGTAAAAACATGTTTGTTTGTTTTTTTGGGTTTAAAAATGCACGATTTCTGTAGGAAACATTTACAGCTCCTTTGGCTGCCCAGGTGAGAAAGGGAAAGAAAGGGAAGTGGTCTCCCTTGTTAGTGAGAGAATAAAAGAAAGGGGTGTGGTTTCTCACCAACCCATCCAAATACACGTGAAAAATCAAACTCTCACTCCCATCTCCGGCGATTGGCCTCTTCTCTGTCGACCTGGAACTCTCCTCTCTCTTCTTCGGTGACCTGGAACTCTCCTATCTCTTCTCTGGCGACCGTACAACCACTGGTCTGACGACGAAAAGACTCTGTTGTAACCCGCACGCACTGCCGGGAGTTGAGCGAGTGAGATCTACTCTCACCCACGCTCCCCACTCGCCTCTCTCTTCTCCTTTCTCACGGAGTAGCGCCCAAAGTGGCGAGAAACAAAAACAGGCTCTCGTCTCCCGCCCTTCCTCACCCTCTCTCGCCTTGTGGATCATCCAAACGGAGGAGAGATTGAGTTCTCCCTCCTTCCCCTTTCTTTTCTCTCGAAATTGCTCAATCCAAACCAGTTGTTAAAATGGGACGAATAGAGTAACATTATTGAATCATGTGGGTAAAGCCGCCACTACTTTTCTCCAATTTGTCATCATGAATAGTGAATTCGTGTTATCTACGGAAGCCTGTAGCATGTGCAGTAGCCGGCCAGTAGGGATCAATCTCATTCAAGTACGGTGGATGAGAAGTTGATGTGTAGAAATTTTCCTTGGCGTTTGGCTCAAATCAGACGATCTTTTGGCATTTTGTAGTGAAATTTTTTGATACAACAGTGCTTTGCAAAACTTCCGGTCCTATGAAATTGTTACCCAACTGACAATTCCCCACCAAACCACCCAAACTAATTGAAATTGTGCAAAAATTAAGTATGAAAGCGTTAAGGCAAGGATGGAGAGCAGGAGGAGCAGAGGATCTTACAAGTTTTTTTTAAGATTTTGTCCTTATTTAATTTTTTTATTTGCTGATTTTGTGTCAAATTTTTGTGAATTATTGATTTGTCTCTACAAGAAAATTATGAAAAGTAACAAATTATAAATTTTGCCCAAATATTTTTTGAAATATCCAAGATAAAGCCCCAAAATTCCAGCCCTTTATTTCTTAAAATATTTGGATAAAAGTCATAATATTTTGCTTTTCCGATTATCTACTCAAGACAAACCAACAATCCACAAAAAGTTGACGCAAAACTAATGATTGCGGAAAAAATTTGAAGAAAAATAAAAAGCCCCCCCCCCCCCACCC
>JAOTQK010000023.1:9586799-9603053 GCA_025642025.1 Rhododendron ferrugineum
TCCCGCTATTGATCAGTTTTTAGATTGGTTCGAGCTTTTTTTGGTCAAGTAGGAGCGATGTATAGGGCCTTTTTGTGGTGCTGGCCTTTTTTATATTCGGGCGGCATTCGCTTAATGCCTCGTTTCTAATATAACTACTTATCAAAAAAAAAAAAAAAGACCTCAAGTTAGGGATAAGAAGAAAAAAGAAGGCGTGAAACATAATTATTGTTTCTATCAAGTTAGGGATAAGAAACGACAAGTAATACTAACATTATGGAGATATAATAATAGTAATAACAAAGTCACTCAATAAGTATTCAAGAACTGATACTCCACAACAATTTTGATCCCTCCTGTACTTCTAATTTTCTAAAGATCATCCTGACCTCTATAGTGCCCCAATATGTCTGAGTGAAGTAAAAACACTAAAAATCGGACACAGTGGGGCTTTGCTGAGTGCGTCGGAGACTTTGAGCATATTTAAGTCCTGCACATGTCGGATTCAGTGAACCAATAGATGTGTCTGTATATAGCAGGGAGTTATAGCAATTGCAGCTGCATAAGAGAATAAATCTTGTTGATGCACTGAAATAACGTAAGATTCACAGGCAAGCTATATCAGGCTAGATGAGTTGGTAAACAAAGAATTGTTTATGATAGGATCGCAGATTTGTAGTTGGAAGCTTCTCTCGGAACATGTATTCTCAAGTCAAGACCGTGCAAATATCTTAATTGCTGTTGGTTTTTGTATTTTTGTTTTCCAATAATCAAAGTTTTGAATTGGGGAAAATTTATTGAGTAGTTTATTGTACAATTATTTGTGACGGAACTTTAATTACATTAATCACACTTTAGCTTATTGTCTTATCGATTAGCTGTTGACTATATGAGGAATGGTGCATTAATATTTTGGCGAGACAAAGGTGCGAGTTGTGCTATATTGGCATTATACTGTACATTTGAGGTGCACGCTTCATGTGCCTTGCGCCTCAGCATGAGGTGCAAACCTCAGCAGCCCCAGTCGTGCGTTATGAACTGCACTCAAGGTGTTCGAGGCGTTTTGGCTGTGTCTTGCCTTGCCTCAGTGCCTAGGCGCGCCTTTTAGAACCCTAATAGGATTAAAGGGAACTATTTGGAAGAAAAAGGAGGATCAGAAACTTGGTGTGGACTTAAATTAGGTGGCAAGGTAATGGTAGTTGAAGATAGGTGGTAGATCATGTTGTGATGGTAGGATATGGAATTCACTCAGATATCAGTGTTCTAAAAGTCGGCCGCCTAGGCCGACTACTCCCCGCCTAGGCGCTAGGCGGTGGTCCAATGCCTAGATGAGGCAGCCGACTAGTCGGCGCCTAGTCCCTGCTTGGGCACTTAGGCGGCCGACTAGTCAGCGACTCGGCGCTAGGCGGCTCTTTTCTGCCTGACTAGCGCCTAGCAACTTTTAGAACATTGTCAGATATTGAGGGTGAACCAAGATTTTTTTTGTTTCTGGATGATGCATTTCCTTCAAAAAATGGAGCGGTTTATAAACTTGCATACAGTCCACATACTTTTCCTTATGGTTAATTCTGTAGCTGGATCTGTTGAAGGAAGAATGCCTCTGTATTAGGTATTTTTCGTTCGTGAATCTGAAGATTGAATAGAGATTAGAAGTTCCTATGGCGAAGGGAATAAAGATATCCAGAGTTCTTGTTACAATGTGATCCAAATTCATCAACCGATGGGATGAAAGGGAATAAATTTCTTTTATCTAAAACTTTTTGATAACTGAAAGTAGGCATGGAGTTAGCAGTTGACGGTGTGTTGGTTAATGAGATGAAGTACGACTTGGCAGCCTATTTGGTATGTCGTGGACAAGAGGAGGTTCTTTCATGATGAATTCATTTTGCGTGGATAATTTTTCTCCGTTAGGGTTATTTTATTGGATTTTCTTTTGTTTTTTAAACTATTACTAGAAGCTGGGAAATAATCTCCATTGCAACTAGGGAAATAGGAAAAATGAGAGTTTCAATGGTTATTGCTGAGACTTAAAGAGGACGTGCAAGTGCATTGTAATTACGGTAATATCTGCAACGATTACTTTGACTAAACTAGATAAAAATAACCGATCATTGTACGTTTGTTTGTTAGAAAGTATGCAAAAATTAACTTTTGAAGGTATCTCGGGATCATAATTACAAGTACGCAAACTAATGAGCTACCAATCCAAGACAAGGCAATAGAAAGCTCCAATCAACATCCTAATTTTCTCAATATCCAGGTTGCAAATAAACCTCTGACATTTCATTCTGAAGTGTAGAATAAGTCATTGGCCACCAGAACAAGCACTAGTTACACGTTTTCCTTTCAACAAAACCAATCAGAGTTTCCTATACAATGGTTACCCACTACCTTACATAGCCACTCAGGCAATGGTCAGCCACCAACTTATAATAACACACGCCAACATAAATGGAAAGCCATACACATGAAAAGTTGTGTACTAATACTATAACCTCCTCTTTGGTCGTGTCCCATCCACCAAAATAATTGTTGTAGACATCATTTGAACCAGGATCTTATCTCATTGCAATGTTGTAAGGTTGCCAAACCCCTCTTTTGTTAACTCTTTCTAGATTTCTTGCTATCTGCCAAGATGAATGAGGAGTCTATTGCCTAGATGATTCACATGTCTCATGGTAGAACCTTTCAGTTTCCGTTAACTATGGATCCGTTAACTTCTGCATCCTGCTAATTTCGCCATCAGCAGATTCAGCTTTCTATTCACCTCGACTCCCCTGTTGATGCCAACCAGCTTCACTGTATTTAATATAGAACTCCTTAATAGTGCTAATACGGCAGTACATATTGCTTTAAGAGGAGCCAAATTCTTCTTTTGATATCTATGAGCAATTTCACCCGGATTCCTCATAATCCAATTAGCATGCTACAGAGTTCGCAACCTTTTCCTGAAAAATTGCTTCAGTTGCCTCTTATATCATTCTTGGTTTCTTCCAATTTCATCCTTTTTTTTTTCCTTCGGATTTGTGTTAATTTGTACAATAACTTTGATATCTTTTAGCTTCTTACTTGAAGGTGTAATCAGGTATGACTGTATGACACTGATCATGCCTTTTTTTTTTTTCCTTTCTTTCTTTCTAGTGGATGTTCAGTCATTGGACTTGTTTTATTGTTCTTGATGGATGTATAATATGCTTAACATCGATTATTTCAGTGGTCTGAAAGGAGAAGGTTTGACATTGCTGGGTCGATATCTTCTGTTTTAAGAGCTCATTTGCATGCATATGATCCAATCATTTCGATGACTCTGAGATATTTGATAAGGTGATTCCTTGATTTCGCTCTCCTCCACTTTTAGTGAGTATTGTTTCTCTCTGTCACTCTTGCTCGTTATTGTTGTGATCATTCTTTGATGGTTCTCCTATGATATGCAGCATACACAAAGGATTTTGCTTACGTCAAGGAATTTCATCACCCATTTCAGATCTTAGTGAGCGGTTGCTCCTTGAGGAACGTGATCCCGCTGCAACACCCCAGGAGAGTTTGTATGAGGCTCCTCCATTTGACGAGGTTAGTCATTTTACACCTTTGTGACAATAAGGGGGCAGAGGTTCGTGTTACTGTTTCATTATGTGTTAAGTCATTGGCTCCTTGGTTGCTCACATATCTAAATGTGTATCCAAGTTTAACGTTTCGACTTGTGTGTCATTTGATTACAGGTGGACATACAAGCCCTTGCACATGCTGTAGAGCTAACAAGACAAGGGGCTGTTGATAGCCTGAGATTTGCTAAGGGTGATTTACTACAAGCATTTCAGGTTACTCATGAAATTTCCTGATCTTATATCCTTTATACTGCTCTAATGATTATTTTAAAAGTCTATTACTTTCCTGGGTAGGACATGGCCTGAGATTTTGCCACAACCTATGAAGCACTGACACCTCTAGTAGTCGAAGTATCGCAATGTCGGACACGGGGACACGGCGGGGACACGTATGGGACACGCCACGTGGCGTGTCCCATAATTTAATTTAAAATTTTTACGGGGACACGGGGGGACATGGCTGGGGACACTGATGGGGACACGGCAGGGGCCAAACTGTAATTTTTGAGAGGCCAAAACTGTAATTTAAAAAAAAATTGGGGGTCAAACTGTAATTTTTTTTAAAAAAATTGGGGCCAAATTGTAATTTTTTTAAAATTTCTGGGTGTCAAACTATAATTAATTAATTATTTAAATAAATAAATAAATATACACGTGGTGTATCCCCCACCTTGTCCGTGTCCCCATTTTTTTAGAATTCTCGTGTCCTGTGTCAGTGTCGGTATCCGTGTCCGTGCATCATAGGCCACAACTGACTTCATTATGCACATAGGAGGCCATTGAAAGCATCTAGACATTAGTGACTTGCAAAAAGGTGTATATTGTAGTCTGTAGATGGTCAGGGAAGTAGTGGCAAATTCAATTTATGTAAAACGGGTTACTTATAAATTTTTTTTTTCTCTTGAAATGGCAGCTTTATGAAGTCACATTTCTTCTAGGTACTCATGAGTCATGATATCCCTGAGTGGGATGCAATATTTTTTTTGGGTGGTGAATGAGTAGGTATTTTAGGACGGTATAATTTGGTGTACTAAATATCAAAGAGGGCGGACCCTCCTGTAGAAGAAAGAACTAAACTGGGGAACAAATCAAGCTGCTAATGATGTTAAAAAATAAAGTGAGGAATAGGCAAATTGTTTATGAGCAGAAGAGGTTGATATCAGTGGCCTTATCATTGCTTTGGTTCATGCATCATTTACCTATTGATTCAGCTATTTCTCTTTATTTTCATGTATGAAATAGGAAATAGCTTGTTGTCTGAAGGTTGAGGGGAGCTCTGCCTCAATGATTACGTGAGTTCGATTCGGATAACTATGAAGAACATGCCTTCTAGCCCACAGATAAGGCCTTTGTTAATGACATTGAAATCTATGAGCTAGGCTAAGTTCAACGTCAACAGAAGAAGGTGGTTCCTTAACGGATGTTAAGAGTTGAGATAGCAATGTGCCTTTTGTTTTGGCATTTCTCTGTTTTGATGTGGGTAAGGGCCGTAAGGCGTTAGGGGAGTTCTTGGGGAGTTTAGATGAACAAACGTAATTAAAACTCTGATTGAAGCCTTTTCTTGTTCTCAATGAGCTTCAAAGAGGTTGTGATCACTAGACAAGCAGTTGCAACGGTTTTTACCCTCCAATAACTCCTGATATTGCTATGTCGGATTTTAGTGCCCAAGTGCTCTTGCTTTCAATTAAAGGCAAAATCAGGAGAGCCAAGTCCTTCGTCAGATTTTCTATTATAGATGAGTGTTCGGCAATTTCTTCCTTGTTGAGATTGCTGTTGGCTCTAAATTCCAGCATCCACAACTGTAGGATGAAACATTTAAATCTACAGAAGAACATCTAAGAGTCGAGATGATGGAAAGTAGGGACAACGGGGTTTCTAGGTTTCCTTGCTTTCCGCCTTTACACAATGGGTCAAATACAAAATTGAAGACAAAGATGATGCCCTAATTCTAAATCCTCATGGAAAACTGGAGTTCCCAGATATAAGATGGTCAAAGACGATGCCGTACAACATGCTTCTAATGATTATTTTCCTGAGAGTTTTTCTTTTTGAAGAAACACATACAACTAGTAAGAAATATCTTCTGTAGTAGACTGCTACGTATGTTATCCTAGAGGAGCAGCTGTTTTAGTGACCTCTATTTTTTGGGTGCCTAGGTTCTAGCTTATACCTTATAGATGTAGATAACAATGGAATTTTTCTAAGTTAAAAGGCTTCCCCCTCCCCCTCTGCACAATACTCATACAC
This sequence comes from Rhododendron ferrugineum, assembly GCA_025642025.1. Taxonomy (NCBI): domain Eukaryota; kingdom Viridiplantae; phylum Streptophyta; class Magnoliopsida; order Ericales; family Ericaceae; genus Rhododendron; species Rhododendron ferrugineum. The sequence goes on from JAOTQK010000023.1 coordinate 9,592,631, forward strand.
CTATATGTGTGATTGTATCTGTAGCTTCCTTTTTCATTCAGAAGTCTAGTTGGTATCTGGCAACTGCATGGCTGTTTTCTTCACTAATATCTTAAATATTGGGCTGAGCAACTGTAAAAATTTGAGATTGTACTTTTATGTCACAGAATGAATTATGCCAGATGAGAGTGGATGTTTCGGTGCTTGATGAGCTTGTTCACGAGTATTGTGTGTACAGGGGTATCGTGGACTCTGGTCTTGCATCCCATCCTGGTGAATGTTTAAACTTTGTCATCTCTGAAATTCTTGTTTTTCATTTCATTTGTTTTTTTGGTGCTTCGGGATATAGTTTTTGATTTTGTTGATTGTTAACATTTTGTATCATTCTCTTTTGATTTCTATAGCTCCAGGAATGCAAATTTTGCCTGGCCCTTGTAAAGTTAATCAGCCAGAGCCTGAATATGGTTCATCAAGAAACAGTTATCTTGAATTTGAGTGTGCCACCAGCAAACATTCAGATGGTGAATCTTCCATTACTAATGCTCACATGGACGGTTCTCCTGAAATTAGTACTGATGTGGTGAGCATGCAATATATGGATTCTGAAGAGCGATACCCTTTTGAGACGAGAAACAATCAAGAAGACTGCAGCACCAGTGATACCAATCAGCTTGTTATTTCAAGGATGCTGCAAAAAAATAGAAGTCTTGGACTTAGGGAAAGGGGCAAGCGAAAGCGCTGGAGAGGGAGAGAAGAGAAGCTTGATGTCACTCCTGAAGTCATCAGTGGAAGCAGCAACCAAGAGCTTAGCACTGCGACACTGTCCAGCACCATGTCCTTAAAGGAACAACAGGTATCTTGTCACATTCCTTTTTCCTTTTTATTATTTCCTACTAGTGGATTGTTGTTTAAAAGGGTTTGTTCACATAGGTTTCTGATTCACATATCGCAATGGATGTAAAAGGCAACCAGGAGGATAAGTATGAGATTGTGCTGGGAGTGAGGGAACTAGCTAGCAGAGGAATGGCTGCGGAGGTTGTGGAAGAAGTAAATGCCATGGACCCACACTTTTTCATGCAAAATCCACTTTTGCTATTCAAATTTAAGCAGGTAAGTGTGGTTATATAATATGTGGCGTTGCAAATAATGGGGAGAAAAAAGTGGAATGGATTTTCATTTCTATAAATATTCAGAACAAAACATTCAGATTTGGACTTTCTTCTGGCGCAGGTTGAATTTTTGAAGCTTGTCAGCTCCGGTGATCATTCTAGTGCACTAAGGGTTGCCTGCTCTCATTTAGGTCCTTTGGCAGCTAGTGATCCGGCTTTGCTGAAGCCCTTGAAGGAGACATTGTTGGCTTTGTTGAGACCTAATGAAGATGCAGTTGGGGGAGGCTTGCCCTTGAATGCTCTTGCGACTTCCCTCCAGGTATAGCATGTCCTGCTGATGTATTCAATCGGTGTATAAAGAGAGAAATGTGGTGTTCCTTTCTCCAACATGTATAGGAATTAATGTTTCAAATGTTACTGTAGCTTATACCTCAATCATCTAATTTTCCTCATTATGAGATTGTGGCCATGTTTTTGTCTCTACGACAATGCAGTGGCACTTAGAACAGAATGGCAGTGCCATTAATGAAATAGGAACTGCAATCTCCTTGTAGTTGCCTCACACTAGTGCGTCAAGTGGCCCTTTCTGTCAGGGAATCAGGCCTGACAGATGTCAAAGGCTAGACTGGAGTGCCTACTTTTAGGCTTACTAGATGCTTATATCTCCTACGATTTGGATCCTGGCTTTGTGGACACTGTTGTGAGAGAAATAAGGACAAGTGTATAGGGTGTTGTGTTCACTAACCCTAACACAATCAACTCTTATTTATATAATGGAAAATCATAACATAAGACTACATTAACCAATATGGGACTAATACCAATATTATATTCTAACACTCCCCCTCAAGCTGGAGACTCTCTAGCTTGTTACATATCAACCAACGAAACAATTATCTCAACTACTAACAGCAATAACGAAAAACAACCAACTTGTTAAAACAATGGAACAACTTTCAATAGCAACGACCAACGAACGACTACAACCAACGAAACGACTTCAACGATTTCAACGACCAACGAATCGAACGAATTCAACGACCAAGGAACGAATTCGACTATCAACGAACGACTTCAACAACCAACTTTAACTACCAACCTCAACGACCAACAGGAACCAACTAAGTACCATCAACCAACTACCAACGTCAACGTAATAGACGACAAAACAATACATGTTACCACGCTCACCAAAAGCAAGGCCAAAAAACCCGACCACGATACCCAGAATCATGGCTGCGACCATGACCATGACCATGGCTGAATGAAGAACCAAACCCTTTAGAGATAGCGGAAGCAGAATCAGAATAAGATTTCATTGCAAACATGTCACCGTACAATGAGAGGCAACCAACGGATTAAGCGACATACAGATGTGAACTATGGCCGATAAAAACTCACCGAACGAAGAGCACAACTTCTGAGTCTCAAATACAGTTGCTATTCTTGCGAACTTGATTTTGATTGAAGAACTGCATACCGAGCAGTGGAAGAACGAGAAATAGATCAACCAGAGGATGATACTTAATAGCCTAAGCATCAACAGATCCAAAAAACAATGCCGACTAGGGTTTTAAGATAAGTTCGAACCTGATGTATGGATTGTGAACACAAACTGGTACTTTCGAACACTATTCAGGCACTTTCAGTCCTGATTTGGGGCTGTTCAAAGTGAAGAAGAGCTGGGTTGGGGTTTTAAGGATTTTCAAACACTGGATGAGGGATTTCTGGGTTGTTCGAGGGCTGAAATCGACTGGGCTTGGAGTTTCTGGGACTGACGGGCCAGAAAAACAGTCGCCGGAGGGTACGATGATCGCCTAGAGAAAACAGAGGTCGTGCGAGAGAGAAACCAGCAAGCACTGTTCACGACGCTACAGTAGAGATGATGTTGGCAGTAGATTTAGGGTTTCGTGGTGAGATGATGATGGCGGTAGAGGGTGGCGGCTAGGGTTTTGTATATCTAAGGTGGATGGTGAACCCGCTCTGATACCATGTTGTTTAGGAAGGAAAAGTGTGTAGGGTGTTGTGTTAACTAACCCTAACACAATCAACTCTTATTTATATAATGGGAAATCATAACATAAGACTATATTAACCAATGTGGGACTAATACCAATATTATATTCTAACAGACACCATGTTCCTCTCGACTTCTAATATGTGAGCATATTTCAAATCTCTCTTTTTGTTATTTGAAAGGATCATTGAGAAATTAGTTTATTTTATAGGGGTAAACATCTCTCTCTCTCTCTCTCGCCCTCTCTCTGAGTTCTATGTGTTCATCTTTGTACATGTGTGCTAACTCTGAGACTCTCTTTGAGCTATGTATGATTGCCTTTGTGCATTTATACCTTAGTTGTAGGAACCTCCAATGTGGGTGGCGAATCTACCTCAGAACCTCGCTCCCGCGCTCCCAAGTCAGGAACCTCGCTCCCATTGAGAAGGAACCTGCAATTAGGATAGAACCTCTTAGGCATATAAATCCCAAAAGAAACAAAAATAAAAGATACCAAGCAAGATAAAAGAAAAGAAACAAAAATAAAAGATACCAAGCAAGATAAAAGACAAAGTAATGATAAGATATTAGAAAAATATTAACTTAAATTTGCTCAATTACATAATATAACCATAATATTTCTTAGTTACTAAGACAATCTTTGCAATTGACATGAATTACGCATAATAATATTTACTTGCATTACATATTTTCATGTATTATTCCTAAACGCTCCCCGTTCCAAAAGAGGAGCTCCTATAATTCTCCACCACTGCTCCCGCTCCCGCTTTGTGCAACTAAGATATGGAGAACAGCTCGAATCACTTATTAAATCTATATATATTTTGATTTTTTGGATTTTAACTGGTAGAATAATATTTTCTTTTTGACATCTAACTACATTAAAATACATAAAAATAAATAATTTTTCCTAAACGTTCCCGACGGTGCTCCCACACTTCTATAATCATCCGCTCCCCTGCTTCTGCTCCTTCTTCGTGCAACTAAGATTTTAGCTATGACTAAGTGAATCATATGTATTACCAGAAACCTTGATAGTGATGGCCAATTATATTGATGTTTGGACACACCCATCAACGTTGTTACAAAGCAGTGCAGGTATTAACCCAAGGTATCAGCGTAAAAATGTTGGTGATGTCAATTGCATCTGTCGAAAGAAGAAAACAGAAAACATAGAAAGAACATAAACCAGGCTTCATCAGTGTTGGAGAAACTTTTATATCTGTTATCAAGGTGGGTCGAGGCTAGAGGCTTTCGAAAGTGGCCGGATTCGGTAACTGGCTGTGTTGGATTAGGTTGGAGTTCTTACTTCATGTATCTATTGAGATGAAAGAGGTGACAAGAGGATGGAGTTTGCACATGTTAATGTATTTCAGAGGTCTAGGGAGATTACACAAGATGGTTAGATTGCCGATTGTTCGTATGGGAGGTAGGTTCGTTCCTTGGCCAAGAATGTTATTAGACGGGAAAAGATATGGAGGAGGTGAAGAGTAAGTAGGTTAGAGGGAATGGAGTTGGGGTTTAATGAGAAGGGTGGATGCTGGTCATTTCATGCATAATGTGGGAGTTTTATGCGTTAAATTCAACTTTTAAAGTATGCTTGAAGGTGGATGTCCAAGCTCTTATCAGACACTAGCGTGTTACTATGTCCGACATGGGTACTTCATGCATGTAGCAGAATTAATGTAACATTGGTGGAAAGATGTGGTAGAGAATGCGGTTGCGCATATAAATTCGTATATGGTGTGAATGGGTTTTGGAGATGTGGAGCAGAGGGAGTTGATGGATAGTTGTGGAAGCCATTTTCTTTAAAATTTGAAGAATGACATTGAATGGGTATGTTGGTCTTGTCCTCTTGGTGAAGATCCGACTATCTTGAAGAATAAGGCGTTTGGGCTCTATATTCCGATATCTTGAAAATGGTTGGTGGAACGTTTAGAAGCCTAACTTGTTGGACTTGTCGTTGTTATTGTAATATGGCTTCTGAATTGACTGCCCCTGTTGTTGTTATGGTGGTTGACTGGTTGTTACGGATCGGTCCTCCTTCTTGTTGTGGACCCTTCTTCTGGTTCTTGGTTTTGTGAGAGTCTATCAGTTCCCTCTCGTTCACTAGCGTGGCGCTCACAACCTGAGCGAATGTTGACAATTGCAATCTGATGACCTTCCCGTGCAGAGTAGGCTCCAAACCCCAATCAAACTTCCGTACCTTAGCAGTGTGATACGGAATGTAAGCTGATGCATGTCTAGACAGCTCCTCAAAATGAGACATGTGTTTTTGTCATTGTCCCTTGCTTCAGTGCAAGATACTTTTGAACCTTCTCTTGCTTGATCTGCGCTGGAACACTTCTCTAGAAATCTCTTCGAACTGGTCTCACGTCATCGTCTTGGGATCCACGGTGGTCTTGCTTGCTTCCTACCAGTAGTCAGCTTTGCCCTCCGGTTGGTATGTAGCCAAGGCGATCATATCAGCACTCTGTCGAACCACCATGGTAGTCAGCTTATTCTCGATCTGTCTAACCCATTCATTGGCAGTGTAAGGGTCAGGCTCTCTGCAGAAGACCGGAGGCCTCCGCTTCTTGAATTTTGAGGAAAGGTTTGTGTGATTGGGTGGTCCACGTGGTTGATGTGCATGAGGGTTGGCGGCTAGGTTTCAGAGATTTTGGATTTCATCGAGATCTATGGAACCATTCACTATTTTCTTCATTGTTAAAGACAGACAATCTCCGGGCGAATATGAAACGCCGGCCGCTTTCTCGACGTTAGAGAACTATATTCTTTTCCTTCTCTTATTGACATTTTTGATGGACCGAAAGTTGCTAGCTTCCGTCTCATTACGGGACTGGGTCTAACTTGTTTGGGAGAATTAGAAGCGGAGAATTTAGTAAATTGAGTTGCCTAAGCGAAGTAGTAGTTGATCCCTCTTTCCGTTGGAAGCGGCTGTAGCGATGCCGGCCCGTCACGGCGGCCGTTCGATCTGAACCAACCTCCTGCTGAGTCCGAGCAGCTACAGGAGGCCCAGAAAGAACTGAAAGTTTGGGAGGAACGTCTAAAGGCTTGGCATGACGAAGAAAGGTGGGTTACAGACTCATTGCGGTTTTAAGAACTGTAGGTTTCCCGGTGTAAGTGGATAGTTCTACCCCCTATCCAGGGATAGAACTAAAAAAAATGTCCTTTCTCATTCTCATTTTTTAATGATTCATTTCTCATTTATCGGATTTCAAAAATATGAAACAAAAAAATGCATTCTCTGAGCTACGCCATTGAGTGCGTTGGTGACGTTGTGGCCGTTGTTTCGCTTTTGTTGTTCATGTTATTGTTTGAGTGGCTTTGTCCATTGGTATGGGTTGAGGATCGAGTTCAAACAACCATCTACAACTTCAAAGACGAGTATCAGTTTAACCAGCTCTCGCATTGGTTTTTATGACATTTGGACCAAGTACGAAAGAACACTGTTTCCATAGATAGTGAAAAGAGTACAAGGTTTACATCCGATTAACATGCGAAGATCACAAGATTATATGCTGAGTAAACCCAAGCTAGCACTATTACATCAAATAGAATGAGAGCATAAGTGAGTGCTACAAAAAGTTAAGCAACCCTACCCATCTTAGTACTACTAACTAGGGTGTGCTGACAAGCGTGACTAGTACTATAGCCTAAGTCTTAGAATTGCGGTTCATATTAGATCATTTATGATATTAGCAATTCTCGATGCTTTCATGCCCTTGAAGTTACTTCTTGTTGCAGATACGCATTTTGCATCTTGTATTTGTGTTTCTAAAAAGACTTATCAAAAAAAATTTGTGTTTCTAAAAAGGTGTAAACTTGTGAAGCTCGGCCTCCAATCAATGGTTGTAAGTGAAAAATGGGTCGCATAAAAGAGAGGATAACAATGAGAAAGCTTAAGGGGTGGTGGGGCGATATTGATTACATACTTTCTTTCTTTCACCTTGCCAATTTATGAGAGGCATAGAGCTTGTTACACCGATAAGCCATGTCTTTAGTTGGTTTATGAGAGTTGGGATGCAATGATTGAAAAGGCGAATGCCTCAAATTGATGAGCTAGTCTTTTATTCTGTGGCTAAGAAGCACCGACTTGCACCCAAGGCTCACGTACAGTGTCTTAGACGTCTGGGGCACGGACATGTCCAGACACGTGTCTGACACGCAGCTGACTGTGTTTGACGTATTTTACTCTTATATATATCATTATTTTCCGACAGGATCTGATTAGGTTTGGGGTTGTATTCTTTGTTTAAGGCTTGGACCTTTCATATATGATCCTCCCATGGCTTGGGTCATTTAAATGGGCTTGGGCCATTAAATGTCAGGCTGTGTTGCATCCTCATTGTATAGCCCCTTGAACCAATGCTTACTTGAAGGCTTTGCATTTCTCGGTAGGCGAAAGGGAGGGGCGAACTATCCCTGTAGGCGGCTGGTGGTGGACTGAGGGGGCCTGGTGGGCGGTCGGAAGGAGGTTAGGGTTTTACTTGGGTTGGAGGAGAAAGAACGTGAGGCTCTGATGCCAAAACGGATTTGATATTTTCTGTATATTAGCTTATTTTCAAACAAGCCACTGATATTTATACTTCCAACGTAGGTTAAATAAGGAGAATAAGGAAACAAATCAAAAAGCCTGACCGATCAGGACTGATGACCTATGGTCAGGACTGATCACCTACCATAGTTTAAGGATTGTGTGGAGGGGATTTCTCTTGTTGGTGATTAATCTCCTATGGTCAGAATGTAATCACATACGGAAGAGCAGTTCACAATTTATTTTTTGTTCTTTCCAGTTCCAATGTAATTTTTCACTTTTTGTAGTTACATAGCCAGCAATACTCGTTGATATCCTGGCAGTGTGTTCTCTTCTTCATGCTTACTTCAAAACTACATAATCTCGGCTTCTTATTCAGATTCCATTGATTACTATGCAAGACACAACTTTCTTCACCTGTATGACTGGAACATAAACACTTACTTGGTGTGCACAGGTTGCCATAGGTAGGAGGCTTGGTATCGAAGAACCCCAGCTTATGAAAATAATGAGAGCGACTCTTCACACACACAATGAGTGGTTTAAACTTCAAATGTGTAAAGATCGGTTTGAAGGACTCCTAAAGATTGACTCACTGAAAGACGTTAGTAGTCCTTTGCTTACCGATGCTAGTGTTGCGAAGTCAAATGCAGATACTAGTACCCACGGATCTTCTCAAGTAACAATATCTTCAAGCAGTAGGATGCATGAAGATGGCAGCAGCCCGACACAAGTGTCATCAACAGAAGTTGTCTGTGATGAAAATGCAATACTTAAAGTAATGGTAAGTTTGTCACCATCTTAGAAAGTTACTACTTTTCCTTTTTTGAACGTCCCAATATGCTTGTCAATTTCCAAAAGTCAATGTGTCCCCTATTCTGTAAAATTCCATTCCTGCCCTTTGCTTTCTAAATTTGGATTCTAGAATGCATTTTTTACTTGAAAACGTAGGAAGGTAGTTTTGGAAAGTTGAAACATCTTGGTGCAATTGTTATGTTCTCTAAACAAATTTGATAACTTGGATCCCCTGAAATGGGAGAACAATTGAGACGGAGGGGGTGCCTTTCTTCATCTATCATTAATGGTGACTGTTTCTTTTCTGTTGCCACGTTTTACGGTCAAACATGTCGCTTTTAGTTTGTATTGTTTGATATGTGCGGCAATAGAATCTTTTATATTTTCTCAATGATGAGTGTGTGGTCTACCACGCCACTGGGAAAGACAGAAATTGAATTTTAATAATTGAAATGAGAAGCTGTACAGTACTATGAACATTAGTTAACATTTTAAGATAAACGACCAAGAAACTCAGTAACAAGGGAAACTATATGCAAATTGTAAGCATCAAAATATCGAAATATCACTAGATTTAGAACACACCTCTGATGCTTGATTTACTAATATGCTTGTATCTTGGATTGGTGCAGGAATTTCTTGCTTTGCCACGGGCAGATGCCATCCATCTTCTTGCTCAGTACAATGGAGATGCCGAGATTGTCATTCAGCAGATATTTGCTTAGTTTGGATTGTTTACACTCTAGTCAAAATAATGTTATTTGTTCATTTTTATCATGGATATCGCGTCACTTGTGCACATATTTGCGATGTAGATATAGAAACTATTAGTTGTCAAGGGAAAGCCAATATTCTGTACAATTTCATTTGGTTGTTTTCTTTAGAAATTCTGTCGCGCAATAAATTATTCGATTGATATTTTTTTTGGCCGGGATTAGTTGAGGGTGAGAACAGTCCTGTTATTTGTCGGGGAGACTGACTTGTAATTTAGAAAATTTACCATAAATTACATTTGCTTCTGGTGCAAGCTAGGGTTATATTCAACCCTTGTTTCGGATATTAGTCCTTGGAGGTGGTAAACTTCCATCCTCACCCATTTTCATGCCTCAATTTTGTCATCCCGTCGTTCTTCGGTTTTTCTTTTTATTTTCTTATTTTACCCCTATCGAGCATTTCTGCACTTCGCCCCTACTAATCCGTAGTTGCATGTTTTTCATTTCTTTGCACATATACCGGGTCTTACGATTTGGGTATAGCAACTACAGGAGAGGGGAATGATCTTAACTTTTTGTTTTTCTATACATCCCTGTAAACCCAGTTGGCACTTCTATTGGGTTTTTTTTTTTTGCATCAAAATAAGGTGCTCGTTGCCTGGATCTCAAGCCCTTGGTGGAAGGAGGGCTGATATATGAGCCGAATGAGTAAAAGTAAAGTAGTTGATTATTCAAGTTTAGGGCCGTAAACGAGACGAATCGAGCCAAAACCTATTAAGTTCGACTCGGGTTTGTTAAGGTACTAGTCTAGCTTGAGTTTGGCTTGTTAAATTTTTTCAAAGCTCGGGTTCGGCTCATTAAACTCAAACGAACCGAGCCAAGCAAAATCTAGGCTCAAATTGAGCTTGTCAAGGCTCGGGTTTGGTTCAGCTCGGCTCATTAAACTCAACCAAACTCAAACTCTCTCATTGGTCATATAGAATTTAGGAGAAAAATAAGTATTAAATTATATAAATATAAACTTGAAATTCTTTATGTTTGCATATTGGCCCCTAAAGAATTATTAATTATTTTTAACTACAGGTTCGCGAACCTAACATAGCCGAATACTGTAAGGTTCAGGCTCGGCTTGTAACGCCCCCATTTTCGGGTACGTTAAAAGGACGATTTTATTGAAAACATAAATGGAGTCTGGATCATTATTACATCATAACTCTCGTAAGAGTACTTTTATTCAACAAAAGGAGGGAAACTAGGGTTCCTATCTACAGCT
>JAOTQK010000023.1:9605363-9615774 GCA_025642025.1 Rhododendron ferrugineum
CTTATATATTTATTAAACTACCTAGATCAATTTAGGACTACCTTAAAAGTAATTAACTAACCTTAAAACTAAAACAAAAGTAATTAACTAACCTTAAAACTAAAACAACTCAACTCCCCAATCAACTACAGAACCTAAACACCATTCTCCAAGACCTCCAAACAATCTGATCCGGCCACGTACATAAACCACTTCCATGTGCCACGAAAACCTCCAGTTCTTATTCAAAGCATTCAAGACATATAACCCAAATCAAAATATTAAACCCAAACTAAAATGTTATTTACTGGATTCTAATTACAGTAGAAACAAAATTGGTACATATCACCACAACACACTTGGTTGAGGGGATGCGCACCGTGTCAGATGCCGGAGTCGGAGATGAAATTTCAGGACGATCCCATTCGCCGGCGCCAGAGGAGGAAGAAGGTACAAGCGGTTGGAGGTTCTCGCGCGAGGTTTCTTCGGTGACGTAGAACGGCGGCGTATCGACTCTCGCTCTAGCAGTTGAAGGTGAAGGTCTTGTCTGTCCGTCAATGTCACGGAGTCTACGAAAATCAAGGGTTGGGACTGGTGTCTACAGGGAGAGATCTTCGCCATTGATATCGTACGTTTTCCTCCGGCGGCAACAAGAGAGAGAGGGAGAGGAGGCTGTGCTCCAGATTTGTTTTTGGTTTAGGGTTTCTCTCTATATGACAGCTTATAAGGGGGCATTTTTGTCTTGATTTAATTTTTTTTTTTAAAAGTGGACTTAAGGTCTTACTAAACCATATTAGTGGACTAGAGAGGTTACAAACATTAGAAGTGGACTAACTAGGTTACAAGTTCTCTATAGTGGACCCTAGACCAATTTTTTAGGTTTTAATTAACTCCCCAAGATCCTTCACTCGCCATGAAGCATTGTTGAAAACAAGATCATTCCTTGCCAAACATAAGGACCAAATTGTAGCAAGGAAAGTTATTTCCCACAAATACTTCTCCAGATTTTTGAAGCCATTAACTAACCACCATGTAAAAAGATCTAACAGGGAGGCAGGGCACACCCAACTGACATGCCACCAGTCCAAAATCAATAACCAAACATCCCAAGAAAATTGACAATGTAGGAAAAGATGCTTAGGCGTTTCTAAGTGTAATAAACAGAGAGGGCACAAAATCGATTGGCCCTCAGGGATCAAGTTTCTATAGAGGAGTACCGTTTTCGTAGCCACTCTATCCTGAAGTGCCATCCACGAAAAGATTTCCACCTTTGGGGGGCTAATACTCTTCCAAATCCATCCCATCACCCAATTGCTTGAGAAGCCCAATTGTTCCCATTACAATCACACAATTATTAAGCAACAAATTAATCTCAAACACATTTAAAGGAAAATACTTTAATAGATCTTGACACACTTACGTACACAAACAGCAACAAATCCAAATCCAAATCGATCTCTACTGTAAAAACAAATTTAAAGGAAATTAAGAAAAAAAAGAGTTACTGATTGCGTATGATCATACAATCAGACAAACAACAAATCTCTGATGCATGTAAAAACACACATTTAAAGAAGACAAGATAGAGAGTTACATCAATCAGACAAACAACAAATCTCTGATGCATGTAAAAACACATTTTAAAGGCAAATACGCCCATGCACGTACACAGGGCTGGCCCCATACACAACCAAACCAAGCAAAGCATGCACACAATACACCAAAAGGTCCAGTACGTCCACCAGTACGTTTATACACTCATGTCATGTACTATGTATAAGGTTACATCACATGGATCCATTCCCCTGCATCTGCATGAATTTTGTCTCCCGGGATTTCCTTTCATCTGAAAGCTTTTTCGCAATCCTGCATATTTATATTTACATACGAAAGAAAACGTTATCACTATATATTAATTTGTCAGTATGCATGGTTTTAGCTCGATCGACCGCTGAGGTTAGTTCAAGTGATTTGTACTCTTTTAAACCGGTTTACGGTTGATAACACCACGCTAGCATAGGTGGTTGACTAACATACAAATATCCCGCTAACCCCCACTGATGTATATCCTTTGGCAAAAGAAAAAAAAAACTGGTTTTGCAAAAACAATTTGCAGTATTTTGTACTGTGACCAGTTCGCATCATTTGAGATGGGCCCATAGTGAGAGACTGAGAGGCCACAATTGAAAAACTGGAAACCTCTTGTGGCAGTATCCGTCGGCAATCCAGACCGTACAAGCATCCAATGGCCTAGATTTATTCTTTCTCTCTCCTCCGCACCTCAGCACTCTCTCTCCTCTTTTTCTCTCTTCAAAATCCAGATCGTCCAAAACACATTTGGACGGTCTGGTTCGCCGACGGTTACCCTACTGGCACCCAAAAATTTCTCTAACTGATTAATTAGAACAAAAAAGTTTAGAATGCAGGTGCATACGTACTTTTTGAGTGCATCTTCATTGGTGCCACCATTTGGAATTGGTTCGTTTTGACCAGTGTTGATGTTCACTCGTGAAACTGGTTTCTTCAACAATTTCTCACCAACTTCCACAAGACCATCCAAGTTCTTGGTTGTAGATCCGTCAACTGATGATAATGTCCCGCTTAAGGTGTCATCCTGAAGGTTCGTGTCATGTATAACAAGGAAGTAAATCATATAAAAAGATCAATAGGCAGCGGCAGACGCAGAATTTGTGTAAAATTACGTTGGTGGCGGCCAGAAAATCATTTCAACATTTTTTGAAGAAAAAAAAAACAATTCTACGGGTTCTGACTTTATTATTATGCCGCAGATCAACATGAATGGACAAATATAAATAGTTATACGAAGGACACAGATAAGCATGCACAAATACTTAGTCACACCCACATTTGATAAGAGGTACGCCCACGGTACGCTTAGACTTATGTCGGATAAGAGGTCCACGCATTCCGCATGCAGTTGCAGCATGCGTGGACCTCTTACGTACCCAATTAATGTCAATTGCGAGTGTGTGCGCAAATTAAGTGCACAAATACGTACTGTCAGCTGGAGCTAGCATGGAAATAAGGCTTACTTGGATTCGGAGGTAATTCTCTTGGGAACGAAGAACTTGAAAGACCACAGAGAGGAGGTAATCAACCATATCCGAGCTTGCATCAGTGAAAACACTTACCAAAGGAGCAGACCCCATGTCATATAACCAACCAAAAATCCCCCACTTCGCAGCCCTTCTTGCGTTGTACTTGTGCTCATTCTTCTGCGTTCCCGTCCCTATCGATATCACCAGAAAATGACCATAATCCAAGGGTTTCATCGGATAGAAGTCCGGGTTTTCCTTGAACATTTCTCTGTTCACTTCAGCCAGTGCAACCAGAACCTGCAAACCAATTAAATTACTACTAATTACTGTAAATGCCACTCCATTAGTTTACGTAGTCAGAGAAAATATATAGGAATCAACTCCTCTAGCTCTACTTCAGTTAGGTGGATTGGATCGTAGTCCAGATCAATGGGCACATCAAAAGCCTAATTACGTTGATTGATTATTCGAACAATGTGTTGAAATAAAGGAAATGGTAATGCCAAAACTGTTTTTGTTGGTGCCAAAATTAAAGTGCATAAAAGTATTGTACCATAAGCAAACTTTTATGGTCCGTTTGATTAACGAGAAAATTAAAATATAATGGAAAGTGAAAATGATAGAAAGTGAAATGAAAAAAAAGAAAAAGAAAATGTAATTTTTTTCTCACATCCGTTTGATTAGGATGAAAATTTTGCAAGAAAATAATAGAGAAAATAAAATATCATTGTTTGAAAATAAGGAAAGTTGCCCAAATTAGAAGAGAAGAGGTGAAGGGAAGAGGGACACCAACAAAAACAGTTTTGGCATTATCACTACTCTTTTGAAAATCATAAGGAAGAACAAAGTAGTAAATGTTCATAAAACATTACACAAAGACGGAAACAATATAATATTTATATAATTCCTCTGTTAGCCAGACAAAATTATACAAATAAAATCATTTATCACATGAGATTAGGTTTTATATATATACCGGGTTATTGACAGCAACACCACCGTCGATCAAGTTAAACTCTCTGAGATTCCCATTTTGGTCAGTGTTTGTGAAATAATGCGCCGGAAGAAATGTTGGTGCGGCCGAGGTGCTGATGCATATGTCTGCAAGGGGCGCGTCAATCTCCGGATTGCTTGTCACCTGCGAGCGATAAATTTTAATATGGTTAGTAGAAAATATACGATCATATAGTTTGAGGGCTTAATTGTCATTGACAAGTTCGTTGTAACGTACATTATTGAATTTTTATATGATCACCCTCTCATCTCATGTCAATGAAAGCTATTTCCGTACTTAAAATCTTCATTGCAAAATTTTACGGGAAAGGATCCGATCAATTTGGCTTCGGACCAATTTGGTCCATTTAGTGCATTCGAGCCGTTCAAAAGTGTTTTGGACGGCTCGGATTTAAAGAGGGTGTAAAATGGTCCGAAGCCAAATTGACCGGATCCGGTCTCAAATTTTACCCTCCTGGAATTCCCGTTACAGCGCCGGGTCAAATTTTTTTGACTTTTTTTTCTAAACTCTCACCTAATTAGCCTTTTAAGTCAACGAGATCATTTTCGTGTTTTTTTTTTATCAACAAAAGGGTGGGAGGGGGCAACCAACGTAGCAACCCCCTTTGGGTGTGACCATAGGGGCTCCCTACCCGCTATGGAATGTCCGGTTCGAGTCATAACTACTGTCCGTGAGGACAGACCGTCACCACAGCACCACCTAGGTACAGGATGGTAAGGGAACAAATCTTCTATTTCCTTATCACTCACAAGACTCGAACTTGAGTCTTGCCTGGAAATGAAGGAGGCTTTTACCATCCAGGCTATCACCATGAACGAGATCATTTTCGTGTTTCAAATTGACTTTTTACCGTTGTACCCTCTCGGGATCCGCTTTTTGGGCCCGGTAGAATTTTCCGAACTTTTTACAAATCCTCTAATTGTAAGGGTATATATAAAGTAATTTCACACCTTATAAACGCTTTTCGGGCACTTAAAAACTTCGCGGAACCTACTTTATGGGACTGGGATGATTTTTCAAACTTTAACCGATTCGAAGCAGCAAGTGTGTTCTATGAGAGAAACTTATTCACGGTTCCGCGGAATCTCAGCTATTTAGTTCGGCAATCAATGGTTGTGATACGTTTTTAAACTATTACCGATAATAAATAATTTCTATTAATGGTAATTATTTATCTTTAATCCAGACCGCCCAAAACACTTTTGGACATACAAGATGAAGCGTCTTAAATTTTATTTACGGGAGACCCCGTTAAAAAGTTTTTCGTGTTCTAAACCTCTTGGGACCTTTGTCAGGACCGTTTGGCTTTCTCAAACTTTCCACCCTCCCAATGTCTAAAACGTCTTCCGGACACTTTTTGGGCCTCGGTTGACTTTTTCTAAAACTATACCAAAAAACCCGTTTTAAAGTTTGTTTAGAAGATCCCGCACTAAAAAATGCCTGGACTGTCATTTTCCCATTCATTTTTAAGACGATAAGTCTATATTTGTGTGTGTGTGTGTCTGAGAGAGAGAGAGAGAGAGAGAGAGAGAGAGAGAGAGAGTTATGTGTTTAAACAGGAACCTGAAATCTGCTGAAGATAGTCGGCTGTAGTTTCCTGATGTCGAAAGTTGGAATAACAAGGCTTGTCAAGGACTGGTGCAACTTTGTGTCTCCTAATATGCCCTTAATCAGCCGATGGAGATACTTCCCGTTGTATTTAGGTCCAGTTAAAACTTTGAAAATGTCTATAATCCGAGCAAAAGGTCCCCTGTTTTTTTCAAAAATTAATTCAGAAATGAGAAAACAATTTTGCAAAGAAAAATTAATAGAGAGCACAAGAAAATAGTTGCATGAGTACTTTAATTTAAGTCCCCTTCTATATATAAAAACATGGGTTTTCTGCATATATATTTGTGCTTACCCTACTTGGGGGAATATTTTTGGACCGTTTTGAAGATAAAAGGGTACTATTTCTTTTGCGGAATACAACGGTCGATTATCCTTGTTTGGTGCAGTTACCATAGTTGCTATTAGACCACCGGTACTTGTTCCCGAGACCACATCAAAGTAATCTGCGAGTCTTGCATCCGCTCCATCCAGTTCCTAATTAACAACCACCATTATTTAATAAATATTTTTGAATGGTGAAGAAGGAGAAGTGTGTTAGTTAAATGTAGATATTACAGGAGATTAAAGGAACGAAAGAGAAAAGGCATCACAACGAGGGCATAACATCCCACCGAGCTTTGGCACTCTCACAGTCGACACTTAATTATATGCCACTCGAGCCCTGAAGGCAAGCATATATGGGTGGCAAGAGATCCCCCAAACAGTCTATTACAACTAAAACAAAAGAAACAAACTGCCAGAAGAACATGTCCATGGTAAAGTAACAACCACCGTTATTATTAGACATCGAAACTAAATCAGTAGTTATCAGTCTACAAATTTAAGCACTCCTTAATATTATTTGGTATGGCTCCAATCATCTCTCTAGTTTCTACTATGTGGTGAATATTTTGATCAGGCAGTACACATAATATATGTGTCTGAATAAATTAATGATCTTAATTTTCAAGATGGACTTGGCTTCAATGCAGTTGGAGAGCAGGGAAGCCTCTGCAGTCATATCTTGATTGTCCATATCGGCCATCATCGGTCTAGATTTTCGAAAGACTCTTTCATTTCCGAAATGGGTATTTCAACAAATCTATCTGAACCATCAAAGCTACTTTTAGATTGCTTAGATTATACAGATTGCAATGTGCAATCTAACTTCATATATACTGTAGAGAAGCCTGATTCTTTCAAAGTAATCAATTACTTACCTGAAGTTGTGATTCTAGGTATGAGAGCACAACTCCGGGTATGATTCCTCTAACCCCTCCTCCATCAATGCTAAGTATTGTAACAAGATTCCCACAAGTTGGGGGACGGATTTGACCAAGTGATTCCCCCATTAGTGGTTGCTATTAACTTGTAGAGAGGAATTGAAATGAAACACATGAATGAGTGAGAATTTAGAAGTGATAATCAAATATTATAGGCTGGGAGGGAGAGATAGAGAGTTTATATATTCTTTCAATGGACTTGACCTGGCCGGCCAAGTAAAGATAATCAATTGTAGAATTTAATTGGAGGTATTTAATTGAAAAGCGTACTTGAAGAAACCTTGTTTAACTGGGAAGGGAAATATCACGAGCGGTATGAATTGTCAGGGATGAAGTCAGAATTTTGAGTTAGTGGTGGCGAACACATATACGAAAACAAAATATAGAAAGATATATACTCCAATCTAAACATTGGATTGACTAAAAAAATATTAAAATAAACAGTATTTCTCGTATGCATGTAAAGTACCAAATTCAGTAATTCTTTGTTCAATCAATCTAGTCGTTAAAGTACTACAGTACTACTTAGTTGAATTTTCTTTACCCAAAAAGAGAGTTATGGACTAGAAAGAAAGCTAGTCGGCCTGTCAACGGATCGGATTCAATTCGGATTCGGTAAATTTGAATTCAATCCGGATCCGATATAAGACTCAAATCCGATCCGAATCCGATAAGACTTGAATCCGATAGTGGTAATCCGAATCCGATCCGATAACTTTTTTACTTCAAAAATTTTTGCAAAAAATACAAAAAAAAATTCAAGAAAAAATATTTTCCAAAAAAAATTTAAAATATAAATACCAGTTTAAAATAAAAATACTTCTTAAACATTTTTTTTTCAAAACAAAAAATTTACAGTTTAAGGGAATTGACTTCTACACTCCCCTTTTTACCACATACACTCCCTTTTTTGTCCTTATTCATGTGAGTTTACCTTTTTACCCTTTCATAAGTTTACTTTTTTACACATTAAGGGGCAATAGAGTAAATTCACTACAAATAAAGACAAAAAAAAGGAGTGTATGTGATAAAAAAAAGGGAGTGCAGAAGTCAATTTCCATTAAAAAAAATAAAGTTCGGATCGGATTGATAACGGATTTAATCCGATCCGATCCGAATTCAATCCGATCCGTATTTGGATTACCGGATTTGGATTATCGGATCGACGTTACCGGATTCGGATCCGATTCGATCCATTGACAGGCCTAATAGCTAGTAATAATGGAAAAAGATCTAGTGGTGGCAGGATTATAAGGTTTGATAGAAAAAATTTAAATAAATTTACCACGACCATCGTATTTTTTAACACTGTTATAGTGGCGGCTGCAGCCCCGCAACCACTAGCCACCCCTGGCTCCATCATGTTGAGCTATTGGGAAGGGAAGTTACTGGGCTATGGATTGTTCTTTTTTTGTGACCATACAAGCTGCCTTTTTTATTTTATTTTTGGATTTTCCCTTTGTGTGTGTTTAGTATCGTTTTGGTTTAGAACCAATAATTAAGTTTCTCATATCTTTTTTAACTATGTGTTTTAATTTGGTTGTATTTTATGCTTTCTTTAAAAAAACCTCTAAAAATCGAGAGGTTGAGGGATATGTTAAGTTTTTGCGAGTAGCAACACTAGGAAAGTCTTATGCTATTCTTCGAAACTCTCTCAATGCAAACTATTGTAATCATTTGTCTTATAATTTTTGAGATTAATGAAATTTTATTTGCCGATTAAAAAAAACCTTGTTTAATCGAACTGAGGAGTGAATGGTACATCGTTTTTTTTTTTTGATCGACAAATTTTTTTATTAAAACTCGACAAAGGGTACATCGAGGTTTTTTAAAAGTCATATCCAAGCCTCATTAGGAAGATGAGCACAAGGAAAATAACAAAAAAAGAAATGACATCCAATAGAAAATTGAAACCGGTTCTCTTAACAGAGAATACATCTTGATATTGAAGTGACAGGCAAGTTTTAATATTTCCAAATTCTTGCTTGGTCCACGATTTGAGCTTCTTCTACATCTCCTTGAGCTTCTTAAATATTGGGCAGCTTCTTCTACATCTCCTTGAATGGTACATCGCTTATCAAATGTTTTATTGCTGCAAGTTATGATCTGATTTAATTTGTACCTCTTCCTTCTGTTAACATTAAATTTCTCTTCACTAATCAAAAACGTTGTGATCTATCTGATTTGAATAGAGATGTGGTGTCTTTTTTCTGGGGAAATTTCTTTTGCCTGAGAAAAAAATAATTTAATGTTTTTTTGTACAAGATGAGGGTAACCAAATTGCATTTGAAGCTTATTCGAATGCTCGAGGAGAAAGAAAAGGTGCATCGAGGTGCTAAGGTCCTAATTGAAGATATCCAAAAGGTTGGCGTGTGATTCCGATTGGTGTGCGTTTGAGTTTGTTAGACGTAATGCTAATGGTGCTAGCCCTCTGATTGGCAAGTAGGTGTTTTGGAGGAGTAGGTGTTTTCACGTGGAAAGCCTATCCACCGGCATGGCTGTCCCAATTCGTCGACGACAGGTGCCTCTTTCTTTTTGGTGACAAATTTCGAGTTTGATATGTCACCGTCGGCTACCATTCAGCGACAAGTGTGTTATTTTGCCACTGAAAGGTGTCACCAAAGGTTTTTATTTTTATTTTTATTTTTATTGTAGTGATGACGTTTCCTCAAAAATCAATCCAGCAAAAGAAATATTCCATCGGAAAATTTTAATTTAAATTACGTGAAGTCATCATTTTGAAATATAAGACGGCAAAGGCCTCACGATTCCAGGTGCATTTTTTTAATTGAGAGTGGAATTTTCTTTTTCACATGTTTTTTTTTAATATCCTAGTGTTGATGTGGATAATTTTCTTTTACCTTTCAAATACTATTAAAATTTACTACAGTAAATTTTATGAAAATGCCTAAACCCTAGACCCTAAAGTACTCTCTACCTAGGTGAAGTCAGTGGAGGAAATCATGGGAAAGTTCAATAGAATTATCCAGCGAAGGAAGGGATCCAAGAAACAAAGGCAAAAAGGAGCTATTTTCAGATTCCCAACTGTTGCGATTTCTCTTTCGATTTCCTCTGATGGAATCCTTAATAGGAACCGTATTCTACTCAACGAAGCTCAGGCGGCGTGGGAGTTAAAACAAATCCATGGGAATTGGATATGATGGTGACGAAGCCGAAGTGGTTAGTAAAATAGCTCATCTCGAAGAATTGGATGAAGCAATTTTTCTGAATGGCGTTGAAGAAGCGGGAGGCATTGGCTAATCTTAGTTTCAGGGTATGCTTTAAGGATTTTAGGTGTTTGAGGCGCTGTCTCAGGGATGTTTATTAGAGCATCTCCAATGGGAGATGTCAAATCTGATGTGGAGCTTGTAACGGTAATATTTGACATTAATTGACAAACAAACCCAGATGCCTTTTTTAGGCCAAATCCTACGTGGCTTTTGACATGGATGAAGGGGGAGGAAGCATGCCAACTTTGACTACCT
>JAOTQK010000023.1:9638939-9659200 GCA_025642025.1 Rhododendron ferrugineum
TGTGATAAATAAGGGAAGAGAAATATGTAGTTCATGTTTCAATAGAAAATAAATATCTAGTGACTTTTATTTTTAGAAATCGCTTCCGCAAATGTTAAGCTTATTTCTATTTGAAAAAAAAAAGGAGATAGAGGCCTTTGGTGAGGGAGACTCACTGGCCGGTCACGATTTTCAAATCCACTAGATTTGGGTCGTGACACTATGTTCTTAACCTCCAACAAGTTATTGGGCCATAGTCTACATGGGGCGTTATAGATAGTGTAAGAGCAACCTCTGTACATGACCATGTGCGCTTGAGAAAATTTAGTAGCCCAGATGCTATGGCGAGTCCTAGAGCACCAAAGGAAAAGACTCAGATTAGATTGTGGTGACTTTGACGACTAAAGAAAATACTTGGGTTAGGCCATGGTGACACCCTGTTGCATTATCGAAATTCTACGTGGGTGATCTTGGGTATATAACAAGTTGCTTAAGTTTTTACTAGTAACTTGAGCTAAAAAAAAATTGGGGCCATATTGTTAGGCTAAAGACGGACACGTCTCCAGGCATTTCCCGTGTCAGGCAAGGACACACTCGAACACGTTCCCGACAAATGTGTCCCTGTCTTTAATTGTTGTTTTCTAAGTCAGACACGTTTTGGACACGCGACACGTACTGGGCACATCCTGGATACCACACTTACTGAACACGTTTTGGGTCATAATATGATTTTTAAAACTTGAAAATAGGTAAATATACATATTAGAAATGTGACTAATATTAAATAACTTAAGGATGAAAAGTGTAATAATCAAAAGTGACAATGAAGTAAGTGTTCTATATAAAATTAAGAAATATGTGCTCCTCATTTTTTTCCCATTGGATTTTTTAAATCCTTAATGTGGAAAAAAGTTATATCTTTTATAATACATGAAGTTTAAATGTAGACATATATGTGTGTGTGTGTGTGTAAATATTTATTCGTTTATGCACTTACCGTGTCACCCAATGTGCCTCTGTCCTAGGTTTTGGGAAGTGTCCACAAATTCATGCCGTGTCCAATATCCATATCTGTACTTCTTAGTTGTTAGGCTCCAACAACTTACTGGACAAGTGATCTACATGGTGCATTAGACAGCGAGGGTTTATATTGTTTCCAAAGACTTGACCTGGCCAATTAAGATAATCAATAGAAGATGGACATAAATGACATGTGTACTTGGGGAAACTATGTTCATATTCATAGCTGAAGGGTAAATTGTCTATTTAAAATTTTTAATTGGTGCTAATTGCTGCAAAACATGACTTGATTTGAATAGATGGGTGGCTGCACTTGTGACTTTTCGTTTTTGAATTTTTTGGGACTTGTTTGTACCCGAAATCAGACCCAATCGCTTAGTGCCTTGTTCTAATACTTTCATCTCAATGACGAGCCGCAAATCAGGACTTGATCGGGTGGTCAAGATAAGATTTCAAGAGGACTTGGTCACACCAGATTATGGCTCCATTTGTTCTTTCTAGTCATGCCGTTGAAGGAAGGAATAAAGGTCCACACTTGAGCAGTTGAGCATCAACAGCATATACTTAAAACACCATCTAAGGAACCCTTATTATAGTGTACTAGCGCATGCCCGTGCCTTCAGCTCGAAGAACTCGGTATTTGGTGGGTGTTTACGAAAAATTATTTTTGTTGATCTAGAAATTTTACCTTTTTAAAATCAAAATCAGTTTGGAGTGTTCGGCAAAAATTCTAGATAACAGATTCTCAGATTCTACAGATTTTGAAAACCTAAAAAGGGAATGAAATTCTGAAAAATCCCAAAGCTGGGTTTGAGTAGCTTCTGGAGCTTTTCGGATAAGATTTTAGGTTTTAAATTTTATAAAAGCTTATTTTCAGCTTTTTGAAGTAAACAGTACCAGCTTTTCCTGTAACTTAATGATAATTTCACAACTATGGTAAACATGTTTATCTGCTTCTACTAAAATCTAAAATCTAGAATCTGTAGCAAAATCTAAAGCTAGAATTTAAATTGTATCCACAGCTATCGGAAACAAGCCCTTGATATGGTTTCGAGTGTCCTAAGTAAAGTGTGAGCAAACTGCCCGTACCTAAAGGACTGACGCAACTTGATGTTGAGTTTGCAACAACTGAATCGTTCAAACAAATTACGCTCCAATTAGAAGGCATTTGTGAATCCTAATAGTCAATTGTCCACAAAAAAAATAAAAAATTCAGCAATTAAACACTACGCCCTGGCATATAGAATTTCTCGTCGCCCGTCCTTACCTAAATGAATTGTCCTCCCTACTATTGACCAGCCTCACAAACAGATCTGAAACATCCCAAAAGCTGTTTTTTTTTTTCCCCCTTTTCAATAAGCTTCACCCTTATGACATCCATGATCTACGACATGCTAACCAAACCAAAACACTGATGGCTGCAATATTCTTTTCTCCATACTGAAGAAACTATGATCACAACTAAACCTAGTTAATATGATGATCTCAAGTTCACAATCAACACTTAACTATAGGGGTTTCTATGAGACCCTCATATATGTGTGGAATTCCTATTTAGTTATTGATTTTTTAGAGAGAGAGAGAGAGATTTGGATTCTTTCTAAATATGGCCAGCCCAAGAATCAGCTGTTGGATTCATGGAACTACTTTAGACCGTTAGATTATGAATGTACATAAGTTTCAAAAACTGAGCTCAGTTAAATTCAGGTCCCAAATTTAGTAAATAAGGCCTTATTCTTTCATTTATCATCTAGAAATGAAACTAATCTATAGTGAGGAGAGAGAGAGAGAGAGAGTATCATAGCCACGAGAGGAAAGATTTAAGGTTTGGGGCTATTTGAATAACTTAGAATGCTAAAGAGGAAGTCTTAAAGAATTTGTGGTTGAAACTTAAGTAGTCTTAAAGAATTTGTGGTTGAAACTTAAGTAGCACTGTAATTCTATATTGTTCTACAGGGGTTAAATGGAAGATTCTTCTAATATAAGGCTACAAGTGTAGGTAGACTAAAATCCAGGGGAAGGGGAGGGGGGGGGGGTCACGTACCCCCTCTGGTCCTTGACTGGATCTGCCAGTGCTTAGAATCAACTACAGATAATATTACGAAGCACCAACTTCTTTTACTTCTGAAATTGAGAAATAAAAGAAGCTTTCTTTGAATGCAAGAAAACTACTTCCTTTTTATTTTTCGAACGGCAAGAAAACAAAAAAACTACTTCCTGACCATCAATTCATGCTGCCATGCAATAGACATAATTTTAATTTTTAAATTAGCAACAACAAAGAGAGATCATATGCAATCAAGGTTCTATAGAGATATCCATAATGTGGAGTTACATCCAACTCCTAGCTTATTTAAAACGCTGCAGGATGAAAAACAGATGGAGCTAGCATATATAGTGAAATTTCATACTAAATGCCATTTAACAACATAGCAGCCGAATATTTTGTCATTTGCAGAGATAAGACTTCAATCCATCTCACAGTCCACTTATATTCCGGTGCATAGCAGAGACTGAGACCATAGAGGCAAAACCTCCCCTAGAAGGACTCAAATTATAGATACATCATCAGAAAACAAGGTGCACATCTTTGGGAGAGCTCATAAGTCACACTTGAGGAATATAGGCGACTCTTTGAAGAGATTGATTCCTGACCCCTTGAATTTTTAGCCTGTTATCCGGAAACCCAAGTAAGTTGTTTTCTATACTGAACGGTGAGTGAGCAACTGCAATGCTACACTTGAGGCCAAATTATGTTCTCCTAGTTGATTTAATGGCGAAGAGTTCTAGCTAGTTAACATTACAATGGCTGCAGAAACGCAATCTCATGGAGTTCAAGACACTGGGAATTTTACTGATGAGCATATTGTCTGGTGGACACCACCAGGGGGGAAAGAAAAAAAAAGCAGCAGCAAGATTAACGCTGCTTCAGTTAAATATTTCTCCCCAAGTAACTAACTTCTCCATAAAAAATTCTCCCAAAATACCTCATTAAATTTCTACTTTTTAACCAGCTTCAAACAGTCGTTTCCTGGGAAAATACAGCCACACTTTTGCAGAGAAGGACGGCATAGGCACTTCGCACTGTCGCACCCTCATAGACACTGCCGCATCACCGACCGCTGCACTGCAACGACCGCCCACTCAACTCCAAAGCTCCTTGGTTTCTCTCTCTAGATATAGACATATAGGTACTTACCTTCATATATATTTTAAGGGCTTCTTGATGGATTCTGTATTGGGTATTGTTCAAAATTTAAGCTTTGATCTTGAGTTGAAATCTAAGTTAAGTATATTATGTATCTTGGTTGTTAAAATCAGGGCATTTATTCCTTAAATTTCAGGTACTTTAGGCCTTTTCATTCCTTTGCAAAATAGGGCTTCTGATATATTTTCATGGCTTGGGGGAATTAAGGTTTTTATGTATTTGTTTGAACTACTTTACATCATTATTACTTGGTTGTTTCAATATATCTCCATTATTTGTGCCTGTATTATATAGAATTTACCGGTCCGCCATAGCATACAATGATATTCTCCATCACATGATATTATACTGTAACCTTGTACAATGGTACAACCAACCATCCACAATCACAGCCCAGTTGCAGCCATCATGACTCAGAAGTCTACACAACTTGGATGGCTATAATTTACCTAACACAGCATTACATATCCCTGTTTCTCACTGGAACTTTCCTGTATAGTTTTAAGGGGGATAAAAATGAAAGGAAACAAATCAATGATTGCAAGGGGTATGCAAACAAACTATCGAAAGAAGATTCCCTACAATCCTACCCTATGTGCTAGATGCACTATAATAGAGAAATAAATAAGTATTACACCACCCCAAATTTTCTATCACAAAATCTCTGATTGTTGAGGACCTAAGCCGAGTATGGGTCTTTCAGCTCCTTAAATACCCAAATAGACAGAGGAGTCAGGCATCTCACTCTTTCACCTTTCTAATCTCTCCCTCCCTCCCTCTCTCTCTCTCTATACATACATATTGAAAAACATATATATACATATTCATAGATACATCAAATATGGCCCAAATTAAGTTCGCAGTTGCTAGCTTTTTATTCGTATCGATTTTGCTCATGTGCACTCGGTCTAGTGAAGGAATCTCAAGTTACTAGGAGAAAATGCATTCCCAAAGCAAATATCTTTTGGTATTGATCTTCAAAGGAGAAATAAAGAAGACAGCTGACAAGAATAGTAATTTGCATGGAGAGAATTCAAATAGAACACAATATACAAAAGAGATTGGACAGATGGCTCCAATGCAGCCAACAGCACAAAGTCAGGGTGTAGACAAGTCTCGACCACCACCATCTCCAGCTTATGTTGATGACTTCAGACCTACAGCCCCAGGTAACAGCCCTGGTGTTGGCCATTTCCTCCAAAACTAGGGCTTGGGCTAGGGCAACTGTTGTCATATAACCTAGGGTGTTTGTAATAGTGGGAAATGAAACTTTTTGTGGTAAGAATGAAGATCTGTGCCTGTATGTATATGATCTTACCTTGATCAAGTATAGGCACAAATTATTGAATTTCAAAGTATTTAGCTTAGGATAGATGTGCATAAATAAAGGCATTATTGCAACGATATTATTTTCTAAGTTTCCATATTAACTGTAAACATATTCCAGGACAAATAAAGAATTATCAGTTGAAGATGTTTTCCGGTAACGGGTTACACAATCCAGTAGCGTTTTTGCTTCGACATATAATCTAGTGGAGTTTATCCTCTCCCTATTAACTCTTGCCCATGGTATGAAAATGGATGACCACAAATTTTTCCATTTATTATATTATTGACCTTCACTGTTAAAAAAGAAAGAAGAAGAAGAAGAAGGAATTACAAGAACACTTTGGCAGTCTCAAATCCGATCACTCGGAGAAAGAAAGATGGTTTTAAACCATGCGTTCTCTCTCAGTAAATTTTCTCAATCCTATTTCATAGGGCAAAAGTGCATCCTAAATACACTTCTGTCAACTCCTGGCCCCTTCCACCATATAATAATAATTGGAGAAGAAAAAAACATAATTTCGGTATCAATACACCTGACGCATTTAAGCAAACCATATAGCATTAGAACTTTGTCTTTCTTTTGGGTACTAATTCAATGATGTGCTTCACCGCCATATTAAACTTCTGTCATAAATGGCCAAGCTGTACAATAGCCTCTCCCCGTCACTTTTGTTCTCAGTGGCTGAAAGTGACCCTGTTTACGTTTTGGAATGCTTGTTCAAAAATATGGTACACACGTGTTCCAAAACATTGAGTTTAGCCATCCCAAAGTTTTTCTTCCTTCCCTCAATATTTAGGCTAGAGAGAAAAAAAAAATTGCAAAGAAGCAAAAAAATGGAACTCCAGTACTAGTAGGACAAATGTAAAAGAAGATAATGTATTTTACATCAATATTTAGGAAAATAACACTCTACTTAGTTCCTCTCTTAAATTAATACATTCCTATATTATAAACTATAGAAGCCTACCCCACTGTACCAGTCTTGGGCATGTGGGCAATTGCATTTCCATTCCAGTCCTACCTACCGGAAAGATCCGCATTCCAGGTATCATAGGTTGAAACCATATCAAAAAGTATTTCAGAAGAAGCTAGGCCCTACACATCACTAAAACCATACCAACCTCTGCAAATAAATTAAGCAAGTGCAGAGAAATGCATGGGAGGTGTTCCACACACTACAGGAAGGGAATCCAGCATGGAAAGAGTCAAATTGCTCCACTTTACAGCGATAATATTAGAAACGTCAAACCCTTCATATATGAATACTTACATTTCTGTAGGAAGACGCATTAAGCAGCAAATGCATACTGTGACTATTTGCTGTGCAAGCTATCTTTCAATTTATGAACTGTTACACAACATATGCATTATATCAGAATCCTACCTTAAATTGCTGCGCTGCTTTTTGCTCTCATATTTCATGATTACACACAGGTTCAACTTCAACTAAAGGGATGTCTACAAAGAGATGCAATACCAGAAGAAATATCTGATATCTCATGATCTGTTACAAAATGAAGTCACTCATAAACCACTTAGTTTTGAAAAAGTTTAGGTGTGTTCCACTAACTCAAATAAGTACTTATATTTTGAATTAAAGGTGATGTATTGTGACAGAATGACCTGTCTCGTAACGCGGGAAGTAAGTACTTAAAAAATAATAACCTTAGCGGAACGGGAAGTAAGTGAACCCTTGCAAAGTTAAGCAAAGTTTTTGGCCTCGTTCCTTCTAGTACCAAGGCAAAACTTGTGCAATACAGCCTAATCTTTACAAATTCTGGTATCATAAAAAATCAGCATTGACCTATCGTATAGCAATGGATTCAAACCTCCACTTAATTCCTCAAAAGCCACCTAGAGATCGACATGTTTTCAATTACTACCTTGTGCAATGTGTAAAATGGTACAATTAACATTGTAATACTAGCCATACAGAACCTACATCAACAGTATGCATAAAGAAGTTTGACAATGAAAAGAATGCAATATCTTTGACCGTTGTGATTCGAAAGCGACAGGAGAGATACTTTATTTTTTCTGCACTATCACTATCACCAAATGTACATCACACATCCGAGTTAATAGAATAAGAATGAAGCACTCACAAGTCACAACATGCACTACAGCCTAGCAGAAAACATAATCAAATGCAATTCGTCCTCTATATGGCATTATGACTTTTTTAAGTTAAGTGGGAGGAGGCTCCAAAAATAGAGGAGCCAACCACGCATGTCCTTTTGGATGAGTATCTCTACTGATGATTCCATTTTTAACTGGGGAATGGAAGGTACAACTCCTGGCACTTTCAACTCATCATTTGCTTCATTTGACTAATACGAATTAAAAATTCCCCAACAAGGAGTGGTAGGGCCATCAAATGGTAGGTGGATTCAGGGGGCTTGACTAACCTTTTTTTCCTTGACCAAGCAGTTTTCTGAAGAATTACTCAATTCATATGAACTTCATCTGTCAACAGATTGTGCTATTTAGGCAGGTTGGCATTCCACAACTGAACGGTTCAATTCATCCCAGTGCAGAGTGGAAATCTGTATCGTTGACAGGCAGGTTGGCATTCCACAACTGAATGGTTCAATTCGTCCCAATGCAGAGTGGGAATCTGTATCTTTGACAGACGACCTAGAATGAATTAAAAGAGAAAGGAAATATGTCTGAATAAGGATTCTAATTAACCACCCACTTCAAACCCTCTTAGTATCACAACCATCAATTGCTTAAGATGCGTAAAAGAACATCTTTCATGAAAGGACAGGCTGTGAGTGGTTTAACAAAAGGATCTGAAGAGCCGACACCAGAACAGAGTCAAACCAATATTAATGAGAGAAAATAATATAAAACAGAACTCCTTGCTGTTCATAGGATCTTAATGTTGCATTTAAAAACCCAAAAAAATCCCTTCATATCTTTGCTCATAGCCACCGATATTGGGTCAAATTTCGGCCGCGTTATGTAAACCATCAGTTATCAATCAAATTTCTTTTCCTAGTGGTCATGTCTGGTACTAAGAAAAATTTTCCTTCAAGTGGGGAGCATGTGCACTCTGCCTAAACTGCTTTTCAGGGAGAATATTATTGATTCTAGCACACTTACATTGTATATATTTCCTACAAACCCCAAAATTATCTGAGATAGAAGTCAGAATGCAAAACAAAATTATTGAGTACCAAAATTATATGATATTGAGTAGCATACTTCTGGGAAGAAAATTATATAAATGCATGTGCAAGAGCACAACATATGAATTCACTGCATTTACTGTTTTTTATAATATTCAAACAAATATGTGATTTAGAATCTGAGTTCAATTCACCAAACAAAAAAAAAAACCTTCCAGAATTATGAAACAAATATGTGATTTAGAACCTGAGTTTAATTCATAATCAATAGTGGGCACTTTTTACTCAAAGGACTACCAGAATTGAGAAGTTAATTGAGGACTCCCCAGAATTGAGAAGTTAATGGAGAACTCAGGTGCCCTGTGCCTAGTGGATGAAATACAAGAGCAAGGACAATCTTTTCACGCTCCTAAGGTGAGTCTGGACAGATCTATTAGGTGTTACATGGTGCGGCCAATGTAGGTGGGTTTGTGTGTGAAACTTAATGATGCAGCACCTCATTAGAAGCCACTTTTTGCAGTACGCGGGATGGAATTTTTCAGAAATAGTAAAGGGACTACTGATAGTTTGATAGTCCTTCTTGCTTATCATTTTTATAATATAGCAGCCAGTAATCATGCAAATCACTAAAAAACCTGTTCACATATTGTAATAAATTAAAAGAAAACATCAAAAAAATCTTCCCAAGGACAGATGTATATCACTTGAATTTGTCGACTAAAAGAGTCAAAGCCCAAAGGACATTAGCCATCCACATATTATATACTCATAAGTCACAACTGCAGGTCGAAAGTGTACCGAAATCTGCCTTTATAGAACATATTGACGATGGAGAGGCCACCTCAGCTCATCTCCGTTACCTTAGTCTAACACACTGTGATGCGAAGTCCCACATCATCTGGGTACCAAAGTAATATGAAATATAACTCAGATCAATAGCTAGCTTTTGGGGTTGAGCTCTACCCAAGATCATGTATCATGGTATCAGAGATGGGTAGGGTGCGTGTCTCTGGCCTGCACGCAACAGATGTTGCCGAGTGAGCACACTGCGCATGAGGAAGGGTGTGAAGCAAAGTTTCACATCGTCTTTGCACTAAAGTAATATGAAGTATATAAGTGTGAAGGCACCCTCAATTCAATAGCTAGCTTTTGGGGTTGAGTTCTACCAAAACCATGTAACACACACGTGAACCTATGAAGCACCGACACCTCTAGAGGTCGACGAATCGCAGTTTCAGGACACGGGGACACGGCGGGACAGTTTGAGGGGGACACGACTGGGGACACAGCGGGACACCGATGGGGACACGGCGGGAACACCGATGGGGACATGGCAGGGGCCAAACTGTAATTTTTTTAAAAAAAATTGGGGGTCAAACTGTAATTTTTAAAAAAAATTTGAGGGCCAAATTATAATTTTTTTTAAATTTCTGAGTGTTAAACTATAATTATTTATTTATTTATTTATATATATAAATAAATAAATATACACGTGGCGTGTCCCCCCGCCGTGTCCGTGTCCCCATTTTTTTAGAATTCCCGTGTCCCGGTGTCCGTGTCCGTGCATCATAGACGTGAACTAATTTAACTGATTTGTCAAAAGCAAGTACTCTAAAGAATACCGTCCATTGAAGATTCAAACAAAAAGCAACAGACATCAAGAAAAACAGCAAGAGAATGAGACGAATTCACTCTGTTAATTTATGATGGGCACAAGTTTTACATGTAAATACGTAAAATTATACAGACAAACGAAAAGAAAAACAGCAACAGACATCAAGAACTTTGAAAATGATCAACAAGAACGCCACTACAAATAAACTACTCATAGAAGGACCCTCAAAAGGTCAGAGAACATGAACCATCCAATTTCATATAATATAAGTGGACATTTTGAGTTTAACAAATTATCAGCGGTTAAGATCCTGAGAAGGAGGGCTCTCTAACAGTATAAATACCAAGGAGATGCCAGGTAGTTATTATAGTGTTCACAACTCAAAGCTTGAACCACCCTTCTGTTATTCTTGTCAGACAACAACAGGATTACTCAAACCTTTCCTTCTCTACTCATGGCCAGTTCCCAACCCACTTTTGTCTGTGCCATGCTTCTCATACTTATTGCCTGCAATGGCACTCTATTTACTGAGGGACGAAAACTAAAGTCCGAAGGATTTGAAGAACCAGTTGAAGCATATAAAGATGATTTTAGACCAACAACGCCAGGTAGCAGCCCTGGTGTTGGTCATTCTCAAACTCTGGGATCTGATGAATCAGTTGCAGAATACAAAGATGATTTTAGACCTACAACACCTGGTAGCAGCCCTGGGGTTGGTCATTCTTTTGAAACAAAGAAAGATGATGTTCAGAGTGACACACAAAGTAAAGGTACTGGTGTCAGCCATTCCATGGGAGGAAATGAAAATGATTTCAGACCGACAGGACCAGGCCACAGCCCTGGTGTTGGCCATGCTTTCAAACCACAAACGTAGAGAGAAGTCCATAATCAGCTTGGAGTTCATTGCAACTTGCATGTACAAAGAATAATTTCCATCAGGCCCAAAATGTGTGTGTATATGTATTTCAACTTTCTAAGGTTTATAGTAAACAGTCCTAGTACGTATGTTGGACCACCCATGGAGTGATATCAAATATAGCTTATTGTTTAAACTACAAATCTTTGGATCTCCCCCTCTCTCTATCAGAAATAGATAGGTGATTCATACGATACATGTATGGACTGAAATGCATACATATCAATTCTTACAGGTGCATATATTTGCATGTTAGCACAGAAATGCATGCGCACTGGAGGATTTAAATAGTGGACCCTATGTAGTGTATCAACCGCTACGTATCGGTTTTCGGTTCTCCAATAACATTACACTCCAATATAGGGACACTACAAAAATTTGCATGTGTATCGCTTTGTATCGATATTGTACCTACTTCACGGCCGATACTTGACTACTACGGCCCCTTCAAGTGCTCTGCCACCAATAATAATTTTAGACAATTCATAACCGCTACACTTGATTTCAGCTACATATCATTACATACTCCTACAACTATTACCGTTGTGCGGCCTGCTACTGCTATTTAACCTTATGCACAGCTCGATGAGTCACCAACACTATGAAAACAAAAGAACATTGACTAAGTGTGCTAAGGCAAGATGAATAGAAAAATAGGTAGGATTCTTCAGTCTACAGCTTGGGCTGGAGCGTCTAGTATGGACCTGTGCTGCCTGCCACGGGTCTCACATCTGTAATCCAAATCATTCATCTTGTTTCTGTAGATTATAGGTAATAAAACATTGGGTTGATTCGGTAACCACACAATTCATTTCATCATAACGCTATCGAAAAAAATATGAAAGTTGATTCGGTAACCGCACAATACATTTCATCATAATGCTATTGAAAAAAATATGAAATTTCTAATGAAAGGAGACTGTCAATTTTTATACGACCAATATAACAATATCATATGGCTACAAATGCCAAAATCGATCTAATTCTTCTCATGGATGACCTACACAAAGGGCCATACAAGATGAAGGAATCAGATAATCAAAATGGGACCAGCGGTCAACAGTACGTTCTACTCCATAGAATATAACGGAGAGAAGAAAATCTAGTTTTACAAACCAAGGAATATTTGCCAATAGGAATCCCAATTCTTTTTAGATCTACAATTCCTGCCATTTTAATTTTTACCAGTCACTTTTGTCACGCTCATCCGTGTGACATATTTCAAATTGGATATTAGTAGGAGAATGGATGGTAGAATTTTCAAATGTAACAGGAGACTACCGCAAAGCAAATATTGGATAGGAAATACACACAATGAAGTTTGTAGATGTATTTAGTAACAGAGATACTATTTCTTATTTCGAGTGTCGGCGGCCCAAAGGCATGCCAAGCAAGAGAGGCCTGATATTTGGAAGAGGGAGCACCCTCCCAAATAGCTGAGTCAGAGGCATGAGGATTGGCAGAAAATTAGGGGCAGGCAGAGAAAGGAAAGGCCAAGTCCAGATATCATCATAGATAATGCATGAGACTTTGGCAGGCGGCAGCAATATCAAGTTTATCATGCCAAAAAAATGTAGAGATACCATCACCAATGATAGTCCATATCGGAGTTTTTACTTCCACATGGGCTCACATCCAACTTAGAATTAGCATCCTCTTATTATTCTACTGTTTTATACGCTCCAATTTGGACGTCAACTTGGTCAGCTAGCAAGGAAAAGTTTCCTTTTTTCTTTTCAATTCTATGACAATGAACTAAACCGACATCATGCGCTTGATGGTTGTTGAGACTGTTACCAAGTAGCATAAATTGTCTAACTCTAGTTTTCATCTCTGATGTTCGATAGTGACATCCTGGACACACCGCCCTTCCCTAAGCACCAAAGTTTTCCACACTTCTTGGAGGCGTCAAGAATCAACAATGAACTTCGATATTTTGATCACTTTGTTACACTCTCTTGAACACTTCCCAAAACAAGACAATGCAGTACCAACACATCTTAAGTGAAAACATATACCTCATTTAGAGTAGGATGTCTTCTGGCTACAGACGGTACTACAGTGTACTAGCCCGAACTTTTTAGGATACGCGGTATTAGCATACCGATTTAGAGGAGCAAGTTACACGTACAAAGTACTCCAAAGCAAAAGTTAATCTAAAACCCCATGTCCATTGAGTTGACTGATTACTTTCCTTAATATCACTCCCCAAAAGAAGGGATCTCAGACCACCTACAAATGTACTATTTTAGTAACAAAATACAGGGCCACAGTGAGATTTTAGATTAAAGAAAATACGGAGAGCATAAAGTTAAAGGTGTGGGCAGCCAAGAAAAAGATTTCCAAGTGGGGCAAAATTGAACCCTCACCTCACCTTAAAATAAAACTGGACCGCTAACTCAAAAGCAAACTTTTCCAGAATTCAGACCCTTGAGGGGAAGAGCCCAATCAAGCACTTTTTTCACTTCCTTCGGAAAGATAGAGAAATCAAACAGCACATGCAAACCAACAGCTATGAAAATCTACTTTCTCTTTTGCATTAAACAATTTATTAGGGTTTGAATAGAAAAGAGATAATATATTTTTGGGGGTAACTCATGTTCTCGGGCTACCTTACGCAACTCGACTAATCCTGGGAGTCAATCACACTGCTCACTTGCAGGAAGCATAATTAAAACCGGAGCTGAACTGGACTGACCCCAAATAAATTGATAACACAAGTAAGAAGTTTGAATGTAAGATCTTAGAAGAGACCAAATATATACCCATACCTGGCCAACCCTACGTAAAAAATTACTACTGCTCTTAATTCAAATGAAAGCCCAAAATAAAATAATGAAAAAGGAGCAGAAAAGTGTAAACGTGGTTACCAAACCTCATCAATCGACGATAAACGCCACGAAAGAATGAGCAGCGAACGAATTGAGATGCAGAACAACATGAAACGCCATAAAGATCAATGGATCGAAATATACCCAGAGCATACGACAATATTACAACACCCAGACAGTAACAAATTTTGACGCTTACCTGTTAAGGGTTATTACAAAATAGCAAGTACTTATTTGTAATTTTTAATATCTTGTTTGAATAGCATTTTGAAAAAAAAATTCAACTCAAAAAACAAGAGCATCTCCCACCCATCTTCTTTTGGGCACCAAAAGTCCATTTTGAAGAATTCATACCCTTCAACCCATCTCTATTTGGGATTTCCATTTTGGAAACTCAATTCTCATTCTCCATATTCGGAGAATCACCTCCCAAATGGAGGGACCCGGAGGTGCCGTAGTGCACCTTCTGTACTACACGTGGCCAATCCGGTCGTCTATCTCGGCAATGGACCACTCGGATTTTCATTTAAACAATGGACGAGTAGGATTTGTAGAAGCTCGGATTATATTCAGCCATTCATTGTCAAGATCGATAGCCCGTGTGCGCCCTACAGAGTGGCTTGCAGGGGCTTTGCACTACAGGATTTCCCAATTTCATCTTCATTTCTCTCCTTCACTAATAATCTATTTACTTTTTTGCTAGAATTTCGTCAATTACATATAACTTTTACATTATGCATCTTTTTTTCTATAAAATTGGTATTATTGGAAAGATAATAATAATACCTTCAAAATGAGTCTAATATTAAGTATATGTAAATTCATTTTGAAATAACATTAAATGTAAATTCAAACCATTTGAACTCATAATAGTATTAATTTTTCTCATTTACACTATCCTATCATTATAGTATTGGTTTGAATAATGAGTTGAAATGAGAAAAAAACATACATCTAATGAAAGGAGGGAAAAAAGCAATATCGAACAATAGATGAAGGAAGAATTAGGGGGAGTTTTGGAGGTGAAAATTTGAGAATTGGGTTGGAGTTGTTGATTCTCCAAAATTACTTTTTGAATATAATATATTTTTTGAGTCTCCAAAATGGAGAAAGAGTGAGAGATGGATTGGAGATGCTCTTACCCTTATTTTCAATTATTACTCTCATTTATCTCTCTATACTCCAATCATTATTCTCATTTCTCTCTCTATCTCTCTCCACTCATTACCCATATTTTAATTATTACCCTAATTTCCACTCATTATCCAAAAACCAAACTCAAAAATTTTCAAAAGACCATCTAAACAAGGCACAAGTTTTTAAAAAATGGACTTACTAAAATAAGTTTTGGTGCAATATGAATTTGGATAGATAGATTTCGATGAAATCTTTTGAACAGTGCAAAAAAAATTAAAAAAATTATTTTTATAAATACATTATTTTTAAGTTTGAAAATTACAAATAACTACTTATTTTTAAAAAATCCTTAATGGAACGGACTCGCTCCCTCCCGATTTGTTTGTGCACTTTTAAGAATTTTCTATGTTCCAAAATATTTGTCTATTTCAATTTTTAATGAACTAAATGTCCTTTTGCCCTTGTTTTTTCAAATAAAGTAACTTTTTAAAAAAGTCAAAAGGGAAAATGTTGAAAAATAAATGTTTTTAAGTGTAACATTATGTTCTCTAAAAAAGTGGGGTTCCCAAAAATGGATAAATAAATTGGGACAGATGGAGTATTATTTTTAGGTCCAAATATTCCATGGAAGTTTTTTTTTTTTTTGATCGATAGAAAACATCATTTACATCATATATATGACCTATAAAGTACAAACCGGAGACACTACAGCAATTGTGAGAGTCTAGGAGACAACAAAGCCTAATAACTCAACCAATATAAGAAATAATTAAGCTCATTATAGGGTACAAATAAAGAGAACAAAGAAAGAAAGAAAAAGTCATTCTAAGAAAAGAATACTCACATGTATGTAGAGAGATTCAAACTCTTGTCCTCCTAATGAGATGCGAGTGTCATTGCCAATTGAGCTAATTCGTTGTTACATGGAAGTTGAGTGAATTCATGGAGGTGTGTTTTTTTATTAGAAGGTTGAGGTGCACGTCGGTCATGAATAAAGCAAGAGTATTTGGTAGGAATTCAATTTTCAACAAAATTATGTTCTGTATTCTATAGTCATGATTTTTTATGCAAAAATATTAATGTTGGTACTGAATTCTAAAAATTACACAATTTCAATCATCGAGAAGATCCAAAAACAAAAGCCTTGTTTGCTAGCCAAAAAAAAAAAATGACAGCTTATTTTCTTAGAAATTTGGTAAATGGTATTTTCACTATTTTGTATCAATTTATGAATAATAGCTTATTCAGCTTTTCTTGCTATTTGATTACAAACTTAGGAATTTTAATCTCTAATTCATAATTTCCATTTACTTATTTAAAGCTGCAGAAACTAGATTTTATGAAAGAATATTTTTTCATGATGATAATCTATTTCATAACTTATTCAATGAAAGAGCTTGAACTTGTATTCTAACAAATAACAAATGGCATCAATCATATTCTTAATTTAACTATTTTATAAGTACATAATTAAAATAGTTATAATTTAAAACTTTCTAAGTTTGATAACAAACGGAAGATTGACATAATCATTCAACCCGACCCTCCAAATTCTACAATAACAAGAAAGGATCCCCATTAAAAAACAAAAAAAAATGGGGGGAAAAGAAAGGATCCACAGAGGTTGAAGGCCCATAGAATCATACGAGATAAGATCGCATAATCATTCCTCCGTGCTACTTTAAAATGCGTCAACTAATACCGAACATCTTGGATACTACTTTTTATTTAGTTTAATTTGGTGTCAGAAATTTTGCTCAGACATCCGATTATAAAATAAATTAATAAGGAGCAGAGTTGAAAAAGGACAATCATTAGAAGGAATCTTCCAATGTATTAGTATAACTCGTGGAAGAATATGCTGTCAAGAACTCCAAATTTTTTTATTGCTAATTGAAATCTTATTTTCTTGAAAAAAAATAGGATTATGAGATTGATTTTCGATAAACATGAGTTTTAACATTATTTATCTTTTCGATGAGCTCTAAGAGTGAACACTTTTGATTGTATAAGTAGGCCCCAAAATTCGCATAAATTTACCCAACATTATAATCCAATCTCTCTTTGGAAGCACCAATTTATCTGTACTACATAGTATTGCATAGAGTCTTTTAGTGAGAAAGCCCCATGCTCTTGCTACATGTCATCTTCCTACAATTACTATTGAAATTTTCTATTTTAATTTTATATATGCTAAGTGATATATATATAGGAATGCCAATGAGTGATTGGATAAAGATGAAAATGATAATTACATAAAGGATTTTCCGAAGGATTTATCTACTCAAAAGGATTTCTTTACTTGATTCAATTTTGAATTTGAACTACTAACGGAATATTAATAATTCATCACTCCTAATTACTATTCTAAAGGTTTAACAACAATGCGCATGATACTACATTACTAGAGATGTCAAACAGGTCGGGCTAACACGCACAATACGTTTAAATGTGGCACGGCACGACACTGGCACAGTTCTAGACGGGCCACGCACGGGCACGGAAGTGGGCAGGCACGACACGGAAATGAGCCAAACACGGGCACGAAAAACTAATTTTAATTTTATTAAATAAATTGACTCGCTATGTGCCTAATTTAAGGTAAAAATAGTAAACAAGACATTTTAGCTTCGTAATTTAACTAAGATAAGCACGGCATGGGCACGGGAATGTGTGCTTTTTGGGAAGATTTTTTTCGACGAAAATGGGTTGGCGATGTGTCGGCACGGGCACGGCATAACACGACACAATTCACAAACGGCACGACACGAATAAGTAAACGGGCCGGCATGACACAACAAGATTGAAATATGGCATGGCATGGCACGACAAGATTAAGTAGACGGGTCAGCATGACACGATTAAAAACCGGCACGGCATAGGCACGATTAAGTAAATGGGCCAGTACGGCACGGTACGAAGCACGGTTGGCGCGAAGCTAAACGGGCCGGGCCGGTCTGGCACGACACGGCCCGTTTGACATCTCTATACATTACCTCAAAATTGCAGTGGGTATATGCAAAGTGTGGTACCGATCACTTATTTATGGAGAGTTCCAAATGACAATAACACATGATACTCCGAGAATATCCAATAATTGATTATCAATGCCCCAAACACGGGTGATAGTGCGGGGTAGGTCGGGTTAAGCGTATTTGGCAGGTTGATGGTTTTTGCACCTCATTACTGTGTGGATGAAATCCTAGCCAATAAAATTTCCGATCAAGGTACCCAAAAAAAAGAAATCCTAGCTAATAATCATATAATATTGGTACGTACTAAACTGGAAACAACTATTATTTCATACCTCAAATCAAAGGTCGTCTTTAATTATTTATGTATTTAATTTTCGCCTTGATATTGCTAGTACGTTAATAGCACAAGTAATAGAAAGGATCTAACGGTCCGAACGAATACAAAATAATAATAATAATAATAATGAAACCAAATAACAAAAAAAATCGACCCCTATTATATAGGCTATTGATCCGCTCATAGGGATTAGTGGAGACACCATCATTTGCATCAAGTTAGAGCCTATCCGCCGTTGCTTCACCGGACCCAATAGAAAATTAAAGCTCAAGAATCTGTCGGTAATAGGAATTAATCTAAGAGCCGAAAATCCACATCGGGGAATTTTCTGTATCTGGTCTACCTACACTTCAAATTTAAGAGGAGAATGAGAGATCTTCTTCTATTTCTTAAAGAGAGAGCCTTAACTATCTTACAATCATAAACGTAGGAGATGAGGAAAAGTAGGCGAGATGAAGAAAGGGGAGGAGAGGAGGGGTGGAGCTGACTGGAAGAAAGAAAAGTGGGGCGGGATTGGGGCATTGATAACCAATTACTAGGTATTCCCTGAGTACCACGTTCACGTGACATTATCATTTGAAGTACTCTCCATGAATAAACGATCGGTACCGCACTTTGTGTATCAATATTTGTTTCTCAACCACCCAACAAAAAGTGAATGACAACGTCTATACCAGGTAATTAATTTGTCGCTACGTAAATGGTTTGGAGTACTAAGTAGACAACCCCACGTGATAATCGGAGAATGATGAATAATTACCCAACATTGATCATTACTTTTCTTTTCTTTTTCTTTTTTTTTTTATCAAATTGATCATGCATACTATCAAACAATTAGCATTGATTATTTTTTCCTTCACTTGAAAAACAGAGCTAGGTAAGAATACTTTCCACAGGGAGAGATTTTTTAGTGCCGAGCGGGTATATCTTACGTGGTATCCGCTTGGCGCATTCGAGCCGTCCGATACACTTTTGGACGGCTCATATTGAAATCCTCTCTCGATCTTCTCTCATCCCAATTCTTTCTCTCTCATTTTTTTCTCTCCAAATCTGAGTTGTTCAAACACTGAATTTTTTTCCTTTCCTCAGGGTCCATTGGTTGTTTTAGATTTGTGGTTAGTGGCATGGGAGAAGACAAGACCCAGAAAAATCTCTCAGAGCAAGATTCTCCGGGCATGTCCTGCATGTGGTTGTGTTTTAATTTGTTAATTTCAAGGACCAACTTGTTATTCATTATAAAGCCGACACACACGTATATATACACATGAGCTTTCCTATATGGGCATCTGCATTGTGTTAAAGTGCGAACGTCCCCTTTCCCGATCGAATTTCAATGATTCGAGCTACTTAATGTGTTCAGAACGTGATTTTAAAGATATCCACTGGAAATCGGCAAAACAAATGACCGGGAAGGGGTCCATCTCAGCAATTTTTTTTGAACCGTTCAATGAAAACTGCTCGTATGAAGCCTTTCCCGGTCTTCTTTTTTTTGCTGATTTCTTACGGGGACCCTTAAAATCACATTCTGATCATATTGAGCGACTCGAATCATCGAAATTCGATCGGAAAAGAGGAGGTTCACACTTTGCTGAGTGCGAACGCCCTTATAGGAAGGGGACTGTGTGTGTATATATATAAATATAATAAAAAGAGGAAAAGGAATGAGAGTTCTAAATTAAATATGTACATATATATATATATACAATTAGGATCTCCTAAGGGATCCCGGATGGTGAGCTGGTGCGGGACAATGAGGACAGCCGTTGGATTTAATCCAAC
>JAOTQK010000023.1:9675907-9707124 GCA_025642025.1 Rhododendron ferrugineum
ATGGTCGAATCGATTTTGTTATGAAATTAAAATTTCAAATTTGAATTTACTAAAAATTAGATCACTGGATTATTGATGCCTGATCGAGAAGATTTTTTACAGAGATACTCTATTCTTTATTTAATACATTATGAATGACTTAGATTACATTCTAGATGCGTGTGAGATACACATCCCTTAATATGGATGGAAAACATGACGGCAGGGGGTCTATCCGCACATTTGCAAAACCATAGGTAGGTTATGTGGTCAATTTTGAACCATGAGGGAGATATCCGCACATGGCGATAACCACAGGGGGTGAAAGTGGACTTTGTCCTTTAACTATAATATAGTACCATTTATAGAAAATTACTTGACTATTGTCAGCTAATAAGAGTTGAACCAAGCCCATCAAGAGCTTATGTCATAGTAGTACCACAAAATCAACAAATACCTTTCCATACCAATTACACAACTAAATATAATAAAGTAGTATTCCATTTATTTTTTCTTAATATTCTTCATTGTTCGTTGTTTTATCAAGGTTATGATTATAAGTGTTGGCCCATCTGTATGAAATTTCTAGATCCGTCACTGGAGCCTGCAGGTGAGGGGACATTAAAAGTTTACAATCTCATAATACTACTTGGGAAGGAAATGAATGATCACTTCATTTATTGCTCTTGGATCAGATGTAAAGTTTCTATAGTCATAGTTGGATTTATCTCTCAAGACAATTCAGATTATGAATTGTTTTTCCCCCATCAAAACCTAGACGAAGTGAACTGAAGGCAAAGATAAAATCATTGAGCTAGATACAACTAACTAGTCCTATTACAGAATTAATATTGCCAGCTCGAAAGTGACCCAAATAAACCAATCCAACAAACATAACACCAATTAGTTCCAATAATTTTGTATTACCCTGTCCTTAAACCATGTGTTGGGCCATTTCCT
This sequence comes from Rhododendron ferrugineum, assembly GCA_025642025.1. Classification (NCBI taxonomy): domain Eukaryota; kingdom Viridiplantae; phylum Streptophyta; class Magnoliopsida; order Ericales; family Ericaceae; genus Rhododendron; species Rhododendron ferrugineum. The sequence continues at coordinate 9,676,847 of JAOTQK010000023.1, forward strand.
CGATCTCCCTTGTCATGTTCCTAGCTTTAGGGGGAATCAGAAGGCATTTACTCTCGTCTTCCTTTTTTTCATTTTAACTCAAGGATCAGCTTATAACGCCCACCTGCGGAGGTTCCAATTAAAACTAGAGCAAATTTCTATATGGACGACTGACCCCAAAATAATTGATAGTACCTGCAAATTTTCAAGCCCCCCGTGCCAAACTTTGAGCACTAACTAGGCGAACCCCTTGCGTTGTTCCAATTGTGTCTTGTATTGATTTGGTTTTTATGCCAAGTGGGGTTACTCGTGCCAGCAGCATGTATGGAAGTTTGCGGACCTCACCAGAAAGTGGTCCAATTCCTTGTCTTTTATTGGACCATCTAAAAGTATTTGACAGCAGGGGGCCGGGGTGATTGTTACCGGACTGGTGCCTAAATCTGGATCTGGGTACACCTCTAGTACTTATGCCCAACAACATCATAACTGATTTGTACAGGATTCCAGAGTTTGTAATGATATATGCAGATCGAGGTACACAATATAAAGGTGGTGGGTATGATCGATGGATGGACAGATATGGTTTAGTTTGTCTATTTTCTTCGAGTAAGACGGAATTCATCTATTGTGAAGTTTTCTAATGTAACGGCAGACGGAATTTATCGTGATCGATCCTATTTGATCGACAATCCCCAACTACCGAGTTTATCATTCCGAGGTGTTCATCACCCATGCAAATGATAATCAAGTTGGTCCGATTTCGTATTCATATGAACAAATCATAGTTGACACATGGGAAATGAACCGCCTGTGACCGTTATTTGATTTCATGACTAACTTGATTCGATTAAGTGATCGTTAACTATGGTCGAACTTTAGTAAATATAATAAAAACACATCGAGAATAACAAACGAATTGTCAAATAAGAAGGTGAAGATTATGTCACATGAAGATTCACGAGAAGAATCGTCGCATGAGAAGATCTTGATTCTTTTTTTTTTTTGTAAAACCCTCTCTCTGACCTTACCTCTCAAAGGCTATCGGATAATGTGAGCAGAAAATTCCATGTTGGGGGCAGTGATGGACCCCAAATGGACGCCGTAGAGAAATGGTAACGTCATTCCTTTCCCTCTGAATTCTGCTGCCAATGGAGAGCACCACATGTGGCATGGACAAATGATCAAGTGAAGGACTAGCAATTTTTTGAGGCAAACTCCACTTACACACTCTAGTTTTGGCCTATGTGCAGATACATTCCTGAAGTTTAATTTGTTGCGCATAATTACTTCTGTGCAAAGTCGCATTTTTCATCTATGTCAACATAGCTTTGATTCAAGGACAGAACGACCTTAATATAGGTTTTATTCCAATCCAATAATTGGATCCGAACTGTTTGAGTTTGATGTCCATACCAAAATTCAAGTCGATCGGACAATGGAAATCTCATGGTCGAACATAATTAATCGTGAAGACAAATTTTTAAATTTAACTTTGTGTTTCATTTTAACAAGAGTACTGTTCTCCAATCACTGAGTTATCGATGTCTGATCGGCATGATTTTTTATAAAGATGCTCGCTCTACTGTTTGATTAATACATTATGAACGGCTCGATTTGAATTTTCTAATATATTTGTTAGATTCAAAGAAGAAGATGAGGACATTTATGTCAAATTTCCTATTTCAAATTAGACGGAATAGGGTGCGGACCCAAAGAATAGGGTAGTTATGTGCAACAAATAGAACGTCAGGGAGCTAATCTGCTCATAGGCCAAACCAAAGGGAGTGTAGGTGAAGTTTGAATTACATTAGATGAGATACAAGTTTTATTTTTTTGATGAGGACGGGATATAAGTTCACAATCATAACATTATAAGCCCGTAACCAGTACCCATGATTTTGGTGAGGACGGGATATAAGTTCACAATCATAACATTATAAGCTCGTGTCTCCCTTCCCTTTACTCGATGTTCTATAGTACGTATAACCTTTGGAATGTTTTGAGTTTAGACACAATGTGACACCATGTTCCACATTCAAAGTCTACACCCAGTGAAACAATGGCTCTCCTGTTAGGTTTTATTACGGAGTAGAAGAGAAATGGGGCTTGATCAGAGTTTTACAAAAAGTGATCAATTCACTATCATTATCAATGTTTTAAAAGTCGTTCGGCGCTAATCGGGCGGTCAGCCATCTTCGAGCGATTAATCGTTAGTCGGACCTAATCGGATAGGCTCTGCCAATGATTAATCGCTGATTAATTCCTTATTTTATAACACTGATCATCATATTACTGATCTCCTAATTGCTCTTTTGTCTAATTCAACATGCATGGTTTTACATATCTACGAGAAAAGGTTACACTACATTACAACCACTAAACGAATCATTCTTTTATATATTAGTTAATGCGAGTCATCGATCATGGTAATTAATGGCTCGTATATAGGCATGACTTGGGTACGTTTCGCCAGGCAAAAGGCTGATCCAATCAGATGTTTAATTAGGATTAGGTAGAATGCATGTGTGAGCTAGCCAAAAAAAGAATGCATGCATGAGAGAGAGAGAGAGAGAGAGAGAGAGAGAGAGAGAGAGTACATAATTAAGGACGCTACTCAATGAGAGAAAGAGACTACATAATTAAGGAGTACTCTACTCAAGAGAGAGAGTGAGAGAGAGAGAGAGAGACTACATAATTAAGGACTCTACTCAATGAGAGAAAGAGACTACATAATTAAGGACTCTACTCAAGAGAGAGAGAGAGAGAGAGAGAGAGTACATAATTAAGGACTCTACTCAATGAGAGAAAGAGACTACATAATTAAGGACTCTACTCAAGAGAGAGAGAGTGAGAGACTACTACTCAATAATATTCCTGATCTCTTTTCTTTAATTATGTGGATATAGCATGGTTGGCAATTGGAGTACTGATTGAAATTCATAAAGCCATATACTACTGTGATTTGTATGTGAAGCACTCACGTGCTTGCTAATATTGTACGTACTACGTAATAGTAGTTGCATCTATGCGCATGATTTAACTCCCCATGCACTCAATCCTCCTCGATCTTTTAGGAGAATTTGTTATTTAGATGTTATGATCATTAGTGGACCGCAAAATTGATCATGTATAAGTTAATTGAGGTGTGCGCGCACGTCATTTGATAGGAACAATGGAACACCATGATATATATATATATATATATATATATATGTTACTAAGAAACTATGTTGTTTAGTGCATTTGAAATGTTATTTGTGCCTTCGACACAGTTCTAAAATCTCAGCAATATTTACCTTGTATCTTGTTAAAATTACAAAATTTCATTTCTGTTTTCTAGTTATCTTTTGACATACTAAACAACATAAGTAAGATATTCGTTAAAAGCTGTCAGCGGACATCATGTACGATATATTTGTCTTTAACGTGTGCATTATGTCTTTTACCAGTTGTATTAAAAGCCATACGGTAGATTGTACTACTTTTCATCAATGAAGTTCTCTCACTCTTCCACACACACACACAAAAAAGTTGTCCAAACAAGGATTTTAATTCGTATTATATTAATAGTCTGAAGTAATAAGAATTTTGATCAAAACTGATCTTTTAAATGGTTCCTCTGTTTCTTTTGGCTCCTTTGTTAGGCTTATTTACTGGAATGATGTCTTTCAACTACAACTGAACTTTGGACGGCAGCGGGGCCCTGTACTGAGCAAACTTACTATAGGGCCGGTGTAGTGAGTAATCACAGCCGTATATTTCAGCATTCAACGGTTCATATTTAAAAAAAAAAAACTCTTTCAGGAAAGAGTTATTCTCTTTCATAAAAGTGTTTATTTTAAATCCGAACCGTTAAAAACATTTTCAAATGATGTAGATTACTCACTACACCCCGTAGACCACCCGCTTTACTAATAAAACAATGAACTTCTCCTTGATCATGTTATTGTTGAAAACGATGGAACGCCCAATTTTCCCCCGTGATCATGTCTGCACGTTGGGGATGGCATTAAAGTGGATTTGTATTAAGTACTATTTTCTGAATTTAGTGAACCTTATTTTAAGTTTTTCCTTCGAATATTTTGGAATTATTCAATTATAAAAAAGACAGAGAAGCTGGAAAAAAAAGTATAAAATATGGACCGAAGCTGAACAAACTCCGATTAGATGAATAATAAGAAGAGAAAGCTTCATTGAATTTTTTTTTACTTTTTCATCTTTGGCGAATTTTTTCTTTTTTTGCTTTCATTCAAATTTTATATTAGTCTGAAAATTTTGTCAAGGCGAATGATAGTCCAAATTGTGGATGACGAAGAGCTTTTCAGCATAATCAGACAAAAAAAATTGACGGGAATCTAATAAGAATTGAAAGAAGAAGGAAAGTACTAAAAGTTCTCCACTAAGGGGGTGTTCCACTTTTGCAAAAAAATAACTTTTAGAAAAATAAGGTAATTTCAAGCTCAAAAATTATGTGTTTACGTAAATAATTTTCCTACCAATATGGATCTTGTTTGATAGATCTCATTAAGATCTTTTATATGGCGCAAAAAAAATTAAAAAATTAATTTTTATTTTCATTATATTTGAGTTTGAAAATTGAAAAAAAAAACTTTTATAAAAAGAAGGGAAACTGGAACAGCTAGTTTACTTTATTTTTTAAATTTTCTCTCTCCCGCCCTACGAATTTGAAGAGATCGAGATCGGACATGCCTCTCCAAACCGTAAACTCTGAAATTGATCAAAATTTTCAATAATTTTTACAAAGTGGGCGGCCTTAAAAGTCAAAGGGAAAAGAAAAATTAGTAAAATTTGAAGAGTCCATTAGAGCACACTTATTTTACTCCCAAGTGACTCTTCTACCTAGCTATTAGTGTATCATCAAAGTAAATAAATGGTCTGAAATTAAATTTGATTTCTCAAAGTTGAGCATAGGATTCTCTGATGTATATATCTCGATGCTCACAAGCTAATTATAGTAATACATAAATGCCTTGACAACCTTTGGAATTTACTAGTGAATTGAGATTCACCAAATTAATTACTCCTACTTAATAAATAAATAACTACTCCGTTATATCCTATTGGAGAAATCAAAAGTTAGTTCGCCTACTCGATCTTTATAAAACCAAAACATTTACTGATCCCTCACCTCAAAAATTGTAAATTAAGTGCACCTTCTTTTATGATTGGGATCCAATGCCTTCCAAGCTTGAATGTGGTTCAATATTCCTTATTTTATGAACAACATTTGTTTCCTTTAATTTGGAGTATCCCATCACTATCTATATCTATTTATTTATCTATCGGAAAGTCTATGGGTACATACATTCATGTACATACACCGCGTACATATGCACTTTAGACTTATCTCGGGTTCTATAAAAATTATCCGAACCGCTCATTTTGTTCAAAATAGTTTATTTACGGTCCTCGTAAAAAATTAACTCAACCCGATATTGGTAAAGGCATTTACGATACATCCAACTTTGCTTTAGAATTTAGGCCTGAATTCTGTAGCAAAAGTGGATGTTTCGTAAACCCCTTTACCGATATCGGGTTGAGTTAATTTTTTACAAAGATCATAAACAAACTATTCTGAACAAAATGAGCGGCTTGGATCTTTTTTTGTAGGACTTGATACGGATTTAAAGTACGTATGTACATGATGTATGTACATGAGTGTATGTACCTATAGCAACACTCTTTATCTATAGTACAAAACAGAAGGGTGTGGACCCCACATAAATTGTTGGATTAGATCGATGGCTGCGATCGATCACTTCAATCATATTCTTAAGAAAGTGCCCATGCTTTCTTAGTTTATAACACAAACGCCATCAATCTCTTGCTCCACGGATTGAGATCCACCGTACAAGATTGAAAGGTAATTACAATCAGGATGGGTAGTGTTATAGGCACGGGCAATTCGATCGCTAGTCATACTACATACTCTCAATGAGTGATTGAGTTCTGTACGTATTTGTCTGCTTCTCTCCCAATTCTATTTTCTTCCCATTATCTATTTGCTCTCTCTTGCACTTTACTCGAATTTCTTATAGTCAGTTGCACTCATACACCTCCACTGCTTGATGGACCAATATATAGAGGAGATATTGGTGTAATTTAGCCAGTAGTTTATTTGCTTTGACTTCATTTGAGAGTCTTGACATGGTTATACTATTTTTTGTTATTTTACAGAATCTCTTTCTATTTTGCCCCATTTTGTATGTAGTAGGAGGAGTAATTTCATTAAGTAGTACTACCTTTGTCCTAGGGCAGAGCCATGATAATACTGTACTTAGTTAGGTCAAAATATTCAAGAGTGACTAATAATTCGATCGATGTTGGCAATAATACGTAGCCCCGGCTCATGGGGTATGCCAAGGAAGCAAGAGCTAAATTGCATGGGATTGAAGACCTACAACTGAATTGGGAGAGAACTCAACTAACTAAAAATTACAGTAATAAATTTCCTAAGCCTGAACTACTTGGGGATTTGTAGCATGTGGATTGAAAACAAATACTCCTATCCCTCATTTGTCAGCCCAGTGTACACTATAAGATAAGAGAAACGCGTATTTCTGTTTACTTTATATACCCTTTAATACACATTCACTATTGTCAGCCCATTGGGCTGATTTTAGAATTTTCCAATTACTAAACACGCTCACATTCATATAAATAAATGCAAGTGTGTATATGAAGTAGGGCCGGACTATTAGGAACCACAAAATTTCTGAACGTAACCCGGTTATACTATAGTACACACCTGTATATAATATGGTACACGGACTACGTTCAGAAAATTTGTGGTTCCCAATAGTTCGGCCCATGAAGTATTTGTGTGCATGTTTATGGTGGTAGAATTTTTAATAGGAAATTGATTTTCATACTTCCTTTTTGTCCAAGTGCACTCTATTTTTTATCTTCATCAATGTAGAATTATAAAACTATCCTTCATATATTTTTTTTCTTCACACATGAAAAGAGTAATCATGACTCTGTTCGGTTTGGGTTTTTTTTTCTTCACACATGAAAAGAGTAATCATGACTCTGTTCGGTTTGGGTTTTGAGGGAGGTTTTAAAATGTAATGAGTAGAGAGAGAGACATAGAAAAAATTTACTCTCTCCATCCCAAAATGCTTGTCCGGTCCGCAAAACGGAGTGTTAAAAATAACACAATTTTTGCAAGAAAAAATCAAAAGTTTTTTAACAACTTACTAGATATCAATGAGTATTTTTAATTTGTGAAAAAAATTTGAATTTTTTCTTGAAAAAATTACCTTATTTTTAACATTCCGTTTTGCGGACCGGACAAGTATTTTGGGACGGACGGAGTATTAGGGACTGTGCGCAGAGATTTTGAATACCCCAAACGAACAAACCCCATGTAATTTCACATCACTACAAAAAAAAGAGTACATTTTTAGTTAAAAGAGAATGTGTGAAAATCAATTCTCTTTCAATAAATTAAGGGTCATGCTATTTGCAATCACAAATTTCCTGAACGTAACATGTGTATCATATTATATACAAGTTATGTTTAAAAAATTTGTGGTTGCAAATAGCAGTGTCCTAAATTAAACCTTTTATGCTTCTCTTCCCCCTCCACCTGTTTCGGTAACATTGAAGCTCGAAACCTCGTCGTTTACCCCGCTCTCTCTCTCTCTCTCTCTCACGCGCCTTTCGAGATCAATTTACCGCCTTCCCTATCAATAAACTGCAGTTCTCTCTCCCTCACTTCGCTTTCAACTTTCCCGCTCCTCTCTCTCTCTCTCTTAACTGCTCTCCACTTCCCCAGTTTCTTTTCCCGTGCAACAGAAATTTTCGAGATGTATCGATCTTAAAAAATGAATACAAGAATCCGCACTAGTCTACACCCCATCAAAGCTCCATTGAATCCTCCAAAAGTAAGTTCATTTTTCATTTTACTAGCTTCATTAACTTTGAAGTTTTATGTTGGATGTGCCATACATTTTCAAAATGCATGTGTTAATTCCGTTCCTAATTGCTGAATTCTTTTATATTCAAAGCGACCAAAAAAAATTGTTGCAAAATTTATCATTCACTCTGCATGTTTATCTGTTCTTTTCTTTTCTTTTCCTTTTTTGTTTACTTTGAGTTTCTGGGTTTTGAGTATTCCGTGTGGTTGCGGGCACTTGTAAAATACTCATCATTCTTAACAAAAAGTGGAACACTTTTGATCCAAATCTAAACAGGGCTCTTTGTTGTTCCCAAGAAACGAATAATTTTCATTGGAGGCCCCCACAATTTCATTTTTTGTATTTTTTTTTATTTCAGAAATTTGCAACTGGGTTTTTTTTTTTATAATAGGAGAAGAAGATGGAAGTAAAGGGAAGCAGAGCGCAGGGTACCCAGAAAGCCACGGCGAATCGGCGTAAAATTAATAGAGAAAGAACATTGGCTTTACTTGAAGATGTATTCTAATTCTCTCAGCCAAAAAAAAAAAAAGAGAGAGACTTACATTTTAGTGTTTGTATTGGTATATGTTTAAATTGTAAATATTGGCAGGTGGATAAACTGAAGAAGAAGTTAAGACATGAAGAGAATGTCCATAGAGCACTGGAGAGGGCTTTCAATAGACCATTGGGAGCTTTGCCTCGTCTTCCTCCTTATCTACCTCCATATGTGAGAATTGTATTATATTGCAAATTGAACTCACTTAGATCTGTCTTTCATCCAAAATAAAAAATAAAAAATGGTTGTGTCTGGATTGTGAATTACCCAGTGTCATTTGTAGGTAAATTGCGGAAACCAGTGTGAGTCGTTGATGTACCCAGTTACACAACTGGGAACCACGTAAAAATCGTTGCGCCAATTATTTGTGTTCTTGCTTGATTTGTTATGCGTGTGATCATGAGTGTGTTGGGTCGAATCCGCAACGGATTCAACTCAGCTTTGGATTGCCCAAAGGACTAATGAACTGGAATTACGAATGAGTGAATATGGAGTCAAAAGTTCTGAAGCTAAAAATCTCGATTAAGATAGGCTGATTAGAATAAGGCAATTTGAGTGAGATTTGACAAGTAGATGAGGAGCTACCCACCCAAGCTAGAGAGACAGCTTTGACTGTTATCAATGAATGAAGTTGTGCATTCCATTGAGTTTCCGTCACTTGATCGATTAACCCCAAATTTCCCATTCCTACCATGCTTTCTGTTAGACTGTTACATACTCTATTGGAAATGTGTGTTTGGGTATGCAGTATGCTTTTAAGGGTATCTACTTCTTTGGATTTGATTCGTTCTCACATTGATCTCCGGGGTATGATGTAGAATGTGGTTAATGCAGACACTAGAGCTTCTTGCTGAGGTAGCTGTTTTAGAAGAGGAGGTTGTTCGGCTGGAAGAGCAAGTTGTCAATTTTAGACAAGGTCTGTATCAGGAAGCCGTCCACACAACTCCCAGAAAGAATGCAGAGAATTCAGTTGATTTATGTGAAGAGTTATCAGCTAGAAGTTCCAAACAAGAAGAATCACAGTGTTTGTCCCAGAATGATGCAAATTCAGGATTATATGGAACGCAGACTTGTCGTTTGCTATCCAGGAGTGCTTCAAGTAGAAAATTATTTTCATCTAAACCCGTCTTTGATAAAATTAGTCATTGTTCTAATAGGACAATGCATAGTGAACAAGCTTTGGAAAAACCCAATACCTCTTTGGAAGATGGGCGGGGAAAGGAGAATCGATCATGTCCTAATTCTGCAAAGGACAAGAATGATAAGCAACCTCCAGAAAAGAGAACTTGTAGTTTCAAGACCTCTGTGAAGAGAACTCCAATCAACACAACAGAAAAATGTGCTGATTCTCCGAAGTTACAGGTATATACTATATTGCAGTTTTAGAAGAGAATCTATGTAGTGAAAAACAAAAATAAACAAGGTAAAACGATTTCTCTAGTCGAAAATACAAATACTTGCCATTAATGAAACACGAGATTGTGAAATCTTGTTATTATTTCTTGTTGGTTCTGGAGAATCTGGACTAATCTCAGTTATTGTTCTACAGTTGGATTGCAGATTAGTAGACCGAGAACGAGCACAAGAGAACTCTGTCCATTCATGTGATGTTGGAGTGGTGGAGGTTGGCAGCACTGCAAACAAAATTTCTGAGGATGTTTTGAAGTGCTTGTCTAGCATATTTCTGAGGCTCAGCACTTCAAAGAACAAGAGTATTGGTTCAAAGTCCATTCCTTCTCTGGTATATCTCTCTCATGAGAACCATCAAGACACAGACTTTCGGGATCCATATTCCTTCTGTTTAGAATTCCAAAAGAGAGAAATTGGTCCTTATAAGCATCTCTTTTCTATTGAATCCGGCACAATTGATCTGAACAGGAAAGCGAATGCTTCATTTTTGGTCCATAGGCTAAAGTAAGTTTATGATTGTAGTTTGTGATTGTATTTTCTTTCTTCCTGACTCATGAAGTTGGTCTATCTATTTACTGTTTGTAACTTAATGGCAAAATTTCAGGCTTCTCCTTGGCAAACTAGCCTCTGTCAAGTTGGAGGGTCTTACTCATCAGCAGAAGCTTGCGTTTTGGATAAACACTTACAATTCCTGCATGATGAATGTAAGAGTTCTACCTACTGCAAATGATTCAAAGAGTTTTGAAGTGACTGAAAGTTGACTTCAGATATTGATGGATTTTCTTCAAGCGAATTCTGCCATTTTTTTGTCTTAGGAAAAGGATTATTTGCCTTTAACCTAATCCCAAAACTGTTGTATGATAAACACACATATTTAACCAACGTTGCAGACATTTCTAGAGCAGGGGATACCTGAAACTCCTGAAATGGTCGTCAGACTGATGCAAAAGGTAAGATCTCCTTGTCATTTTACAATATATTACTTGTGCTATGCTGATCTCTCATTTTTCCTATGTTTTCTTATCACATGAACTTTCACCTTTTGTTTATCATCCTGAAACTATCATATAACGCTAATCAAGCAATATGTATCAGCTAAAACTTCAGTTTTATGCCAATGACTCATTCAGACCTGGTCTCAGTTTTGCATACGAGGCACAATGCATTGCGTGGCATAAATATATTGTGGATGTGACTTACTGCCGTGCATTCTTCCTATAATTTCTTACTGAAAATTTTAAGATGGATCACTATTGCGGGAGAATGACAATTGTAAAACTTCCTGACCGTTTAGTGTATCCACCGTAAAAGATCTGAAGTACGACTTTACTTTCTACTAATACCTTTGACCGTACCATTTTGATTCCAACAACTGACTGTACTTCAACTATCCTGTTCTCAGGCTACAATTACTGTGGGAGGACACTTGTTGAATGCAATCACAATCGAGCATTTTATCTTGAGGCTACCTTATCACTTGGAATATGTAAGTGCTATTTATCTCAGCTTTTCTTGTAGTTATTTGTTTCCTCTTATGCAGAAGCGGACTGTAAATGAAGATTTTTGTCATTATATATTTCGAGCAAAGTTCTAATTTGCTGACAAATTTTTCATTGTTATCTCTATGTCACTAGACTTGTCCAAAAGTGGCAAGAAATAATGAAGTGAAAGCACGCAGCATATTCGGGTTGGAGTGGTCTGAACCCTTGGTTACATTCGCACTATCGTGTGGAAGTTGGTCCTCCCCAGCTGTAAGTTCCTAAACGTTTCACTTAGTTTGGTACTTGAGGAAAGAAAGAAAAAACAAAAGAGGACAATAATTTTCCTCCCTAGCTTGTTTGGTTCCAAAACTGAAAGGTTAAGAAAGGAATTATTGCAGCATAAGTAAATGGGAAGGTTTTCCTACTTATTTTCCTTTCTAATTCTTTCTCATTTTCCCTCACTTCTTTACTTATCAGTTTCCTAGCTATGTTCTTTCCAATTTCTTTTGAAACAAGCAAGAAACAACTATTTTCTTTGATCCATTCTTTCTCACTTCTTTTCAGAACCAAAGTAAGGAAAATAAACAGTTTCTCTGTTAATTAATTTCCCTTCTTTTCTCTTTGTTTCCCCAAGAGCCAAATACAGTGTGAGGATAAGTTTGTTGGTTAACGTAAGTGAATATTGCGAACAGTTTAAAAAACTCCTATGAGGTCGCTGTTGTTGGGCATAGACTCAAACACTCAATAACAGTCCCCTTACGAAACTTTCATTATTGGTTAGCCATACACTTCACATGTTTCTAGCAATTCACATGCCATCATCAAATGATACAAGTCTTGAATAAGAATATACAATGCACATGGACTCTCCCATCCAACTATATGCATATACACAAAATACATGGATAAGGAGCTCTTGATTTCCAAATACTAGTTCCTTGTTCATAACATAGCGAAGTCACTTTGGTTGTACCTTCTTCAGTATGCTCAAATTTTATGACTTTTCGTAACATTAATCTGAGAGATACAATCTTGTTTGTGAAATTGTGTTAATTTTATCCAAATTAAGGTGAGGGTGTATACTGCATCTCGAGTTGAGGATGAGTTGGAAGCAGCAAAGAGAGACTATTTACAGGCGGCAGTAGGCATTTCGACAACAAACAAGATAATAATCCCCAAGCTGTTAGATTGGTATCTTCTCGACTTTGCAAAGGACTTGGAAGCGCTGCTGGATTGGGTTTGCTTGCAGCTCCCTGATGACCTCAGGAATGAAATGGTTAAATGGCTCGAGGTAAAGGGAAGAGAGCCTCTTTCACAGTTGGTTCATGTAACGCCATACAATTTCAGTTTCAGGTACCTAATACATCGATAAACTTATATTTCCTCTGTGAAACTTGAGTCTACGTCTACGGCATTAGGTACATTTGTATATCGTCTTTCAAGTAAACTATGGGGGTATTTTCCCTCTGAGTGAGTTCTGGGTCTTGGTTATTGATTTATTCAAATTGGTTTTACAGAAGTGTGCATATGATGGGATTTCTTCATTTAGTTCTTTTGAATTCACTGCAGATTGATTTTTAGTCTTGTTTTGCTGATGTGATTGGAAATGATTGGGTGGGGAGGCACATGAACATGAAATGAGGCTGTGATGCAAATATTCTTTTGAACATGCAGAATTTTAACTTTCGACGTGGGTGTTTTAACTTCATTGGTCATAAGTGTGGACGTGTGAGTGAGGATTTCTACGAGATCAAGCCAAAAAAACGGTGCGTCTGACAATGGTCCTGTTCCATCCAAGTGTACCTTATGGTATTCCATTCCTGCTACCAAAGCTATAAGACTGTGTGATACAAGAATTTGAACTTCTTTAGGGTGTAGTCCTGTGTGTGCAAGATTTTGTTTTGAAGATCATGAGAAGAAAACTGGAATGCCAGCCTTGTGGCCTGGTAACTGCTTCAAAAAGGGCCTCTAGGTGTACATGGCCACAAAATGAACATCAAATTGTAGGTTAAGGTTCTTGCAGTAAACATTCATCATAGGAAACCAAAGAGAATATAATAATCAATGCCCTAAAGAGTAGGGATGGCAGAGACGGATCCAGGATTCTGTTTTTTGGCATCTACGATTCTCGGTTTTATGGGTAAGTTAAAATACAATACCAACTTCTTCTAAAAGTGAAGAACAAAACAAATGGAGTAATACTATCGTAAAGATTCCACTCGACATACCCACCGTTCTCAATAAAAAAAAACCTCGAAAATCATTCTCAAATGTGAACTTTTTGGACCCATTCCAACCCACTTCGACAATCAAAATCATTTATCTTATAGAGCTTGTTGAAAAAATTATCTGTGCCAAAATCATTTTAATTACTATCCAAGCAACCTAATTTTGAACCACATCTATCTTGAAAAGGATAAATTACTACATATAATTGAAACCCTTACATGTCCACATAATTATCTGCCGGTCAAATGTCGATCCATAGCCAAGTACATGATTTTTCGCATGTTTGACTTCTCAATGAGTTCTAAATCATCAAAGTAGGCCCAGGATGAGCCCCGGAAATTCAAAAACTGGTTCAGTCTTCCATAATCTTTAGCACATCCCTTGAAGCCCAAAAGAGATGAGCTAACAAGGGTGGGATTCCCTGAAAGGGAGCAAGATACAAACAAGATTTGCCTCATTTTGCAACATTTTCACAAATAAGTTGGACAGGGGAGGGAACCAGTAGCAAGCTATGGGCACTGCTCTTAATATGAACAAGGGCATGTGGCTTCAGCAGTGCTACAACCGCCGTATATGCCTCTTTCTGCAAACCAATGCATATCAGGCGGTAAAAAAGCAACTCAACTATGGCGATTGGCTGTGCACAAATCAGTGTACCAGGTCCACTTTGGGGTCCCTTAAAAACAATCCAAGCCGTTCAATAGTTTTAAAGTAACATTTTTAACGGCCCAAACAACAAATCAGCTCCATCGAATAATTGCAAGTGCTTGACTTAATATGTCAAATTCTTATCCGAAGGCCTGATTTTTGTCTGGCTACTTGAAATATTTTTTAAAATTATTGAACTAGGAGACCCCAAAGTGAGACCCACACACCAGTCGGTGCAGTCAGCACCCAAGGGAAAACAAGAGTGTTCGTATCTCATTGCATTGCTTCATACCGATCACGAGCCGTCGAGTAAAACTAACACAATGTTTTAGTCACAGGGTCGTACCTTCGTGAAGTTCCCACCACTTGGAAGTTGAGGATGTCCTTTGCAAGATCAATAGTTGTTTCAATACACTATTGGTTCATTCCAATTCCGCGTGAACAGAACCAAATACGTCCAGTATATTTCCGTAGTTTTTGCTTTATTATTGTACATTGTAAATGATGATAGAATTCGTTAAAATTTATTAATAGCATAACGCGAGTGAACCTCACAGGAGGTTTAGAAAGTATGCCCAAAAGGCACTGGAAAGCTAACTCTAATACCATGCAAGAGAATTCAACTCGAAATCAATAGGCAGGAAATGAAAAGGTCGCTCAAGTTCATACATCGATGTTTGGGACGTGATCTTAGAGAAGTAATTAGGCAACAAATCCAGTTGGCCCATCTGTAAACCTCTCAATACATGAAATCTGGTGAATCACCCCATGATGTTTACTTGAATCTGTTCTTCACTAATGACAGAATGTTCACTGATCATCACTTAGAACTCAACAAACCAAGTGTTATAGAAACCTTCTTGTAGTTAATTAAGTTTCTTCTTCCTCTTGCTTTCACTGAGGCAAATGTCACACATTACTCCATTGATAACTCTTTGAATCATCAGCTGAAAATTAAGATTCTGCTAATTTATCCCTAATGTTCACCCGTATTTGCGTATATGTATACAAGTCAACAGATGGGGGGGGGGGAGGGGGGAAGAGAGAACATACTGGAAAAAAAAGCAGCTGTAAACCCAGCAGCGATAATAAACATCATCTCAGAACAAAGAGGTGTTTAACACAGGGAAAAAATGGGGATTGCATTACAAAACATCGGAATGATACACACTCATGAGGACAACGGGAACACAATTACTTATCTAAATACACAAGGGAATCATACACCATACACAACCACCACCTAATAACCGTAATGAGGAAATTTACGAGCTTTACACGAGGGAAAAACAGGCAGCAAATTGATTTGGAGCAAGGTACCAAATTCTCAGCCAAAGGGTGAAGGAACGGGCCCTGAAATTGCATCTGATCTTTTAATGCTTCCCATACCACAGATAATGCATCCAGGAGCCGAAAGGGCCGAGAATTTGGCCCCACAGAGATCGCAAACATCATACCCAATAGTTGACAAACGACTAAGTGTGGCAGCACAGAACTGGGATGGGTCTTCCAACGGATCGATTGATTTATTGGTTGAACCCCTTTGCACACAAATGTCAATCAGGCTTCTCAACTCGTCTTGCTTGTTTGCAGGAGCTTTAGATAGGAGAAGGTCAAGCATCTGTTTGGAATAAGCGTAATTCTGTACCTCCATGTTCCGTTTAATGGCAGTTCGGATGCAGTTAATTCGGTGTTTTGCTAGAAGAGGCAATGAGCCCAGGTGGCGCGAAAGTCTTGCCATCTCATCTTTCGCACTTATGGCACTGGGCCCTTGGACTTTCTGCAGTCGTCCTATTTCCTGGGGTAAAATCAACATGGAATGCACTTTTGAGATATGAACTCCATAATATTCTTATTGGTTGGTTTGGGGAAAGTCATTTTACAGGCACAAGATTCTTGTCATCATGGTATACACTATGGCCCCCCTTTTCTTCACTGGACTTATATTGAGGAGATAAACTTATCAATTTGCATAAGTAAACCTATTGGATTAATAGTGACAAGATTACTGATATCAATACTACTTTTATATCCTGTGTTTCGTGGGCTATTATATATCCAATGATACTAGCTGTAAAAGTTTCAACCAAACATGGAATATGCGGTCCCTTTGGATTTACAGTCCAATCCGACTCTTTAATCCGGGCAAATAAACAAGGCCTCGTATTATTGGTTCTTTCCCAGTTTCATATCATCACACAATGTCTATTGTTTGGCTACAGCATCAAATATTAGCAGAATGGTGACAAAACTCATGAAGTGAAGGTTACTTCATGGAGCAAGTCTAATCCTGTACTTGCTCAGATCCTTGGCCCCAAGAATTAGGAGCAAGTTAACATCAGTTGACATGGGGCGTGGAGAAGAAGAATACCTGTAGGAGAGTAACTGCAATCTTATACTGAGCACAGATTGTTGCTTGAGCTCTAATGTCAGCTCCTCGAGATTGATCCTTGGCCAGTGCCAGAAAAGCTTCATCGAAACAAGACAATGCATCTGGGAGTTGATTCTGCTCCAGGTGTGCAAGTCCAGTCTTGAAACAAAACGGAGCAGCAGCCCCTCGAGGAACCTGTAACATGGATATCCCACAACAGAAGGGGAGACAAAGGACATTAGATTTAAGCATACGAGGAGTTAAAGCAGCAATAGGCTAATCAAAAAAATTCTGTTAGATATTCAGTTGATCTGTTCTATATGTCCATCGGCTATACTCTCCATAAAATTGAATCTTGCCCCTCCAAAATTACCAAACTTGTGGTATTTTTCTGAAGCAACCTACAACAGGGTTTACGCAAGGTTCGTGTAGCAGAAAAAGGCCTTTCTGTTTATCCAAACAAGAGAGTAACTGGAAGAGCCATGTGGCACCGACTCCGCTAAAGAATGTGGGACTCTATAGGACATATGAGACTTTCATATAAGCAAAGCAGCTTGCTGCTTTTGTTCCTAATGTGGGATTTGAAGCATTTAGGATAGAGATTATTAAAACTCACCAGACGCTTGAAATTTTTCTTTTCTTTTTCCATTTTCCAGAATATTGCTCATGGGGTCCTATTGATACAAAAAAATTGGCTCCATAAAAGGTTGGAGTTAATCAACAATTTTGCTAAAACTAAGACCAAATTTTTATACAACTTGTCAAGGTGCTATACTATTCACACAACTTAAGCTATTAATTTCCTGTAACCAGAAATTCAGATAGAAACCAACGACGATAGCTAGATGAGGAGTGTTTTGGTAGGTTTTTGTTTCTTAAACTAAAAGCAGGTTTCTTCAACTAACTTGTTTAGGTTGTTACATTTGTATGTCTTAATTTCTATATTCCAAGTTACACCGAAAAATTCTGATTTTGTGTACTTAATACTTGTTTTAGACTTTTAGTAATATAAGAGATCGGAAAACTATTCTAAATTAGAACAAAGTATTTAAAAACACTGTTTTAACTTTCCACAATTTAAAATACTCCGTCTCATCTATTTTCAATCAAATCAAACCAAACCAAACCAAACTAAACCTTGTGTCACAACTCAACAAACTATGGTTGGCTGCAGGAGTCGTTTTTTTCCAATTTGCTCTTTCTAGGCCCATACCATAAACTGAGTTTCACAAAATCATATACTTTTTATATCACAGCCTTCCAGGTCAACTTAGGTCTTCCCCTCCCCCCAGCATTACTACTAACAATAATACAATCACTTTTCTTTACTATTGCATCTGCTGGCCTCTGTTGTCTTTGACCAAACCACCTTGGCTTATTTTCTCACAACTTATCTTCAGTCGGTGCCACCCCTACTCCTACCGCGCATAATCACAACAAGCCAAATGAAGAGAAGGAAGAAGAAACAACAAGTATTCACCTGTCCAGGGCGCACAGATTTTGGAGGAGAATCCGGACGTGGTTGAGATTTTCCTGCACTAAAAGATCCTGGGGGTTCAAGTGAGCTAAGATCAAGGGGTTGGGAGGAAACTGTTAACTGAGCTGCCTGAACCTGAGATCCTGTAAGGACAGTGGGCTGAGCCACAGGTCGTGGTGGAACTCCACCATCCGGAAGTCCAATGGACTCAAGAGAAACAGGTACTTGAGTGGCTTGAGGGGGAACACCACCCCCAGGAAGACCAACATCAGCTACAGGAGCACCAACCTGCTTAGGTGCAACTGGGTTGCTTTGAGCCCCTTGAAAATTCTGATCCATCCTTGACAGGTAAGTCCCAGGAGGAGGCAATGATGCTGCGACATGGACGGATGATATTGTATTCCGGAAAAAGTCTTCCGGGATTGGCCCAGCTACAACTCCACCACCTGTCACGGTGGAACCAGGTTGTGAAACAGAGGAAGGTTGGGCCAGTGAGTCACTTCCAAAAGGATCCACAGGGGTAGAAAATGTGGGACCTGTCATACTTCCAGTGGTTGCAGAAACAGATGGAGTGACAAGCAGGTCAAGATCTTGAGATCCACCGGTTGATGACTTGGTCCTACTTATTGGTAGGCCCAACCCATCACCAAGCTTAAACTGCTTCGTGGCTTCTTTGATCTTATTTACATCCACCGTCGCAGATGCAACTGGTTTGTCCCGAATTCTAATGTGTAATTTCTTAGCTTTTGAAGTTCCCTCCTCATCACTGCTGCTACCATCAGCAGAGCCGTACAGGGTTTTCTTAAATTCTTCTTCAGCTTTCGCCTGTTCATCTGCCGCACTGGTACCCGTAAGTTGTTTAAGGCTTTCTAGGCCCATCAAGGAATCACCATCCGCCGCGCCCTTGGATTTGTTAGGCATAGATGTAGCAAGAGGCATGTGAATGCCGTTCGCCGTAACATCCATACCTGCAGGCTTAAGTGCTTTGACCAAACTACCTTCCCTGACTTCCACAACATTACCTCTTCCTTTTATTAACCCAAGGTAAACACCAATATGGTCCGTCACAATGGATGGGATAGTACCATCATCTGTTCTCATGTATGGCATAACCTCTGTTGCCAGTTCCCATTGTGGTATGGACTTTAAGTTTGTGGGTGTCTTGATTTCCCAATTGCCTCCTCCCCATTCAGTTCCTTTAGGAACCATGCTTTCAGCAGCAAAATTGGCAAAAATCCCTTGTGTCCATCCAGTAGAACGGACTCTTAATATCCTTTCACAATATCTCCTTAACTCTGAATCAGCACCTTCTTCCTCTAATTTCTGAGCAAGGCGCCTCATCGCACTCGGGTTAAGGTGGCATATGAATAGGTCAAGCAAACTTTCGTAGTCTGCTATAACTTCAAACGTTTCTTTCGCACTATCGAACTGGCCATACCTGCAATTTCATCTTTGTCACGTGACAGAAATCTTAAAAAAGAGAACCATCAAACTGTCATTACGTACGAATTTATATGTTCTAAGACGAGAGCAAGCAAGATTTGAAAACAGTTGGTTCCATAGATTAGAATTCTGCTAATCTCCGTCTCTATTACTTGCAGCAGTGGTGAAAAATACTCGATAAGTCCATATGAAATATTTCTCCCTCTGCCCCTTATTGTTAGCTATCTACTCCCTTTGGCATGGCCCAATATATATCTCTGAAAAGTAGAAAAAGACGTTAAACTAACCCATGGTTATTAATACATTCCCAGGTGAGAATAAAACGGTATTGTTGGATCAATTTCTCTCATGTTTAAATTTCAAGTACATCAGTTGCTTGTTCTCCTAAAATGTTGAAACTCCAAAAGCGACAAACAAAATGGGATTGAGAGAGTACAAATTGGTTAGCCATTAGCTACAATATCATTGGTGTTACCAAACATTACAGTTATATTAAAAACAGTAAACACAGAATCACAAAGCATTCCGATCAGGAAACGATAAATAGTAGGACTAATATGGTTCAACCTGTTTTTGAAATGCCAAGTTACTCGTGGAAAAAAAAAAAAAAAAGAACTGAGTAGAGAAACAAGAAAAAGTAAAAACACATACAGCCCTATCTGCAAATAGCCAACTACATTCTGATTCCAGACCTTGATGATTGAGTCAAAATTTCAACAGCCACCTTATTAAGGATAGTTAATCAAGGAGAATTTTAAAGGGAAAAAAAAAAAGAACAAAAAGAGACAGAAAATATGAAAAGCAACAAAGATAACTGAATGTCATACAGTTTGCAACATACTTGATACAGGCATATCCCAACTGGCGAAACCGGTGAAACAAATGAGTTGTTGGTGGGCATTGTGGATAATCTCTAGAGCGCAAAAACTCATCTTTTAAAACAGACAAAGCAGTGGAAATCCGGAGAGCTTCGATCGCATAGATTCCTCGCAACACCTAGATTTGGCCAAAATAAATTAAGGAAAGTAGCATAAACGGTTGATGAAATACACATTGTAATAAACAGTCCATAGATCACCTGGGTAAACTGTGGACCTGCTTGGGATAATGATACAGCAAGATCTCCACAAACTGGAGAACCACTAGCAAGGATATCAAGAGATCTTGGAGTTATCCTCAAGCTGTCAAACCTTCATTTGGATAATAAATTTGACACGTGAGATGCCAGATTTCAAAATATTACACACAGAACAAGTTAAATAAGCATACACTGAAAAAATTAACAGGCAAGAAAAACCTTGACGTTATCTGGTACAAGATTTCAGACAGGTCTAGCTTCTGCTCAAAATTATGCTGCATTGTGGCAAATCCAATAAGAAGAGGTTCAAGGAGCCCAACAAGACAGCTCTTTATGTCAATCCCCTTCTTTTGTCTGGGATTTATCGCCGTAGGGTTTGCGAGCAATAATCGATCATTCAAAGCACCAACCAGCACTGCATGGAGTCAATATTGATGCCTTAGAGACTTAGAGTTAATAGTAAATAGTCTAATTGTGAGATATATGTCGAACAAGAAAACTGACAACAGGTTACCGAGGAGCCTAACGGGAATGTAAACATTTAAGGCTTTGAAACAATGTCAGATACCTGCAGCAGGCATACTAGTGGAAAGAATTGTCCTGACTATTCCGTCCCACCCAAGCATGCTGATGGAAGTGGTAGTTGAAAACAAAAGTGCAGGTCCAACCCAGAGAAGAGATCTAAAGTGGCTAGAAGTTAAGAGTCTAAACAATTTTAAGAGACGTTAATCAAGTCAGAGAAAAAAAAAAGGTACTGCTAAAAAGAAGCCATAATGCAATAACTTTTCCATCTGAGGATATTGAAGGAAGCCCTTTATCGAATTTTGTAGAACTGCTAGCCAGTATATCCAGATCTGCTGAAAGAATAAGAACCCTTTGAGTTGTTAATACCCCTGCGACGTAGCCTCGAAGAGTTTCTTGCCAGCAAACCTGGAAAAGATCGAGAGAAAAACAATGAACCCTTTCCAATCATCTCTGCATTCTATTCTAAGTGACTAAGTGTATGCATCATACAATAGAGGGAGAGAGAAATGACAAGCAAGAGTAAATCCACAAAGATCGGAACCCAATCTTTTCTTTTTACTTTCCGTGAAATATATCGTACCATAATTTGCAAAAAAAAAAAAAAAGAACTCCTAACAAGACCCAACTACTCAAGTACAATTAACAGCAATGCATCAACTCAAAAAGCACACCAGAAACACATGTCTTCCAGCAACTTAGCGTCAAATACATCAATCCTTACATATAAAGAGAGAGAACCTTTTAGTGTCCACGTTTGTTGAGGCTGTGTAGATTTTTGCTCTTACCGAAATTATCCCTTACAAATGCATGTTTTTACCATTCAACTGAGTTTAATGTCTTTTAATTGGAAGGGTAAAAGAGTAAAACAATTTATAACTGCTCCTCTACGTATAGAGTACCCACAATTAACCACGGAATACAGTTATTCTCTTCCTCTTTTCTTCATGTACTGGATAATCTCTTCCACGACCACCCACACAAAGCGCACAAACAACAACAAAGAAGTGAAAAAGTATTAGCCCATGCAAGACACTACCTTTGATGTTTTCTTAGGAATCACAGAAAAGGCTCGCATGGTAATTCTTTTAGTTTTTTTTTTGTCTTCACTGTAGTTGTTTGTTTTTAGTTTTAAGTGGATTTCCGTTTCAGTGTGGTTGTTATATAGACAATGGCTTTTTTTTCCCCAATTCTATATACAAAATTTATGTGTGGTTGTTGAATTTGTTGTTTTCAATTTGCAATGTTTGTATCTTTGGGACAGATGGAAAGCATGCAAGTTGGTAAAGTGGTTTCTTAACAATCTTTTGTGTTACTAACATTGTTATACTTCAAGTTTTATAATAAAAGAATTATTTGTCAAACAGTTCAGAACTGATTTAGGCAATGGGGTTTAGATGAAGTATTATATGTCAAAAATTATAGCATCATAATGTATAGAAGCAGATGCCCTATTTTTAAATACTACTACTTTAGGATTCTTTTGGGAAAGACCATTGGCAAATATCATTGAGACTATGAAAATTTGCACACACATCGCGTGTGCACATACTCTAGTTATTTACTGAAAGGGAAGGCGGATGCTAGCATCCATATTACAAACCCATTGAGATATTCTTAGACCATATCTGACACAACATCTGCTAAATGAAAGAATTATTTGGAGGTTTGTGCGTAGAATCCATCTTGAGGAAAAGAAAAGAAATGGTTGCTACAGTACTTGCAGGCTTGCAGCCATTAGAGCATAAGGATTGGATGTCTATGTTGAATCAAAGTCCTAGTCCCCACAACTTTGTCACTGTCAGTTTTTCAATTGGTCAAAAATGAGTTGTAAACATTGTCCAAAGGGGTTGAACTAATTACCTGGAGGACAATCTCATTTACTTTCAACTTGATTGCCTTTCTCCCCTCACCCTTTGTGGATATATAATGACCATCAGAATTAGATAGGCGGTAACCCTGAACAAGCTTAGCCAGGCCAATCTGGTCCCCATGAGAAGCAAACAGCATAGTTGATTCTAATATAAAGAAGACTATGATCAGAATTTTGTTAATACTCAATAAATGTTGTTTAGCATTAAGTATCATCAAATCAAAGAATCTTTTTCACCAAGCACCTATGGGGGTTGAAAAGATACAATCAACTTCCGTTTCGAAAAGAAACTGCAGTGGTCCCTTCACTGAACCAACATTAAGATCTGCAGCCTGGCTTTGTTCATCTAAGACATTCTTCTTACCAACCTCTTCTGAAGCCCCTCCAGGAAGAACATATAAAGCAAGCCCAGTCTTGTCCTCGTCAAGAATTACGAAATGATTTTCATTAGGACCAATAAATGCAGCATCTCGACCTGGATGAGTCAACAAAATGGATGATTCACTATTTCGTCCTAAGAAGCATTATGTAGAAGTAGGCCAGCAAAATAGTGATGTTTTAATTGACAGAACAAACCCTTGATTGTGCTTTCTTTTCTATTCGCTGACTTGGCATCAGTATTTTCCCAATAGAGAACTACTTCATTTGTAGCACCACTGAACTCATAAACAACAAGAAATAGGTGCTGCTTATTGCTGTAAAGCAAGTGTTTGGGTTGGAATTCCACATTTCCAGGAATCTGAAAACAGAAAACAGATGTCTTGGGTGCAAATTCATACCTACTGCTTAGCAAAGAACAGTTCTGAAAATAACTCAGAAGAAAAGACGGTTAGATATATTACTGCGGTGTACAGCTTCTTGTAGATATTATCTACTCCAGAGCAGAGATTATATGCCATAAGGTTTGCACCCTCCAAGTAAAAAGCCCTCACGGGATATTGAAGAACTCGATTCTCTCTATTGAAGAAATTTAGCTCCAAATGAAATGGCTGCAAAGGGGGAAAAACCAGAATTAATCGAGAAAGCAATAAAAAAATCTCAATAAACAAAGTTATCCAAAGAGTTACCTGGCACACAGGAATGTCTTTCAGATGATGTTTAGTATCTAAAACAGTAATGAGAGGTAACCGAGATATTGGAGTACTCTTGGCATGTTCTTCCATAAAATGCTGCAACAATAAGGTAAAGATGAAGTCAACATTGTTAAATGGGAGAGAGACAATCCCTTAGGTTTGTTCAGCAGCTAAATTTATTCCATTTTGAGTTGACCAGATCAACTTATTTTAAAAATGGAGGATTACCTTTTGAAATGTAGTAGTCATCGAGGAATGGATAATTTGAAGTAATGTAGATTATCCATTACAATCCAAATACCATAAATTTTCTAATCAAAGAGACCTTTTCATGTACTCATAATAACAGATGATTATCATATACGCGTATAAGTAACAAACCTTAAAAATTTCCCTCATATCAAAGAGTCCGAATTCAACCAGGAAAATATAATCACTTGACGGTACTCCCTCTGTTCCATTGTAATAGTCCATTACAAATGCCATCCCATTTTACTGATCAAAAAAAAAAAAAAGTACTTCTGCGCTAAGTCACATAATTGAGTGTGGGAGCGCGAGCGTGAAAACGTATTTGAAACACATCTTAACCCACTAAATTCGCAAGAACGAGGATTGAGAGCGCGAGCGCAGTGTGAGGATTGAGTGCAGGAGCGCAGGGCAATTTAAAGGATTATGTGACTAAGCTTCTGCACATAATTTTTGAATTTCTTTCGGCACCAATTTAAAGAAGTAGCAGAGATCTTTAAATTGGTATTAACAAATTTAAAAAACTTGCATGAAGGTGCTTTATTTTGTAATCTGAAAAAATAGTGCGACTTTTCGTAATGGACTATCATTTTGAAACAAAGGGAGTATATAACAACAACAAAAACAACAATAACAGAACCCATGTAGTCCCCAAAAAGGGAGTATATAAGAAAGAAAAAAAATGAGAACTACTAGAAATTTATAACCTTGCTTCCTAGTCATTCCTACACGGGATACCAACGGTCAAACTTATAGAGTTTCAGAAGAGATTCTGCACAACCTTTTCTGGATTATCATTTTATGATTTATCTGTCAAAGTGCAGCTATGTTTTTAACTGCATCCAATCTCTGTATGAACTCATTCAACGCATGTCAATAAACATCAACAAATCTGTTCATGCACTGCCAAGATTCTGACTATTATAAACAATACATTGCAAGGACATGATCTTAGAACATTGATTTGACATTTCTATTCACAATATTTGTGTTAAAAAAATCCCTCAATGATACAACATTAGCCTCTAGAATACAAAAACAGGTACAATTCTCATACACAAAGGTCATTCTCACACTCTCATTCCACAGAGTCATCCCTCTCCCTTGAAGTTATTGAAATGCTTACTATACGTTATTGTTCAGTTCCTAAAGTCCAAAATTCTACTGACATATAACAAAATGCTTTCACGTTTCCCTTCCAATAACTTTCTTTTGTATGTACATGAAAGCCATTGCCAACCTCGAACATATATTTGATGCACATCTAGAAGCCTATCCTTGAAAAATCATTGCCATGAATAGCTTGATATACATTTTGAGCTCATTTCCTAACAGCTTAAGCTTTTAGGACAATTCATTGGTAATTGAAAACGGTGTTATAGCCTTGGTTATGGGAGGTCTTGGGTTCATGTCTTTCCATTTACATCCTTTCCCTGTTTGTATTCTGCTTCTTATCATCACATTTTGTTTTGCTCCATTTATGGATACTTGCATCTACACATGCAAGACATGGTTGCACGTGACAGATGGCATTGAATAGCTTGATATACACTGTTTGGTCGATTTCCTAACAACCTAATCTTTTGGGACTACTAGTAACGTAACATGGTCATGGTGTAGCTTGATATACATTATACGACTGCATATTAGATGTGCATAAACAATGACATACTTAAGTATCACATAAAATTTAAGTCAAAGCAGGAGCATGATGGTCATCTAAACATCATGCGTTAAGGGTAGACCACATCCCAACAATCAATAAAAAGTCAACCAATATCAAATGCATACTAAACCCACTTACAGACAATCCTCTCTAGCCAATAAGACAGGTCCATCCAAGCTTCTACTTATGCATACATGCTGAAATAAAATGTACATGGTAGGGCAAGCTATTCAAACCAAACAATCTAAACCTCATGGCAGTGTCGTTATACATAATGTTCCATAAGTAGAATGTGATAAAGGAGAAGGAAACCAAGCGTAGTAAACTAAATTTTGCTTTGGGATGCCCCAAGTTGCGCAACTCCCCTCAATAACATGTTCTAGGAATTACATAACTTGTTTTAGTCCAATTCGTTGACCAAGCTCTTCACAATACACACAGATTCTACTTGAAGCATCTTTAATAATAAAAAAATCAAAAGAGAAGACTAGATGTTTGAATTATAAACTTACACTGTAAAGGAAAGCTTTGCGTGCAATGTCTGTTATAGTCAGCTGACTTTCCCTGGAATAAAGGCTAACGAATTGTTACCACTGATGTATGTCTAAATATGCAAGAAGATAAGCACGCAAAAGAAAGACTACGTAGGGCGCCGGAAAAAGACTATAAAACAAAGATCTCCACAGCTTGAGGCTTACAAATCATTAGTTAAATAAAGAAACATATACTTCAATCTACAACCTTTAAAAGTACTCTAACAAAAAAAGATCAAGAGCAAGTTGAAAACCTTACTCCACTATTTGTCGAGAGGCTGACTCCAGTTACTAGAACTCCACAAGGGGTGTAGATACTTTGAGGGTGTAGATAATTTGAATCAAAAACTTCTATCCGTAAAAGTTGCATAACATGAACGGCCTAAAGAATCATGACTTCAACCTTCTAACCTAAGAAGCCTCAATCATAGATGGCTAAGTACCAACGGTCCAGCAGAGTCGTTGACAAATGAACCCACAAGCGACTATATCGAAAGCTTAGGACAAGCATCTTGGGGCTATAGGGTTCTGGGCAGCTATGATCAAAACAATGCTCCATGGCTGGTTCTAGGAGATTTATATGCGTTTTCTTACCGGTTGACTTGCTTCTAGGCTTAGGGGGAAAGGCACATCGCATGGGTTCCAAACCTTGCTTTTCTCTAGAATTGAAAATCTCTCCTCTGATTACAAGCAAGCATGCAAGTCTTGAATAGACATTTTTTACACTCCCCAACTCTCTTGAGTTGCAGCGAGGGCTGTTTTCTCTTTCGATCCTCAGGATTTTCCAGTAGAAAGTCTTATGAGAAGAATTTTGTTTCATAGAGCTCCAAGCGTGCTGCCTTCCCTGTGCTCTCCGCTCTTGAAGTAATCTCCAACAAATCATTCTTTTGGGGGCTGTAGCTCCATGGTTCTGTTCCCCTTCTCCCTCCTCTTACTCTCCTTGTGGGAATCAAGGCCACCTAGAGGTGCTAGGGTTTTCCCCCTCCTTTCTATCTCTTTATGATATCCTTGTGGTTTCAAGGCCCCCTAGTAAACTCTAGGTTTTCTCTTGTTTCTTCTTTTCCTCTCTATCCTTCGTATTCTATGTATTTAACTGCAGTTTTTGTAGTCTTTATTGAATTTCAGGAAACACCAATTGGTAAATAATTTGGTCCTAGTGCAAAAATTGTATGTGCATGTAGGGGTGTGACTTGTGAGATAGAGGAAGAGATAAACTCTAGCTTATTAACATGTAATGATTTCTCAAGCCATTTATTTACTGGTACAATTGAGAACTCCCAAGGACTACTATTTAGATTACGGATCCAAATGAACAAAGTAGACTTAGATGTCCACATAACCCGCATGCTTTATTCTGTGATTAAACTAATTTGTTATTCGAAAATGCATTTCTCCTGGTAAAAATCATCAATTCCAATTACTAAAAACCATAAATACTCGGAAAAAACATTGAACCTACCCTTTCAAATGCTGTTCTTGTAGTTGTGCTTGAAGCTGGTGGTCAGCTAAAATTCCAGACGATCCAAGTGATGAAAGCTTTTCCTTCAAAACAGAAGCTGCAAAGACCTTTCATTTAGCGCAAGAAATGGATTACCACAATCCTCATGAATAAACATTTTTCATTTCTGATACTATTAAAACAATAGGGCTTTCAGTTGGGCTTCATTTTCTCTTCATTGTGCTTCTTTTCAATCTACAATGCACTTCATAACGATTAAGTTTCCTAATAATCCAATTACACCAGTCCTAGAAGAAAAGAATGTTCACATCTTTATTCCCTATTTTTAAATAATAAATTCACATCCATGTATTGCTCATATGATCACAGAACAGAGGTGCAAGCTAGAAAGTCAGCAAATAGTGCCAACAGCATCTTAGTTGTGAAATTGTGTGAGCATATCTTCTTATTCCCTTTTGGGTGATTCAGAATAGCCACATCGTAATCCATGAGACAAAGCACAACACATATAACATGTGACACGCAAAATAAGCACTAGTTAAGGAGCAAATAAGTGCATATATGGTTTATTCCAAAATATTGGTCAAAGCATATATGGTAGAGCAAATGACTCCGAATCCTTCTAGGCTCTAAGTACTTGTCAAAGAATTTATGATTCAGTAAAACAAAGCATATACAGTACTCCGAAAACCATAAATCAGGCAACACTGAAACACACGCATCATTAAACTGAAGACTAAATAAAATTAGTTAAATGTCTTAAGAACCATTTAGAAGTGGAATTACAAAAAGTTGTTGATAATGCAAGGAATTCAACTCCAATTGTTTGGAAACCATCAAAGTATGAAAACTAAGATCAGGGCACAAGCAGTGTTCTTCAATACCATCAAACATAAGCCTCATATGATTCTAAACGCACCTAGCACATTCACAGAGATGTTAACACACCAGTAAGAATTTACATACCGTTAGTCAGGGATATGTAAAGAAGGTATCTAACAAAACTATGGGACCCGAAGAAGATCCAGAGTATGTAAGGAGTTCAAAGGCGTTCCTAAGGTGATACTACCTCCCATGCTTCTGAGGAAGATCAGAGAACCGTGGCTAGGTTGTCTCATAGTCAAACTTTAGGCAAGACGGTAGTATGCAAATTGCAAAACACTCGTCACCAAACTCAGTAGCGTTTCAGGCAATGTTCTAAAAGTCGCTCGGCGCTAGTGGGGCGGTCAGACACCTTCGAGCGATTAATTGGATTAATCGGCAATTAATCGACGCATATTAATTAGTAATTGGTGATTAATCGTTAGTCGGACCTAATCGGATAGGCTCTGCCAACGATTAATCGGCGATTAATTCCTTGTTTTAGAACACTGGTTTCGGGATAGTAGGGTGACTTGATGTTCTTGGCGTGGGATGTAATTATTATTTTAGTACCTTTTCCAACATATAGTCCAATATAAGAAGCATGAACACTTACAAGAAGGTAACGTGTCTGTATTCGATACATCGGACACCTACACTCCTCGGACACTATCAGAGATGTGTTTGATACCCTTTTTTCCGTGTCCATAAGCAGAAAATAAAAATCTCAATTCGGACACCACTCTTTATGCAACGTGTCTAACACTCATTTTGCAAACACTTCTTAGGCACTTGCTACATGATTGACAAAAAATCGGAATTTGACATCAGTATGATAAGCAAAGTAAAAACTAGTCATATATAAATTCACTTAAAATACGCAAAGAACCTTTTTTGAAAGACTTCTTGAGAATTCATTGCCATGTCATATCATATCCATGTCTCTTTTCGTATCAATGTCAAAAAAAATTCTAAGGAAACTAAACTATCCAAGTAGACAGGCATTAGCACTACCACACCATCTCAACTGGTCAAATCGGAGCTCCAACGAGTCACCTCAGTTGGATGCTGCACAAGTTACTAAGCGCAAATGCAACCAACTGCAGTTTTGCACCCCACAGCCCGTCGCTGCTGCCAGTCGGCACACCTCATGCCGAGAATCTTCCCACAGGTGTTACCTCTTTTTGAGTGCTTCCAGCACCACACCTACCGGTTAACACATCTGTGGCCATACCAAAACCAAAACATGAAACACAAGAAAACATGTCTTGTATCTCAAGTGCTTGCCCTTCACCAAATACCCGAAGAAAATGATTGAGTTACGTGGATATATATCCACAAAAGGAAATTGGAAACAATATCTGTCATGGCGGCCTAAGAAGCACGGATACGGATACGGGATATAGATACGATACGATACGGATACGCGGATACGTGATTTTTCCAAAAAG
>JAOTQK010000023.1:9707224-9727871 GCA_025642025.1 Rhododendron ferrugineum
ATTGGTAAGTCCTAGAATTTTCCTGCCAACTGAACACTAGGAAAGTTATGGGAAAATTGATTTTTCCATACTTTCCTATTCTTTCCTGGCAACTGAACGAGGCCTTAGTATCACTTAACCCCTTTTGTCGCTCTTCCATCCTGATTTAAGCATTCGTTTCCAATATGAACATTATGCATGTATGAAGAATATATGATGGAAAGTCTCCTTTTCAGCGAAGTATAGAATAAAATCATTTTACGACTCGTTAAAATATTTACAAATGTTAGGATCATCAAAATTAGTGTTGTAGTGGGTCGGTCCACAGAGCAAATAAATGATAGAGAGATTTACAAAAATAAAGAATTAAACGGGAGTGTAAAATAAAGAATTAAACGGGAGTATATAAATATATTAGGTATAACCCATTTGAAATAATATATAACAATGTTTTGTAGAAAATGAGATGTTTACCGACAACAATTTTACAAAATAAATAAATAAACCAAAAAAATAATCCGTAGCAGCCTTAGAATCAATTCGCTTGTTTTAGCCCAGAAACTAGACATTCAAGTATCATCATCAACCCTTTAGGGAGGATAGCAAACCTCTAGATATAGAAGTAGCAATCAAAGCCATAGGGGGAGAAAAGACATACCCCAATGTGTGTTTGATCCAATTCTCATCATCTCTTTTTTGCAAAATATAACATTTAATTCCATTAAGGATCAACCAAGGAGACAGAAAATGTTAACGGAAAAAAATCTAAAATCTAAACTAACCGTAAAATCTTTGCGGGCATGTGCACCCTTGCTTTCTTTCGTGGCTTCTGCAGAATGCATGGTAACACATGCATTGATCAAGAGGTTTTCCAACTCTACCGTCTCTATGAGATCTGAGCTCCTGTACAAATATGCATTTTGGAGGCCCATTAAGATGAAATAGACTTACGTACAACATATAGTTTGCTATGGTGCACACAAATTTACCATATCGAACTCCGATCCTCCAACTTAACATCATGAAAGCTTTCCCAAGCCTTGTCAATTAACTGACAACCTGAAAGAGCACGCCACGGTCACAAATGGCAGTATCTCCTCCTTCATCGTCATTTCATAGATAGAGAACGGGGAATAAAGAGAAACATATCCTTTTCGAGGTTTTTTTTTCAATGTTGTTGGATTGTTTCATGGCATACCTTCCTCCAGTGTTTCTTGTGTTCGAAACACAGCAGCATTATTTTGCATAATTCGTTGCATATTCAACAGGATTTTTTTAAGTTGGAATAGAACCATTGGCATTCCTTAGCTTGTCCAACCATGCAATAGTCTTCTCACCGGCATCCTTTTCCAAAGATTTTTGTTTCTCCCCTGCACAAAAAAAGCAAGTGAAGTCATTTAAAAGTTTGTAGCGCATAGTTCATCAGACATGTCATAGTAGAAACTTTGACACAACTTGGCAGGTCGATAGATCTCTGCAACTCTATTCGCACAAGCTCGACCAAACACAACAATATCAAGAAGAGAATTAGCACTGAGCTTGTTGGCACCATGAACTGATGCACAAGCAACCTCCCCAGCAGCCATTAGTCCAGGAACCATTGCATCGGGATCATCACCTTTAAAGGTATACCTAGGGGAGAAATCATCTCATTAGTTGGAAAACAAAAGCTTTCAACTACAAACAGCAGAATTCCATTTTTTGTTGCTAAATCTAGTTGTTACCTCCCCACGGTTGTTCGTGGGAATCCCACCCATATTGTTGTTGGGATTTATCCCACATTGGTTAATTATTTCCTCCAAAACTAGTATATGAGCCTGGGCGGCCTCTCCACTCTTTGCAAATTGGTTTGGAGTTGGATACTTTAACATGGTATCAGAGCTAGGGTTTCGGAGAATTTGTTCCCCCCTTGTTTGTGCCATAAGTGCACCGTTGTTTGTTGTGATCCAAATGTTATGGATCCTTTGTTTAACTCTACACGTGCGAGTCAGGGGTCGCACGTGCGGGGGAGTGTTAGGATTTGTCCCACATTGATTAATTATTTCCTACAAAACTAATATATGAGTCTGGGCAGCCTTTCTACTCTTTGCCAATTGGTTTGGAGTTGTATGCTTTAACAATTGTAATGAACAATGGGTAAAACAGGGATTGGCTCCTTTGACACCAGCAAAGATGGCAGCAGTTTCAGAGATGCCAGGAAGTCTCTCCTTGAGGACCTAGGGGGCAAGTGATTTAAGTGGAGGTAAATGTGGTCCTTAAGGGGTCCTACGGAAAATCACACATAATATTAGAGCATAGAAAAGTTCAGTGGAAATAACAAGAAACAGATCAGTGGATAGCAAATCAATCAGAGGTGTCAACATAATTAAGCAAGTAATAGAATACAAATTTTGCAGATAGAGAAATCTACAATTCTCCTAAATTTTAGCCAAAAAACTTCACCACTGAAGGCTATCAACTGAATCAGACCAGTAGGTCATGTTTACTTTAAGCATACCACTGTAGTGTGGCAAATTTCCCGGAGTCACCTATTTCAGGCAACACTTCACCATATTTGTAATCCTATGACAGTTTGATTGTAAGGATAAGATCGTGCCTACACCACTTCTTTCTTGGATTTCCATAGTCATAGATCTTGAAACAACATCTCTTGAAGCAAGATCCTATTTCAGACAAGACTAATATAGGGGTTATATAGGTTAGGGGTTATATAGGTTAACCCTAATAACCTTAGAGAAGTTCTAATAATACAAAAGGTCCAACATATAGCCAACACCCTAAATGGTAATGAAGGCCAATCAACCACAGCAGAAATTGGCGAGACGTGAAGTGAACAACTAAAGCAGCCTCAATAAAACAAGCATAAAAAAGGACACCAAAAGAAGCTTCTAAAAAAGGCTAATAATGCATTCAACAAAGACAAGCAGATTGGTACCAAATTAAAACAAAAATAGAATCCACAAAAGAAAAGGGCACCTAAGCTAAATATTACCGATTACTAACTACTGAAGAACAAAGATACATCTTGGAAATTACAAAATGAAGAAAGTACCAGGCAATTCCTAATATCGCAGCAACAAAGGCATTGCAGAGCAACAAACAAGTAATTTTCCGAATTTTGTTTCATTTTTTTTAATTCCGTAGATGCACAGAAAAATTCAATCAATAAAAGACAATTATACCATATATTCATAGAAAAGGAAGGCAATAAGGATTACATACAAACCATAGTTCATAAATCCCAGCCAAAACTATGCTAATAAATTGACTTCCCTCACAGTTAAATGGTCATAAATTCCTCAACAGGATTTCAACCAAACAATGACTCTTGAGTGCCTTATCATCCATGTAGTGCAAAGATACTGCAAAAGGTAAGAACATATCAAATTGGTAAAGGCTAATCAACACTATAAACTACTGAAACCGCACTTCATCCAAACAATCAACCGTTACAGAAAAGATGACAAGTTTGTTTAGGCCACAACATACAATTCATAGTAAACCAAAATGGCTATCGCGTGCAACCCTTCCACCAGCATTTCCCTTTCTTTTCCGATGTTTATCGCCACATGTCAAAAAAAGAAAAAAGGAACAGTTCCAAATAGTAAAGCAATACCTTCTGTCATATTGACTTTCATCAATTGGATTATAATCAATTCAGGAGGTTTCTGTCCAATGTCATTGCCCTGTATTATCATCTCTAATGCGGTCCCAATTTAGTTAGATTACCAGCAGCAAAACTAAAATCATAAAAAGCATGCAATCAGATGATGTGTATAAGAGGAACAATTTTGAAAACAAGTATATTTTAAAATCCATTCAGTTTTAATAACCACTACTTTATCACTTGGCGACATGTGTCACCAATATTTACAACTTCGTAACAAAAAGAAGGGCGAAGGAATACACTGATGAAACGTAACAACAGAAAAAAGAAAAGAAATTAGCAGTGAAATGAAAAGGCGAGGAAAAATAGAAGATCTATATTCTTAAAGCCAACAACAACAACCATCAAACAACAGAATGGCAGATAAAATAGACTACTAATACTAAACAAAACTTAGAAGGAAAGTTATTCCACATTATATATAAAAGAACCTCATTTATTTGGTGAATCTTCTAAGCCCATCCATTAATCTCCAATATTATAGCTATGCATTTGTTTTTCGAATTACAACTCCCCAAACGGTAAGAAGCCAAGATCCTCTAAAAGGCAAGATATCCCCAAAACGTGAGATGCTCACACATGACCTAGATATCAATGGTGCATTGATGAGAATACTTTTCTTTTATTTTTGTCAAGAAAAGCGGGGTACAAAATATAGAAGCTGCACAGATCCCAGGTTTCCTCGTAAGGGGTTCCTTGTCATACAAAAAATATAAATAAAAAATTATTTCCAAAGAATAGAGTTTATTTTTCAAAATAGAACACCAAAATTGTCAACTACAAATTTAAAAAGGAAGAAGTCAAGAACAATAGTGCTCAAGGGCTAATGGGTTACTTTTACCGGGGCACAAAACTCTCTTTTGCATTGTGTTTGTGTGCGTTTGCCAAGATTTCTTCACTTAGGCGCTTTTCACTTTTCCCCTTTTCAGAATGATTCAATACGAACCGGTGGAGAGTGTGGGCAAGGCGACAATGGTAGGATAGGGTGTCAATGAGGCAATGGTGGCAAGGTAGCGTGTGGATGAGGCGTTGCTAACAGGGAGGGGCCTTGGGCCCTTGGCTGGGGCAGGGGAGGCAAGAAGGATTTGGATTGAGAAACGAGAGTTGAGAGATACAAGTGAGTCAAAAAAAATTAAGACCTTTTGCGTAATAACCAAAAATTCACTAACATGAACAATTACACAAAACGTACATACTTCACCATTATTATCACAAGAGGAGGGTTTATGCAATTCGTGTGTGCAAAATTCAACAAGGATTAGACAGCTTATCAGGATAAAAATAATCCAGTTAAGGACAAAAAGTGAACCGAAGAGAAATCAATAACAAAGCACAAACCTTAAATTGCAGCTCAAACTTGCAACTGAAAATTGAGATATGCTGCAACACGCATACTATAAATGCTAGATTCGATTCTTCCAACTAGGATGACCAAAGTCTGGACCAAACTCCCTGCTATAGGAGATAGTGCCAATCCAGCAGCAGTGGGCCACAATCCCCGCTATAGGAAGTTCTTTACACTGGCAAGAATAATAGCAAAAAAAAAATTGAGAAGGAACATGCAATGATGTTTTAAGAAACAAGTCATTTATGGTATGTCTTGCGTTGTGTTCATAAATGCCTTTCCCACGCATATTATCTCCTATCATAGTATACGCATCATATACACTACCTTAAGTTTTGAAATGCAACTTGCCTTTCATATGATAGTGAATAATTATATTTTGTCCAGAGAATTAATTGGACGATTGGAGATCATACTTCAATAAGATATCTCTACCTAAAGATGATGATGCAATAGAGGCTGCACATGAACTAATAAATTTCAATTAACTAAGGCGATGAAGATTACTTGGCGAACCAGCATGAAGTTAGACATCCCCTAAAAGAACAAATCCAATTTACTTTTTATGGACTCCTACATCTTTTCAATACAAAGTATCATATTTTCAGGTCAACGCAAAACGAATTTGCTTTTTATGGACTCCTACATCTTTCGTGACAGCCCTTGTTTGGCTAGTTTGCATGGAAATCCTAAAATCTACAAAGACAAGGAAAGGGGGACTATTTA
The DNA here is from genome assembly GCA_025642025.1 of Rhododendron ferrugineum. Lineage (NCBI taxonomy): Eukaryota > Viridiplantae > Streptophyta > Magnoliopsida > Ericales > Ericaceae > Rhododendron > Rhododendron ferrugineum. The sequence goes on from JAOTQK010000023.1 coordinate 9,712,942, forward strand.
CACACACATTGCTGAAGATTCTTGTGACATTCTAAGATTCTAGTACAAGTACCGAGAGACAATGATATCAGATTAATATATATCTTCCCACAAGGGAACTTATCACAAAGTATAGGCACTAAACTCCGTCTCCCGCAAAATCCAAATATGTATTGCTTACATTAATTTTAAATTTACGTATGTAACCTGCATTTCACAAAATAGTCAATGAGTTATTTGTCCAAAGAATTAAGACTTGGAACCTCTTTTGTGCACAAAAACGAATGTAGGCAACAACCTCGTAAGATAATGCAAGTCATTCATCCCATCAAAGCATAAATAGCTAACGCAGCAAGGGAACAATTATAGCAATTTAGATCCAAAAAAACCATTCCACAACCATCTGCAAAACAAAAGGTTGATGCATCAACAAAGACAAAATTGCTAAAAACAAGGCTGACACTCAACTAAACATATTGCCTATTCGAAATATTACAAATAAAAATAAATCCTTTGTTTTCTGGGTCACTGAAGCACACTATTGTGCTGGTTTTTGTGAGATCATACCACTGATCGAACTCCGGCCAGCGCAAAAGTGGACCATACTTCCACATTTATTGCTATCAAAGTAGAACCTATTCCTAAAACCCAAATATGCAATCCTTAGTTCTGAACTTACTAATACTTTCGAAGTAAAGTAACAGCAAAAAAAAAAAAAAAACTGAAAGTAATTTGTCATCATAAAAAAGATATTTTACCTGTACACATTTGTTTTCTTGAGATAGGTCTCTAATATAATGCAATTGCACCTTTTTGGTTTTCCTAGTCTTCATCATATAGAAGGAGCTTATTAAAATTACAAGTCCGTAGACATCTAGAAATGAGTTATACCTATAACTAGGTGAAGGGCTACGTGCATAGCACATATGTCATGCCCGTTGCAGAGAATAAGTTCTGACTAGTTAGTAGTTGGGAAGCAAGTTGAATACATTTAAATATTTACAGAGACTTGAATTCCCAATGAAGAAAAGTTCTTAAACACCATTAGACCCAAAGGAACTAAAGTCATCTCAACAAGAAAACGTTCCTTAAGTGAAGGGCCTCGTGCACATCACAAATGTCATGGCCTATGTTTTGTCATTGCATAGATGGGTATATGACAATAAATAACTTTGCCCTTGATGCCTTCTCAAACTAATCTAAACCAATCGCATTGTCTTGCGATCCACCCCTGTCAACCTAACTCCTAATATTTGGCTGCCCATATAAGCTTTGCATACAAAGAAAATAAAGTCGAGTTGATCAATCCAAAGAAAAGCAACCAAGGAAGATAGCCATTACTAGTTAAATGATTCATTAGTCGAGAAATTTACACATTTCATCAAATACCATCAAACAATAAGTTTCATAGCGTTATACTTCTAATATTTAATGCTAAAGCAAAGTATACTGCTTTTAGATATCATCGGATCTGGAAACTCCAACAACCATCTCAACAACACCTAATTCCACATACGGGTAGTTAGCATGAATGGGATACTTGTTCTGGAATAAAGAAGCCATGTCCTCAACTAAGCCCCTGGTGTAAAATTTCCCCTTGCTTGAAACTTGAAGCCCCGAGAACCCAATTTGCTGAACAACTTTTGTAATAGGAGAGTAACTCTTGGGAGTCAATAATATACCCTATTGCTAATGACGTCAGAATGAAATTTAAAACAGGTAATTTCACAAGCCGTAACTGCTTCTCTACTTGCAGCTCAATTAACTTGAACTCATTATACGAATGCAAGTGAAATTGGAATTTCCTGAATGCGACTATGAATGTTCTCTAAGACAGCTCTCTCGATGAAAAAATCTTCTAATCCTAAGCAAACAAATTTTCCTTGAGGAAAGGGTGTAAAGCATTAAAGAACTTCAAAACTTCATCTGGGCCCTTCGCAGAGAAAAATAGAACTGACAATACACGGCATTACATCCCTATTAAAATCAAGGGTCAAGCTTACTCTTCCCAACCAAAAATCTATCATGAGAACAGTCAAACATAAACAAAGGCACATAAACATACCATTTCCACTTCTAATCATGTGGGTCAGAGTAAGAGTAATAGCATACAAGGTTGTGAAACCCGTACCGTACCGGCCGGTACATACCAGATTTGTGTAAAACCGGTAAGTTATCTCTCCAAAACCATCTTGGCTCTTACCGGCGAGTATTGGTGATTCCGGCAAACCTTGTCTTGATCAGAGGGAAGGTGCAAGCAAGAGAGAGAGAGAGAGGGGGAAGGAGGAGGAGGAGAGAAAATGAGCTACACCTATTTTTCCATGGCTGGTTGTGAGAGAGAGACGCAACAGTCGGTAGTAGCAGACAAGAACGGAAGCTGTTGGTGGAGAGAAGGGAGTATAAAAATTTGGAAACCCTAAACTGAAGGACCAAATTACCCTTCAACCTTTTCTAGTAGTACTTTTGAAAGTTACTTACAGGTGTCTGTCCGTGTGGTATTGTCCATAAAAGGGAAAAAAGTTACTTACAGGGTCACAGTTGCCTAAATCCCCCTCTTTTCTATCTCTCTATGATATCCTTGTGGTTTCAAGGCCCCCTAGTTAACTCTAGGTTTTCTCCCGTTTCTTCTTTTCCTCTCTATCATTTGTATTCTATGTATTTAACTGCAGTTTTTGTAGTCTTTATTGAATTCCAGGTTACACCAATTGGTAAATAATTCGGTCCTAGTACAAAAAAAGAATGTGGATGCACGAATGTAGGGGTGTGACTTGTGAGAGAGAGGAAGAGATAAACTCTTAGCTTATTAACATGTAAAGATTTCTCAAGCCATTTATTTACTGGTACAATTGAGAACTCCCAAGGACTACTATTTCGATCACGGATCCAAATGAACAAAGTAGTTAGTTGTCCACATAACCCACATTCTTTATTCTATGATTAAACTAATTTGTTAATCGAAAATGCATTTCACCTGGGAAAAATCATCAATTCGAATTACTAAAAACCATATATACTTGGAAAAACTTTGAACCTACCCTTTCAAATGTTGTTCTTGCAGTTGTGCTTCAAGCTGGTGGTCAGCTAAAATTCCAAACGATCCAAGTGATGAAATCTTTTCCTTCAAAACAGAAGCTGCAAAGACCATACATTTAGCGCAATAAATGGAAAACCACAATCCTCGTGATACTATTAGAACAATAGGGCTTTCAGTTAGGCTTCATTTTCTCTTCATTGTGTTTCTTTTCGATCTACAATGCACTTCATAAAAACTAAGTTTCCTAATAATCCAATTACACCAGTCCTAGAAGAAAATAATGTTCATATCTTTATGGGGAGTGATTTTGGCACTCCCCTTTTTACTAACCACACTCCCCTTTTTGTTTTTAGTGTGTGAAGTTACCTTTACACCCTTCCACTTTTCGATATTTCCTTTTTTTGTTATCAAAATGAAATGGTTTTTGCACAAAGTTGAAGGATATTTTGGTAATTTCACACACGAAAAACAAAAAGGGGAATGTGGTTAGTAAAAAGGGGAGTGCCAAAATCACTCCCCTATTCCCTATTTTTAGATAATAAATTCACATCCAAACTTCTGTATTGCTCATATGATCACAGAACAGCAGTGCAAGCTAGAAAGTCAGCAAATATTGCCAACATCATCTTAGTTGTGAAAATTGTGTGAGCATATCTTCTTTTTCCCCTTCGGGTGATTCAAAACAGCCACATCTTAATCCATGAGACAAAGCACAACACATATAACATGTGACAAGCAAAATAAGCACTAGTAAAGGAGCAAATAAGTGCAAATATGGTTTATTCCAAAATATTTTGTCTTTATCGGTGGGGTGGTAAATTCCAGAAAAACGGCAATTCGATTTTGTTTTTCCAAAACATGTCGTGCCATGCTTAAAAATGGCAATTCGATTTAGTTTTTTTCAAAACGTGTCGCGTCGTGCCTTCAGGCACGGGCATTCGCTAGTTCCAAAATATTGGTCAAACCATATATGGTAGAGCAAATGACTCCGAATCCCTCTAGGCTCTAAGTACTTGTCAAAGCATTCAGCAAAACAAAGCATATACAGTACTCCGAAATCATAAATCAGTCAAGACCGAAACAGACACATCATTAAACTGAAGACTAAATAAAATTAGTTAAATGTCTTGAGAACCATTTAGAACAAAAAATTGTTGATAATGTTAGGAATTCAACTCTGATTGTTTGAAAACCATCAAAGTATGAAAACTAAGATCAGGGCATAAGTAGTGTTCTTCAATACCATCAAACATAAGCCTCAAATGATTCTAAACGCACCTAGCACATTCACAGAGATGTTAACACACCGGTATAGAATTTAAATACAGATAGTTAGGGATACGTAAAGGAGGTATCTAACAAAACTATGGGACCCGAAGAAGATCCCGAGGAGTTCAAAGGCGTTCCTAAGGTTATACTACCTCCCGTGCTTCTGAGGAAGTTTAGAGAACCGTGGATAGGTGGTCTCATAGTCAAACTGTGGGCAAGACGGTAATATGCAAAACACTTGTCACCAAACTCAGTAGGGTTTCGGGATAATAGGGTGGCTTGATGTTCTTGGCCTGGGATGTAACTATTATTTTAGTACCTTTTCAAACATATAGTCCAATATAAAAAGCATGAACACTTACAAGAAGGTGACGTGTCCGTATTCAAAACATATCAGACACCTACACCCCTCGGACACTCTCAGAGATGTGTTTGATACTCTCTCTTTTTGTGTCCATAGGTAGAAAATAAAATCTAATTTGGACACCACTCTTTATGCAACGTGTCTAACACTTGTTTTGCAAACACTTCTTAGGCACTTGCTACATGATTGACGAAAATCTCGAAATTTGACATCAATATGATAAGCAAAGTCAAAGACTAGTCATATATAAATTCACTTAATATGCAAAGAACCTTTTTTGAAAGACTTCTCAAGAAGCCATGTCATATCGTATCCATGTCTCTTTTCGTATCTATACTTCTTAGTCCAATAGCATAGTGTGGTACTCTCACGGAGTTGCGAGCCCTTAGGACCTCCAGATGTCCAACACCTCTGGGTAGCAAAGAATAGTCGCATCTCAATAAAGACCAGCCAGAAAGAGTAGTCTTCTTAGCCCGACATAGAAGAACAATCGCAACAGATGTCTGAAAATTTTCAAAGGAAACTAGACTATCCAAGTAGACAGGCATTAGCACTACCACGCTATGTCAACTGGTCAACTTGGAGCTCAAAAGAGTCACCTCAGTCGGATGCTGCACAAGTTACTAAGCACAAATGCAACCAACTGTAGTTTTGCACCCCACAGCCCGTCGTTGCTGCCAGTCGGCGCGCCTCCTGCCAAGAATCTTGCCACAGGTGTTACCTCTTTCTGAGTGCTTCCAGCACCACCCTTAACAGTTAACACATCTGTGGCTATACCAAAACATGAAACACAAGAAAACATGTCTCATATCTCAAGTGCTTGCCCTTCACCGAATACCCGAAGAACATAATTGAGTTACATGGATATATATCTACGAAAGGAAATTGCAAACAATATCTGTCATGGTAACTACTCCCATTGGAAAGTGAAACCATCTCCACCTCTAAACCATGTGTTGCACCCAAATGACCGAAACTACCTTCCTTGACAAGAAAACCGCTACCCACTAATCCTTAACTTCAAATAGTTCGAGATAAGAATAGGTATAAAAAGTGCTTGACCATACCTACATTTATAATCTGATTTTAACATCCGCACACATTATTGCATGGCACCCTATAGTAGAATATTAATCCAAATCATATCTTGAGTTCACACTTTAGATGCATTCAATCCCACTTTAAAAGGACAATATAATACAACAGCAGATTACTCCATCATGTATTTTAAATGGTGTCCACTTTGGGACATCCTCATTATGTGATCTTGGGTTGAACTCAACCCAAAAGCTTGCAATTGAGGTGGGGTTCCCTCATGCTTATATGCTGAACAATTACGTTTGTACCCAGAGGATGTCAATCTTCATATCACTATCCCAAAATAGAAGAAGGTACCAAAATATTGGACAGTGGCATAGCACTTCGTTTTCTACAGCTACACATAAAGGCATGGATACTTAAACAACAGTAAGCAAAGTAGCATTTCCAACAATGTAGTCAAGCAAAAATCACCTCTCACAATAGAACAAACAAGCATATAAATAACTACATATTCAAGACATAACACAAAAGGCTTCACTGCACAAAACTACCAAGAGTGTTACAACTTCTCATGGAAAACAAATTACCAAGTGCATATCAAGACCTAAATAAATAATAACCTGAAGATTCCCTTCAACTTTGTAGAACTGCAAACAGTTTCCTTCCTTCCCTACTGTATGCAGCTCCATTTTTCCGATTATCTCCACCAGTTATGTTCTGTTACACAAAGGTGGTTTGTTACCCTCGAGAAAGCAACTAACTAAATGGACATTGATATGAAATTTCCAAACATAACTGCAAAAAGCAATGCTGCTAAATTCAATTTTGAGTGAACTCCTAATGATTTTATACGCGGAAGGGGATAAACCGCCTCTCCGCCCGCCTGAGAAAGAATGCGAAGGATGTCAAGGGATTCAATTGTTGCAGAAAGAAAGCACAAAAAATTCATAAGTGAATCATCTTGTTAATACACTACATAATGGAGATCAAATGCAACAAGAAGCTCAAACGATTCATCTCAATAGATGCAAAAAAGAAAGTAAAAGATATCCTCAGGTGCTTTATCCTTGTGAGTTCACTTATGTTAAATGAGGATCACATGTTTCAAATTGAATCGAACTTTTAACCTAATGGGTTTATTAGATTTCCGGTATATACACGGGGAAAAGAAGCCCCCCTATGTCAGCAGAATGCCAAATTAAACACAAATCAGAATTATATACTCTCTGTCATCTAGTCTATCCTCATGTTATACTCATCTGCCATAAACTGGAACATTATTCCTTATTTCGAGAATAAAATGGTAATTTACATTTCACTTGTTGACCTTCTTCAAACAACTTCTGGAAAAAAATATTACTCTCCCAGAGAAAATTTAAAGAGAGCACTTCTCAGTCAGATACTCAAAACCAATAATTGTACCACGTACCACAGATTACCATCCCATAAAAATCTAACAAGAGCACCCCAAAAACCAACAAAATAAGATCAACACTATTCTTGAGCAAGTCTTTGGCGGGAGGGGGAAAAAGGAACTAAGAGCATTAACAGGCTTAATGACCGGTATAAAGACAAAAACATAGTAAGACAGTTACAGTCCACCTATGCTAGCACATCTGAAGCAGAATTACAGTCTTTACAATAGTGAAGGCATAAAGATTTGGTTTATAATCTAACCAACAGCTTCAAAAAAAATTGCTTGCATAGGAGGTCTGTTAGGATTTAGCATCACTCGTGTTTTCCACACTTGAAGAGGTCCATCCTCTGATAAAGTGACAAGAAGCCTTAACATGGACACCCAAAAAACTGATGTGAATGATTGTGAGCCCACTTGTATACTGGAACGGACAAAATATGAACCATAAGAGAGTTGAGTTTTGTTGACCCTCCACTTAAGAGGGTGAACATTACCCTCTTCCTATTGGTTGAAATGGTGTGAATCCCACCACAAAGTGATGTCATGCTTACCAAAAAGTGTATTGCACGGGTGGGACCTACACCATTTCAACCAATAAAAGGAAAGGTAATGTTCACCCTCTTTTAAGGAGGGTAATGTTCACCCTCTTTTAATATATATATATATATATTAACCATGCGCGACTTGTTTCTATGCGTGTGGGTTAGCCGACCCCAACAAATTGGAATATAAGAGTTTAATAGCAAACTCACAGACTGAAACAAAAAAGACTATTAATTATGCGCGACTGTTGTGTACCCGACCCCAATAAACCCACTTTTTACAAAGGCAAGCAAAAGTACTCCACAACCAATTATAAGTCCATCCATGGAGATGCATTCACAGAAGTTGCAGTGAACTATTAACCCATGTGAGATGACACATTACATAAGCCATTGAAATTATAAAACTAGCAAGAAGTTAAGACCATCAATGTCTCCAAACATGCTTACCAAGTTACAACTTTTTTTAAAATGAATCATCCGAAGCAGTAGGTGGTGCGCCAGCAGAGGCCATAAGGGTAAAGGGGTCAACAATCCGCTTTGGAAGGTTCCAATGGCAATTGTAGTGATGTTTTTGAGTAGTGAATGGTTTCTATTTTTGTTTCGATCAAGGGGGAGGCTCAGAAAATCCTTAATCAACAATCCCCTTGTTCCTTGGGGGGTGTTCCGTGAAGTTTATGTGAGTGCTAGCACGAGCAAGGCCGTGACCCAATGTCTGTTTAGATCAGGATGGTTGGTCTCTCCATCCACGCTAGATTGTATGGAGGGGAGTCGAAAGACTGCCTGTTGGGATATGCATGAAGGATAGTCACAGATAGACCAAAAAGAATACTGATTGATGAACTCAGCACTTACAAGGCTTAACACCCCGTTCGTTTCAATATTTTGGATTAAGATTTGTAGGTAATGAGTGTAGAGACAAATAAGTAATGATTGGAAATATGGGTAGTGATTGGAGAGAGATAGAAAGAAAAATGAGAGTAATGATTGAAGAGAAATAGGATAATGATTAGAATCCAAAATCCAAAACCCTTAAACGAACCGGGTCTAAACGTTTAGGTGGACTCCAAACAATGCAAATTGGGCCAAGGGGCTATCGATGCTGGCTTTGCAGCTTTTCACCAACAGATTGCGCCTTACACGAATGCAGGCATACCCAATGGAGCGGTTTCTCTTCTTACTGAGATTAGAGCAGGAGGCCGACAGAATTATGAACGGACTCTCATGGAAAATTGCTGTTAGTGGCTAGTACAGAGGCTCTCATGGAAAATCCCTGATTCACGCGGCAAGGTGGCTCTCAATAGAGTGGGTATGTTGCCCAAGGACATGATGTTGGAGTACAACAAGGATTAACGAGGAGCTGGACTATCTAGGTGATAAGACTTGAAGGGAAAGTATGGCTCGATGAAGGATAGTTACTATCGAAAAAGAAAGAAGAAGAGATGGCTCTTAATACCTATTGTATGGACTTACCACTAACAAGGCTCAAGCTCAAAAAGTGGGTATGGGCTCTACAAAGCGTATATTAGGCCTATGTGCTATGTATGTGGGCTCTGCAGTTTTTCCCCCAGCGATCGGGCTTGGTGAGCGCATGCAGGTAGAGGCAATGGAGCTGTTTTTCTTCCTAACATTGTCATTCTGTCCTCGATCAATTTCTTGACGTGATTGATCTTGTTTGCCAAGCGTGATAGTATTCAGGTCCTCCCTTTTGACATTGACATCTTTTCCCTGACAGGTGTCATTCTCTGAAAACATTTTTTTATAAACTTAACAAAACCAATAAAAGAAGTATAAAAACACAGCAATTCATTCACAAGAGCAAGGGCATAGAGTTAAAAACATACATCCCAATCATATTAGGTCTCTCAGTGGAGACATCCCATGCTAGAAGTGTACCCCGTCTATCTCCAACAAAAATCCATTCCAAAGTTGGATGAAATGCAAATGCACCAGCACCAAGGAGCTTAATGGTGTTATCAACTATAACACACCAACAAAAAGAGAATTCCAGTACAATGGATTAGCTCCAAAACGGTTCAGATGATCAAATTCAAGAAACATGAAGAACAAAATATATTTTGCATACTATACTCTTACGTTGTAGTGTGTAATGAACAGCGTAAGCATGAATGTTGTAAGCTTGAATCAACCCATCTGCATAAGCAACATACTAAACCAAAAAGGGGGAAAAAGAAAATACAGTTGTTAATGATATGTCTAAAAAACAAGATACTCAATTGTTTTTCGCAAAAACTGAACCTTTACACCATTCAATGAAAGACCAGAAGAAACTGTGAAGTGTGAAATTATCTAAGATCAAATTAAACATGTTACCAGCAGTGGAAGACAAGGAAACCCTTCAACAATTCCAACAACTGCATGCACTCAAAAATATGTATTTAATTGCTTCGTATATCAAACTTTGTAAGTTATAACGAACACTACCGGTCGATGGTATAAAAGCAGCTACGTATACAGGATGATAAATTAACTGCAAGCATGCTATAGCATTTAGAGCTGATTAACACATTTTCTTTCATGCCTTGCACAAGACGAGAGGGAGAGAAAGGAGGAGAGGGGGGAGAAGAAGAAAATCAATTAACGGCAAAGAAAATCACATGATGCCATAATCAAGTCTACTGCACACAACCTCCACCACTACCACCAGCAAACCCCTTCTAACACCACCACAAGTGCCATAACTTCCTAGCCATTGCCATCCCCGCGCTGCTGCTCCACCACAACTGGAGTAGTAAATGATGTTCAAGGTTGACAAGTTCCGCCAAAACCAATCTAAATTTTGTTCAGAAACGGATGCCAGATACAATAAACAAATAAAGTACTTTGAGCAAAAATACAATAGAGTAAAAACTCATAAGTAGAGCTTCACATTCAAAGAAATCATGTCCTGCCTTACTAAGCAAAGTTATTGCTAAAATAAGACACAACTAAAGAAACTTTCCCATACTCTCCCCCCTTGACCCTCCAAAAAAAGAAAATCAGATTGTTCTTTACCTAGCACTACACAAGGGAGAAAAATGAACAGCATTCAAAATCAAAAGCAAGGATCTTCATTGCCACAACCTGTGAGCAACTAAGCAAAACACAACAGGTGACATCTTTTCTAAATAGCAACACGGGACACAAAGTCAAGAAATACTCCTCTTTAAGCCCTAATTTGACGAATTACGCATTACTGAGCTCTAAGTTGCCAGTGATCATGTGAAGGCTTATTACGACTTAGGTGGATACTTTGGTGTTCTAGACATTTTTCCAGCATGAAGCAATTTAAGAGAAGCATAAGTAATTCGTTGTCAATTGACCTCACAAGCATCGCTATTCGTTGTCACTTGACCACACCATGTTGTTATGGTAAAAAGTAAAGAGAAAAAAGTGACAAGGGAAAAATTCCTTGTAATCTTGATGACATCTCGTGATTTTCCTTCGATGGAATCAACTAAATACTTCAAAAAAAAAAAGTCACAAATTAAATAAAAGAAATGGAGCAGCACTCCTTAATCAATTCCACTATGGATAGGTGCAAACATATGGCATGCTACTACTTACATGCAACTTTGAACTCCAAAAAGGCAGTTGCGGAAAAGGCGGAACAGAGACGAGTCTAACAGGTGGCGTTATTTAAAAACACTACAGCATTCTTGTCCTCACGCTCATTCTTGCAATTAAAAACACAAGCCCAAGCATTTCAACCATAGGGTCCAATTTTGACCTAACAATCCACTATATATATTTGGTAATCTATTTGGTCATCTCCCACAAACGTGCCTAAACTGAGCTTGGGTCCAGCCAAGTTACCAGATGAACCCAAACATAAGAACCTAGTTACCTTGTTTATGTTTCGTAATGAATGAGGGAGAACTCTAAGGAGCTCCCCAATTAGCCAAAACCAAGCTGCCTATGAGCAATACAACAATTAGGGTATCTCCAATGGCATAAACAAAATTGCATAGTCAAAACTTGCCACATCATCTTTTGGTTATTCATTTAAGGGGATGCTAATAATAACAAATTCAAAGTCCAATGGTGCATAATCAAAAACTCACTTTTAGTGGAGAGAGATAGAGAGAGTTGGAAATAAAATTAAGTGGGTGGGTCCATTGATAGTGATGGGGGGAGAGAGAAAGGAAAGAGAGAGAGTGGTCCCCATTAAATTTGATTATCTAATCTAAAGAAAAAATGTCGCTAGTTTTGGTTATCCAAATGCCAAATTTTGGTTATTGGTTACGGGGTTGCTAAGTTTGGTTATACCATTGTGAGCATTTTTTTGAACAAACATTGCTAACTTTAGAAACCTTTTAGTTTTGGTTATGCCGTTGTGGAGTGGATACTCTTAGCAGCCATAATTGCAATTTGTCAAACACTACCATCATAATTGTCCATGACCACTACTTTTAACATCACCATAATCAAGAACCAACCTCCAACTACCAAAGTAACACCCAAAATGCCAAGCAACGGAAAAAAAAAAGTACTCCCTCCGTCCCCTTTTTAAAGTCCAGCATTCCATTTTGGACTATCCCTTAATAAGTATTCATTTTGTAAAGTTAGTGGGTAAAAATTAGTACATTTTTCATTTTGCCCCTAAAAGTAGATTCTATTATGAAAAGTTAGAGAATAAAAGTGTAATGATGATGTCTCCATAGAGGGTAAATAGGAAAAGTAAAGGTAAAAGTTGATGTGAAAGGTGTAATGATGATATTTTCTTAAGAAGTTGGAGTTACGAAGCGGGACATTAAAAAGGGACGGAGGGAGTAACACCCCAAAATCGATGTCCACCCGTCTTTTACAACACCCATAACATAAATACTAGCAATGCCACCATGAACTCCATCATTACCACCAACTTCATTTCTCAGACCTTTTCGAGGTTTAAGGCAAAGCTTGAATACATTTAGATGACGATTAAATTTTTAACAATACCAATGAAGGGGTTGCTTGCATCCAAGGAAGCTAGACAAGGATTAGACTAACAAATACATCTCTAAGCCCAAGATCGTCATCCCTTCAAGGCTTTTCGCATTTCTAAATTTGGCCCCTTTGGGTGGCATCACACAACTATGACATCGTTGCAAATGCATATCGACACTAGTTCATCTGTACATGTATATTACTTTCTCTTTATACTTGCCATGGTGGGCAATAACCAAACTGTTCCTCCAAATCAAGATTCTCAAATCGCAAATACTGTAATCAGCATGGGTTCCAATATTTACCACAGATGGGAAGTCACCAAAGTGTTTTCTGAGCAGCATGATTTTCAAATGGAAAACTACTGTACAAGCATGGATTTCAGTATTCCCTTGATTCCCAGAACTGCAAACGAGCTCAAAAGCAGCAAAAAATATAGAGAAGAGAAGGAGTGGTTGAACTAATAAGCTGTAACATGGAAAAAAAACAAACCTGCCACACTCATCCTGTGGTGGAAACCAAAAAATACTATGGGTTGGAGAGGGGTCAAAGCAAGATGGACTTCTGTGTCCATAGAAATTTGTTCCGTTCTCTTTTCAGGTGAATGCAACACACACATCTGCTCATTGTCAAAATCACATGATCTAATTGTACAATCCTACAAAAGAGAATCAGAAACACGTAATCATCAATCATAATCATCACCAAACTGAAAACAAACTAACAAACAAAAATACGTGCGTAAGAAGGAAAAAAAATAAAATTCAACAGGAAAAGGGACACATAAACTAAACAAAAACACACTAGAGCCCACTAATTAATCTCTCTCTCTCTCTCTCTCTCCCAAACAACATGTAGAATAACAAGACTGTAATTTTTTATAATCTAGAAAATGTAATCTTTACCATTCTTACTCTTACTTTCTCTGACCTTATCATGCAGTCAAATTCGTGTCTGAATTGGGTTTTGAAGACAAGCAAACTCTTAAGAGTCCAGCAAACTCTTAGAGTCCAGCCTCATGTAAACTAGAATAAATTTGACTAAGCCTAAAAACACCCAAAAACGACGCATGAACAAAGAAGATTCTAGAGAGATGACGCATAATTGAGAAAGTTGTCACATATTTGCTAAACGAGAGTTGCCATATTTGCATAAAATGCAACACCAAGAAACAGAGAATGGGAAAGTAAATCTAGCCAAAAATGCAAAGAAAAGTCTGAGAAGCACATAATGCTACAACGTATTGGTGTGCACTCAACCATTAAAACTTGACGATACGTCACACAAAAATCAGAATTAGTACACAAATATCAACTTCTTTACAATATTAGATATAATGACTAGCACCTTATGGATTCAAAACTCTATATCAGTTGTAATTTCTTCCGCGACTAATTTGCTCCAAGGGAATTAGAGTTTAGAACATATGCAATAGCCCATATGGTAGGTTAAAAACTGGAATACGTGTGAGATGAACGTAAAGGTTGGACATAATGCTCACGTAAATGATTAGTAGTTGTGAAGAATATGCTTCTCTCAAAAAACTACAAAGAAACTAAATACAGAAGGAATCAAAATAACTTAAAAGTAACCACACTATTATACCTTAGCCATATCACTCATCCTAAAATCGTGAAACAAGTTCAAACAATAGTTCTACTCCATTAAGAGCTACAGTTTTAGTCATTGCTATGATCCCTATTATACTGTCTAGGACTCTAGGGTTCTTGAAACACTAATATTCTGAGATATCACGAGAAATTGCAAAATGATAACATACTGGCAGCAAGAAAAAGGAAAAAACAGGAACTTCCCTAAATTCGTTGCGCAATAGTGCACATTCATTTTCCAAGAACATGGGAGCTTCCATGCATTGCTTTGCCAATGCGTGAAGGCACAGCCGAACAGATGCATCATAAGCAATCACAGCATTCCATGGCCCTTGTGCACTGAATTTGATTAAGAGAACATATAAGAAAGTTGTCAAAAGAAAAAATAACTAAGAACTAGAAAGTCATGAACACAAAACAATTTACAATCAGCAAGAAATACCTTGCATGGAAGGTAGGGAGGCGAGCTAGGACAAAACCAAAGGGTGCAGCACTCCCGTAATTCAAACAAAATGCCTAACCCAAAGGACCTAACCCTCTCTCCATCTTCCTCACGAAATGGTGCAGCAACATCTCTCACTCGTTTCTCCACCAAAACTCAAAACCCAAAGGACCTAACCCTCTCTCCATCTTCCTCACGTGCTAGTGAGTTCGTAGCTCGTCCGGTTCGTAGTCAAACTATCACCTCCTACTACTCTCTAGCTCTTAGAAACATAAATTGTTTGAGGTATTTCCTTCCTTTCGT